>PVHT021183693.1:15996233-16223010 GCA_004024745.2 Catagonus wagneri
CCTATATCAAAACTTCAGGGTAAAAAAAAAAAAAAAAAGAGCAACAAAAACCCCAAACAGTTATTACAATGGCAATTAGAACATATATATCAGTAACTACCTTAAATGCTAATGGTCTGAATGCCCCAACCAAAAGACATAGACTAGCCGAATGGATACAAAAACAAGAAAACAACCAATGGATCACTGAAGAAATCAAAGAGGAAATTAAAAAATACCTAGAAGCAAATGACAACAAAGACATGACACTCCAAAACCTCTGGGATGCAGCAAAAGCAGTTCTAAGAGGAAAGTATACAGCAATACAAGTCTACCTCAGGACACAAGAAAAAGCTCAAATAAACAACCTAACTTTACATCTAAAGCAGCTAGAAAGGGAAGAAGCCAGGTCATGGAAACAACCTAAATGCCCATCGACAGAGGAGTGGATAGGGAAGATATGGGACATACACACAATGGAATATTACTCAGCCATTAAAAGGAACGGAATAACAACATTTATAGCAACATGGATGAACCTAGAAATTATCATACAAAGTGAAACCAGTCAGACAATTAGACAGCAGCACCCAATGCTACCGCTTACATGTGGAAACTAAAGACACAATGAACTTCTTTGCAGAACAGACAATGACTCACAGACTTTGGAAAACCTTGGTTTTTCAAATAAGACAATCTGGGGGGTGGGTGGATGCACTGTGGGTTTGGGACACAAAATCTATCGAATTGACTTATGATCTTTGTACACCTACAACTGAAATAAAATTCATTGTTAATAAGAAAAAGAAAGACTCCTTAATAAAACTACTACTTCTAAATAAATAAATAAATAAATAAATAAATAAATAAATAAATCGTGTAGCATCTCAAAAAAAAAAATAAAGTTAATAGAGGTTTTGCTCTGTAGGTTTCTGACCACTCATCTCTGGCTCCAAGAAATAGGTTGATTTATTGTGAGAGAGGCTCTCATAGGGCAAACCTAAAAAACAGAGCATGTGATTGAAAAGTTAACTTATATTGCATATAAATAAATCGTTTTCAGACTTCTTTTCTCCGCAGGTAGGCTTCTGCTTAATTGTGTGTTGGTCATCTAGATTGATATTCAGCTTTGCTAACTAACTTTGTGAACTTCAGCAGATCATTTCCCCCTTATTCTCCTTCAGTTTCCCCATCTATAAAATGGAGGTATATAATACATAACTATTAATGGGTTGTTATGGACTTTAAATGTGTTAATATTTGTAAAATACTTAGGATAGTACCTGGTACATAGTAAGCATTCAGTAAATGTTAGTAATTAGTATAAAAGGCAATATAGATGATGCTCAAGTTCTCAAGTCAGGTACCTTTGTGCTAATCCCAGATCCATTATTTACTAATAAAACCATGGGGAAATTGTTAAAGCATACAGAACCTCAGTTTTTTCATTTATGAAGTGGGAATAAAATATGTACCTATATGTTATAAAATACATAGTAAAATGTTTAAAATAGTACCTAATGTAAAATTGAGTGTTCTATAAACATTGGCCAGGAGGAGTAGGAGTAGTTTTTTTTATTACATAACTAAGGTGGATTTAGAAGGTAATTAAAGAAGAGATATTGAGGAGTTCCCATCGTGGCGCAGCAGAAATGAATCCAACTAGGAACCATGAGGTTGTGGGTCCAATCCCTGGCCTCGCTTAGTGGGTTAAGGATCCGACGTTGCCGTGAGCTGTGGTGTAGGAGACAGACAGAGCTCCGATCCCACGTTGCTGTGGCTGTGGCACAGGCCAGGAGCCATAGTTCAGATTGGACCCCTAGCCTGGGAACCTGCACATGCCACGAGTGCGGCCCTAAAAAGAAAAAGAAAAAAAAAAACAGAGAGAGAGATATTGAGCCAAACATCCTCCTCGTACCAGCATGTATATACATTAGAAGTTATCAAAAATTAGGAGATCTTGTGCTTTTTGAAAGAAACAAATGTACATAGTTTAATTGACTTGGGCATTAGTTTTTCCAAATGTGGTTTCTGCAAAACCACATTTCTTCAGAAATTCTAAATAAAATTTAATAGCTTTAATGCAAAATCAGATTGATAATGTTAATTTAACTCCTGGTTTCCAATAATGAATATGATTTCGGGCTTTGTGTTAATCTAAAAAGATATGCTAGTGCTTCTTAAAGAGAACCATTAAGTAAATTGCTTTAAAAATATAAGTTATTTGTTTTAGCGTCAATTACACATTTATATTTGAATGACTGTTATTTATCCCTAATCATATTTAGTAAGAAGATAGCTAAGCTATCAGTTAGAGTCTAACAATATCACAGCAACTTGCCATGTTTGAGCAGATGTTAAGCAGACAGTAGTTGAATGTTAATTTTGAGAGGGTGGTATGTTTAAGCCTAGCTGAAGTATGTTGCATGTGGGCTTTCTAGACTTGAGTACAATGCTGGATCTCTGGGGAGAATTTTAAAGCTAAACCTCTTTCTTTTGGGTCCTCTATATGGACTCTCTCAAGTCAGTATAAAGCAGATCATCCCTAGGCTAAAGCTCTTCAGCTTTTGTTATTGGGCTCTGTAGACCTGTAATTAGGCCTCCTGGCAGGCCTTGCAGGCCAGTTAATGGTCATATGGAGTTTCTGTGAAGCAGACTGGCTTTGTATAAATCCTGGGTAGGAATACGTTTATGGGTCACTTCCTACCAGGACCATGCTTTGTCCTTATGCCCTGCGGGCTGACAGGGAGCAGGTTCCCTTGACCATGGACTGTTCAGTTTGCAACTCAAAATCTACTCCACTAATCCCCAGTGTAAACAGAGGATTTAGAAGGGCTTCTGTCACTTACAGTTGCCAATTCACTTGGGTGTCTGTGAATTTATTTTCCCCCAGACTTCATTATTGAAAGACTGACAAATGTATAAGATTTGGATATTCGCTTATATAGCAAGTACACAGTTTCTTTTTCAGTGGTTTTAGAATCATTCTAAATAATGTATCTAAAGCAGAATATAATGAAAGTTTAAAAAAATTAAGTGCCCTTTAATATTTCTTCATTTAAGTCATTAAAAAACTTAGAATGATAGCCAGCCTTTTCATATAAGGGAAATTATAGGCCTGTCTGTATGATAAGAATAAATAACATTATATAAAAGTCATTTACCAAAAAATGATTAATATAGATTTCAGATAAGTCAAAGAAATAACTAATTCAAAACTCTTCTATACCAAACATCATGTTAAGTAAAAATGCAGTTTAGTTCCATTTAAGTTCCATTTGTAACTGAGAGTTTTTGAATGGAGGGATATCAGATCACTATATAAAATGCTGAATATCTATCTATTTCTTGAAGTATTTAAAATAATGAGTGCCATTTATTGAGCATCTACTATGTGATAAACACATTCATACATTGTCACATATTATAGATATTTTTAGTAATTGATCCATGTATCCTAGCCAAGAAGTATTTGGATTTTAACAAAGTCATGATTGAGATTTGTTTTTCCATTGTATTTAATCTTTTACTTCATTAGGATTTTTTTTCTTTTTGATTGGATTGTATTAAAATTTGATTCTAAAATATGTTAAGTTCTGAGTGTGCTCTGCAAAGAACTATTGCCTCTCTTCCTGTGAGCTGATTTTTCTTTTAGGGGGAAACCAAATGATGAATACTTTCCCAGTCTCATCCAGTAAATCAGAGCTCAGTAATTTGCATTTTGTGATGTAAAAATGGTTCATGACAGATGTGGCTGAAGAGACCACATACGTAGACTGTATGATTTTAGTCTGGTGGAACTAATAGGATCACTCATTACATTTTAGACCCTGGGGTTTCTTTTTCTTTCGTAATAATAATAATAAAAAAAACTGTTTAAATGGAGTGGCCCTTTTCGTGTGTGAGTACAGCATCTTACCCTAAATTTACAAAGAGCTGATGATGACAAATCAACAAATAACTCTCTCTTCCAAAAAATTCCTTCATTAATATTTATTTAATGTTAACTTATTTTTAAATTATCCTATTGTCCCATAAAAGTTAAGATTTTGTTCTATTTTTATAAAATATTTCTTCGAATTTTATACAGCAGAACTAGAAAATACATTCCTTAGAGAACCCGACCTATGAGTTAAATAGTCATATTTTAATAAAAATAAATTTTGCAAATACTGAAATAATAAAGTACAACAAAAAGGCATTATGGGTTAGGAATTCTTGGCATTCACTTACAAATAGAAGAATTGTCTGCTTTTCTTTTTAGTATACACAGTGTATTTATTGAAATAGAAATATATTTGGGATCTATGTTGGAATTTGAAAAAAATGGAGGCTTCTTAACAATGTGAAGACTCTGATCTTATTTTAGTTTTGATCAAAGGTTAATGTTTACATTGAAAACTACCCTGAATGGTTTATGAAATGCTAGTAGTTGTTATTGTCTGTTGGCAGTGGGCTTTAAGATTCTTAAACATTTTTTTTGACTTGTCTACATTTTTTGACTGTTTTGTAATTATAAAGAAAAACTTAAAAGATATAAAAACATGATAAGAATTCCCCAACATTTAGTATGAAATTTGATGAGTTTTGACAAATGTATACAGTTGTATAACTACCACCAAAATTTTTGATAAAGGACATTTATTTTACTCCATAAAGTTCCTTTGTATTCCTTTAAAGCCAATTGTCTCTCCTCTTTTTTGGACCTTAGCAACCACTAATCCTTTTTATGTCTCTATGGTTGTGTTATTTTTGAAATGCCGTATAAATGGAATCATACAATGTGTAGACTTTTGTGTCTGTAGTCTTTCACTTGGCATAATGCTTTTCAGATTTGTACACATTGTTGTGTCTTTTTATTGCTGAATACTATTCCATTTTATGTCTATGTCAGTATATTTATTCAACACTTGGTGGAAAGATGGATTGTTTCTAGTTTATGGTTTTTATGAGTAAAACTTATATGAACATTTTGAGTGCTAGTCTGTGTGAACACATGGTTTCATTTCTCAAGTAAATTAGGAATGAGATTGCTTGGTTATATGGTAAGTACAGGTTTAACTCTACTTACTAACTGTTCTCCAAAGTGGCTGTAGCAATTTTGTGTTTCCAAAGCAAAGTGTGGAAGTCCCAATTGTTCCCCAGTCTTGACATCATTTCATGTTGTTATTTTTTTGTTTAATTTCAGCCATTCTATTAAATATGTTGTATTTAATTTACTTTAATATGCATTTATGTAATGACTAATGAGACTGGGCATCTTTCATGAAATCATTTGTCATCTGTATACTTTGTCAAGAATCTGCTCATATCGATTGCCCATTTTTAAAAGGAATTGTTTGTATTATTGACTTGTAGAGTTATTTATATATTCTGAATACTAGTCAGATATGCAGTTTGCAAATGTTTTCTCTTTGTCTATGCCTTGCCTATTTTCTAAACAATGTTTTTTTAAATTAATTTATTTATAACAAAATACACTATTTCTTTCAGGGGCAGTTCTTTGATATTTGACAAATGCATACAGTTGTATAGCGATACCCAGAATCAAGATGTAGAACAATTCTATCATTTCTCAGAATATCCCCATTCCTCTTTGTTATGAACTTCTCTCCCACTGATAGCTCCTAGAAACTGATCTGTTTTTTTGTCCCTGCAGTCTTGACTTTTTAATGTGTCATATAAATAGAATAGTATAATAAGTAGCTTTTTGAGTCTTTTTTCTTTGACCTAGCGTAATGCTTTTGAGATTTATCCATGTGGTGATAGTTTATTCCTTTTTTTATTACTGCATAGTATTCCGTTGTATGGATTAATTAATTGAATGATGTTAGGTTTTTTTCCAGATTTGGACAATCATGAATTAAACTCTTAAAACATTCTCAAATAGGATTTTGCGCTAACATAAGTTTTTGTTCCACTTGGGCATATATCTTGGACTGGGATGTGGTAATTTTATTTTTAAGTTTTTTTTAATTTAATAATTTTTATTTTTTCCCATTATAGCTGGTTTACACTGTATAGTAGTTTTCCACTTTATGAGAAACTACGAACTATTTTACAAAGTGGCTGGACCATTTTGCACTCCTAAAAGCAGGATATGAGAAATCTAGTTTTTCCACATCCTTGTCCATTATTTGGTATTATTAGTTTTTGTTTTACTTTGATCATTTTAATTGGTGTATAGAGCTATCTCATTGTGACTTTAATCTGAATATCCTTCATGGTGAATGTTCTTGAGCATCTCTTCATGTGCTTGTTTGCCATCATATATCCTCTTCTCTCATTTTAGAAAATTGTGTTTTTCAGTTGAGCCGTTTTGAAAATTATGTATTTTCCTGATAAAAATTGCTTAGCATATATGTGATTTGCAAATATTTTTCCTATTTTTTGGTGTACCTACATTCTCTTACTAGTGTCTTTTGAAGAGTAGAAGTTCTTAATGTGCTAAAGCCAAGTTTATCGGTTTTTTTATGTATTGTGCTTTTAGTGTCATATCTAAGAAATTTTTGCCTAACCAAAGAACACATTTCCTTCTGTGATTTATTCTAGAATTTTCATACTTTAGATTTTACATTTCAGTCTATAATCCATTTTAAATTAATTTTTATGTATGGTGTGAAGTATGGGTTAAGGTTCTTTGCCTATGAATATCTAATGGTCCAAATATTTGTTGAAAAGGTAATTTTCCTTTCACTGGATTGTCTTTGTGTGTTTATAAAGTATCAGTTGACTGCATATAACTAAGTCTGTTCTGAAGTTTGTATTCCATTGCATTGATCTATATGTCTATCCATCCTTTTGCCAATACCATACTTCCTTGATCATTATAACTCTATAATCAGTTATTGAGCCCTCTGACTTTTTTCTTCTTTTTCATAGCTCTTTGACTATTCTGGTTCTTCTCCCTTTCTATATAAATTTTAGAGCAAGTTTGTTGATTTCTACATATGAAAAATTCAGCTGGGATTTTTATCAGGGTTATGTGGACTTCACAAGCTTGGAGTGGACTGACATCTTAACAGTATTAAATCTTTCATCCATGAACATGATATAACTCTCTACCTCCAGTTCTTTTTTGATTTCTTTCATCAGAGTTGTGTAGTTTTCAGCATAAAGATCTTTTATGTGTTTTGTTAGATTTATTCCAAAGCTTTCATGTTTTTGGGGTGCCACTGTAAACATTAGGTTTTTCTATTTTTTAAGTTTCAGTTTCCAGTTGTTCATTGATAGTATATAAAATACAATTGTTTTGAATATTAAATTTATATCCTTTAATTTTGTTAAACCAGAGATTATTTTTTAAGATTCTTTGAAATTTTCTACATAGATAATCATGTCCTCTGTGAATAGAGCAATTTTTTTTTTGCTTTTAAATCTGAATACGTTTTCTTTCTTATTCTCACGTTATTGCTCTAGCTAAAATCTCCAAGCACAGTTTTGAATAGAAGTGGTGAAAGTGGATTTCCTCCATTTGTTACTGATCTTAAGGCCAGAGCATTCATTCTTTTACCATTAAAGAAATTCTTAACTGTAGAATAGATGCCCTTTTCAGGTTGAGGAATTTTTCTTCTATTTCTAGTTTGCTTTGAGTTTTAATCAGGAATGAATGTTTAATTTTATCAAATGCCTTTTCTGTATTTATTGAGATGATCATATATATTTTCTTCCTTAGTAGTGATATATTGAGTTTCATTGGTTGATTTCACACATTAAACCAGTCTAATTAGATTCCTGGGAGAAACACCGCTTGGACATGATATGCTAATTTTTAGATAGCACATTGGATTATATTTTCTGAAATTTTGTATGTATTGTAGTTTATATTCATAAGTACTTTATTAGAATTTTTACACACACAATTCCCTCTGTTAGGTGATAAGCTCCTCTACTAAGGTCTTTCAGGTTCATATTACCCTGTAACTGATACAATACCTTCGTGTTAGGAGCCTTTGTTTATTAATAGATGAATGAATGCTCTCACTGGTAGCCTTGTAAATGTACATTTATATACCACTGATGTTAAATCTGAAACTAGGAATGAAAAATAAATTTGAATTCTTTTTCTTCCCGGAATGGTATGTTGTTACTACATAGTAATTTCTGTAATATTTTTCAATAAACACTGCTTTGCTCATTGTTTGCCATTGTTCTGAAAACAATATGGAGGATATATCTCTAACACTTTATGGTTACCATTTTCATGTTCTTATGAAAACATTGAAGCAACATTATTATATGTATATCGATAATACTGTTTTTAAAAAAAAATTATTGGAGTACAGTTGACTTACAACGTTGTATTAGCTTCAGATGGAGAACAAAGTTGATAATACTGTTTTATGCCTTGTCAATATAAGGTGAATAGGTTGTTTATCACAGTACTCAAGATTGGGTATTTACTCTTTGGTTGTGGATGAGTGAGGACATGTATTATTTGTCCAGCTCATCTCATTTGCTCCTATTTTTATGTGGTGCAATTCACAAAATGTCCTAAACCAATGAGGGGCTATCGTTTAACTTGGAATTTATAGCTGGATAGATTTACATAGGAAGAGAGGTAGAGTGTGACAACAAGAAAATGAGAGTTGAAGGAAGAAAATTTGGGATGTCCCTCTATGTGTTTCCTCCCAACCACTCCCCTATCCCTAAATCAGAAAACTCATCTCCAAATATCTGCACTTGTGGTGTTTGACCAAGTAAAGTATACTGAATTTCCTTCTATCACAAATCCTGATATAGAAAATATTACGCAGACTTTGATGGAAAATTTATACCATGCAAAATCTTCCAGGCTAGTACTGGATCAGAAGAAAACTGTCTTCTACCCTTCTAGGTTTTTCTGGCTAGTCTAAGAATTAAAATACATGAGACAGATTTTTTTAAATAAAACATTTTAAATTAAAGTATAGTTGAGATAGGATTAAGATGGTGGAGTAGAAGGACTGAAGCTCACCTTTTCTCATAAAAGCAACAAAATTAAAACCAACTGCTGAACAACCTTCAACCAAATAGACTGCAAACTATCAAAAAGATCTCTTACTCCAGAAGATAAAGAGGAGGCCACATCAAGATGGTAGGAGGGATGATTATGTAATATGAGCAACCCCATACCCACCAAATAGGAAGACCATAGACTGGAAAGTAACTGTTGTAGAGACTCACATATGGGAGTGAGAGTTCTGAGCTCCACGTCAGATCCCCATGACTGGGGATCTGGCATTGGGAAAGGAGCCCCTGGAGCATTTGGCACTGAAGGCCAGTGGGGCTTATGCTCAGGAGCTCCACAGGACTGGGAGAAACAGAAACCCCATTCTTGAAATGCACACACAGGCTTTCATTTGCATTGGGTCCCAGGGCAAAGAAGAGATTCCATAAGGATCTGGGTCAGACCTGACTTTAGTTCTTGGAGGATCTCCTGGGCAAAAAGGTGGTGACTGTGGCTCGTTGTGGGGAGAGGACATTGGAGGCAAAGGTCTCTGGAGTAAACATCAGCATGTGCTTCTGTAGAGGTGGCCATTTTGGAAAAATCTGGCCCCACCCAGGGCTGAGAAGCCTGAGGCTAAACAATAATGCAGGTGGTATCACAGCTCCACCCATCAGTGAACAGGCTGCCTAAAGGCTCCCCAGGCATACAGCCAGCCTCTAATATCACCCAGAGACAAAGCCCCACACACCAAAGTGATAATAATCAGCCCCACCACCAGTGGGCAGGCACCAGTCCCTCCTATCAGGAAGCCTACAACAGGCCCCTGTACCAACTTCAGGCACAGAGGAGTGGACATCAGAAGCAAGAGAGGCTATAACTGTATTATCTGCAAAAGGGAGACTACACCAAAAATCTATATGAAATGAAAAGGAAGAGAAATACAATTCAGATCAGGGAGCAAGAAAAAAAAAAAAAACAGAAAAACAGCTAAGTGATCTGGAGATTATCAACCTCCATGAAAAAGACTTTAGAGTGATGATAGTGAAGATGATTCATGATCTTGGAAAAAAACTGGAGGCAAAGACTGATAAATTATAAGAAATATTGAGCAAAGAAATACAAGATTTAAGACTTGAGCAAGCAGAGATGCAAAATACAATAACTGAAATTAAAAATTCACTATAAGCAACCAACAACAGAATACAGGAGGCAGAAGAACAAATAAGTGAGGTGGAGGACAGACTAGTGGAAATCACTGATGTGGAACAGAAAAGAAAAAAGATTGAAAAGAAATGAAGACAGTCAAAGAGAACTCTGGGAAAACATTAATTGCACCAACATCCGTATTACAGGGGTGCCAGAAGGACAAGAGAGAGAGACAGGGAAAGAAAAAATATTTGAAGAGATAATAGCTGAAAACTTCCCTAACGTGGCAAAGGAAACACTCACTCAAATCTGGGAAGCACAACGAGTACTTTATAAAATAAACCCAAGGAGGAACACTCTGAGACACATATTAATCAAGCTAACCAAAATTAAAGACAAAGAGAAAATATTTAAAGTAGTTAGGGAAAAGAAACAAATAACATACAAGGCAACCTGATAAGGTTATTGGCAAATTTTTCAGTAGAAACTCAGCAGGCCAGAAGGGAGTGGCGTGATATCCTTAACGTGATGAAAGGAAAAAACCTCCAACCAAGGTAACTTTACCCCAGCAAGGCTCTCATTCAGATTTGAAGGAGAAATCAAAAGCTTTACAGACAGGCAAAAGCTAAGAGAATTCAGCAACACTAAACTACCTTTACGATAAATACTAAAGGAATTTCTCTAGGCGGAAAAGAAAAGGCCACAACTAGAAAAAAAATTTTACAACTGACAGGGATAACCAGTAAAGGCATACATATTCTAAAAGTAGGAAATTGGGAGTTCCCTTTGTGGCTCAGTGGTTAACGAATCCGACTAAGAACCATGAGGTTGCGGGTTCGATCCCTGGCCTTGCTTAGTGGGTTAAGGATCCAGCATTGCCATGAGCTGTGGTGAAGGTTGCAGACGTGGCTCGGATCCCGCATTGCTGCGGCTGTGGCGAAGGCCGGCAGCTACAGCTCCTGTTAGACCCCTAGCCTGGGAACCTCCATATGCCACGGGTGCGGCTCTACATAAAGGCAAAAAAAAAAAAAAAGACAAAAAAATAAATAAAATTAGGAAATTATCCACACACAAATATGTTACCAAAATCAGAAATTGTGAGAAGAAGAGGGTAAAAATTCAGGACACTGGAGATGCTCTTGCAGTTGAGTCCAACAACTTGAAACAATCTTGTATATATAGAGACTCCTATATCAAAACCTCAGGGTAACTGCAAACCAAAAATCTACAATACATACACACAAATAAGAAAAAGCAGTCCAAATACAACATTAAAGATAGAAACCACAAGAGAAAAAGAGAAGAAAAAAAGAGCAACAAAAGCAAATCCAAAATATTTAATAAAATGGGAATAAGAACATACATATCAGTAATTACCAATGTTAATGGACTAAATGCCCCAACCAAAAGATATGGACTGGATCAATGGATATAAAAACAAGACCCATATATATGCTGTCTTCAAGAGACCCACTTCACTTCTAGGGACACATGCAAATTGAAAGTGAGAACATGGAAGAAAATATTTTCATGCAAACGGGAATGAAAAGAAAGCTGGAGTAGCAATACTCTTATCAAACAAAATAACCTTAAAGAATATAAGAGATGAAGGACATTACGTAATGATCAAAAGATCAATCCAAGAAGAAGATATAACAATTATAAATATATATGCACCCAATATAGGATCACGTCAATATATAAGGCAACTGCTAACAACCTTAAAAGGAAAAGTTGGAGTGTCCATCATGGCGCACTGGAAATGAAGCCGACTAGGATCCATGAGGGTGCAGGTTTGATCCCTGCCCTCACTCAGTGGGTTAAGGATCCAGCATTGCTGTGAGCTGTGGTGTAGGTCACAGACGCGGCTCATATCTGGCATTGCTGTGGCTCTGGCGTAGGCTGGCAGCTATAGCTCCAATTAGATCCCTAGCCTGGGAACCTCCATTTGCCTTAAGTGGACAACTATATACCAGTAAAATGGACAACCAAGTCCAACAATATATTAAAAGGATTGTACATCATGATCAAGTGGGATTTATCCCAGGGATGCAAATCAGTCTGTGTGATAACCACATTAATATACTGAGAATCAAAACCATATGATCCTCTCATTAGATGCAGAAAAGGCCTTTGACAAATCCAGCAATTTCTGATAGAAACCTTTCAGGAAGTGGGCATAGAGGGAACCTTCCTCAACGTAATAAACGCCATCTATGACAAACCCAGAGCTAACATCATTCTCAATGGTGAAAAACTGAAAGAATTCCTTCTGAGATAAGTAACAAGACAAGGATGTCCGCTCTCACCACTACTATTCAAAATAGTTTTGGAAATCCTAGCCACAGCAATCAAAGAAGAAAAGAAATAAAAGGAATCCAAACTGGAAAGGAAGAAGTAAAACTATCACTATTTGCAGATGACATGATACTATCCCTAGAAAATCCTAAAGACACTACCAAAAAACTGTTAGAGCTCAACAATGAATTTGGTAAAGTTGCAGGATACACAATTTATACACAGAAATTGACTGCATTTCTATATGCTGACAACAGAAGATCAGGAAGAGAAATTAGGGAAACAATCCCATTTACCATTGCATCAAAAAGGAAAAATACCTAGCAATAATGCTACCTAAATAGACAAAAGACCTGTACTCTGAAAACTGTAAGATGCTGATAAAAGAAATCAAAGATGACACAAACAGAAGGAAAGATATAGCATGCTCCTCTATTGGAAGAATCAGTATTGTCAAAATGAGTGTACTACCCAAGGCAATCTTCAGATTCATTGCAATTGCTATCAAGTTACCAAGGACATTTTTCACAGAACTGAACAAAACATTTTAAAGTTTGTTTGGAGGCACAAAAGACCCAGAATAGCCAAAGCCATCCTGAGAAAGAAAAATGGAGCTGGAGGAATCAGGCTCCCTGACTTTAGACTATACTAAAAAGATACATCATCAAAACCATGTGGTGCTAGCACAAAAACAGTACAATAGATCAGTGGAACAGGATAGGAAGCCCAGAATTAAACCACGCACCTACAGTCAACTGATCTATGACAAAAGAGTCAAGAATATATAGTGGAGAAAAGACAGTCCCTTCAAAAAGTGGTTCTGGGAAAATCTGGACAGCTACGTGTGAAAGAATGAAATTAGAGAACTTCTTTACACGATACACAAAAATAAACTCAAAATGGATTAAAGGCCTAAATATAAGGCCAGATACTTTAAAACTCTTAGAGGAAAACATAGGCTGCACACTCTTGACATAAACCACAGCACTGTCTTCTCAGATCCACCTCCTAGAGTAATGACAATGAAAACAAAAATAAACAAATGGGACTTAATTGAACTTAAAAGTTTCTGCACAACAAATGAAACCTTAAATAAAATGAAAAGACAGCCTCAGAGCCACAGCAACGCTGGATCCGAGCTGTATCTGCAACCTACACCACAGCTCACGGCATCGAAGGATACTTAACACACTGAGTGAGGCCAGGGATCAAATCCGCATCCTCATGGATACTAATCGGGTTTGTTACCACTGAGCCACAATGGGAACTCCCAGTATTGAGTCTTTTACCATAAACTTGAAATATCTCTATTTATTTAGATCTTTGTGGATTTTGTTCATCAGAATATTTTAGTTTTTCTCATATAGATCTTGTACACGTCTGTTTGATTTATACAAAACTATTTCATTTTCTGGGTGCTAGTGTAAGTGATACTGTATTTTCAATTTCAGGTTCTACCTATTTATTTGTGGCATATAGCAGTGATGTGTCCTGCAACCTTGTAGAATCACTTTTTAGTTCCAGGTGTATTTTTGTTCATTCTTTTAGGTTTTTTTTTGGGGGGGGGGTCTTTTTAGAGCTGTACCCATGGCATATTGAAGTTCCCAGACTAGGGGGTCATCAGAGCTGTAGCTGCGAGCCTACACCACAGCCACACATTAATGCAGGATCTGAGCCACATCTGCAACCTACACCACAGCACATGGCAATGCCAGATCCCCAGCCGAATGAGCAAGGCCAGGGATCGAACCGGCGTCCTCATGAATGATCACGTTACCTGCACCCAAAGACATTTGTATTTCTTCTTTTATAATCTCCATACTTTTTATTTTCTTTTTTGTCTTACTGCATTTGCTAGCACTTACAGTATGATGATGAAAGGAGTGGTGAGAGAGGACTTCAATGCCTTATACCTGGTCTTAGTGGAAAAGCTTTAAGTTCTCACCAAAGTGTGATGTTAGCTATAGGGTTTTTGTAGATATTTTTTACAAAGTTGAGGAAGTTCTCCTCTATTCTTAGTTTACTGAGAGTTTTTATCATGAATGGGTATTCGATTTTATCAAATTTTTTCTGTACCTATTGATATCATTAGATCTTTTAATAAGCTACATTATATTTAAGGATTTCTCAATATTGAACAACCTTAACATAATATGTAATAAATTTTATTTGTTAATAGAGTATTTT
The DNA here is from genome assembly GCA_004024745.2 of Catagonus wagneri. NCBI lineage: Eukaryota > Metazoa > Chordata > Mammalia > Artiodactyla > Tayassuidae > Catagonus > Catagonus wagneri. The sequence goes on from PVHT021183693.1 coordinate 16,010,773, forward strand.
TTAAGGTAATGTTGCATTCTGTATCCTAATATTTTATTTAGGTTTCGCATTAATATTCATATGGGGTATTGGTCAATAATTTTCTTTTTTTTAATCTTCTTCCTTTATCTGGTTTAGTTATCAGTGTTATATTTACCTCTTAAAACCATTTAGGAGGGGTTTTTTCCCCTCTGCACAATAATAGTTTTTATAGTATTAGAACTATCTTTGATAGTTTAGTATTACTGATTTCCCCTATGAAAGAGTATGGACCTGGTGCCTTTTTTGTAGTTGATAACAATCTCTATTTCTTTTATGAAACTTGTACTGTTTGAGCTTAGCAAATCTCTGAAAAGTTTAATTTTGGCAGAGTGGATTTTCATAGTAAATTATCCATTTTATCTGTGTTTTCAAGTTTATTTGTATAGAGGCCTGCAAAGTACTTGCTGATGAGTACAGTGATTTTTTCTGTTTTAATTATTATTTCCTCCTGTTCAATTCTTATTTTTCTGTTAGATATTTTAATTATTTTTTGAGTGAGAATTTTGATGATTTATTACTTTGATCTTTCATTTTTCTCTTTTCCAGCTTTTATTTTTATCACTGCTTATGCTTTCTTTCAGTTTGGTTATTGTTAGTTTTTTTTCTGTAGCTTTTTGAGTTAGTAATTTAACTCATGCATTTTTTTGTTAAAGTTTTCAATTTTTCTCTGATTATTGTTATAAATATATACCATAAATTCTGATTATATTGTTTTATTATTATTTTTTAGAAATTCTATTATTTGGGTTTCTGTTTCCCTTTTGACTCAGGAGTTATTTCCAGGTTAAAGGGCTTCTTTATAATTTGACTTTGTTAATAATTTCTAGTTTTATTAGGTTTTTAATCAGAGAGGGCTTTTGTAATGTTTCTCTGTATGAAATTTACTGACGTTTACTTTATGAATATTCAATGTACACTAGAGAAGAAAGTATATTTTCTGTTTTCAGAGAATAAAGTTTCATGTATATATATTTATTGGCTATGTTTCTTTTTGGCTATTCTGTATCTTTTCCTTTCTTATTTGTTTTATAGTTTACCATTCTTATACTGAAAATGTTATATAGCCTGTTTCTTTCTGAACCTGTTGCATATTCTGTCATTTCTACTTTATAAATGTAATTGTTATGGTATTACATGCATAAATATTATTAATAATAATATCTTCATCTTGAGTTGTTGCTTTTAACTTTAAAAAATGTCCTTCTATGTCACATTTAATGTTTTTTGGCTTGAAATCTACTTTGATATTAGGATCTCAAATCTTACTGCATTGTTCCCATTTGCTTGTTTATATTTGCCCATCTCTTTCATTTTTGGATTTTCCAAATCATTTTGTTTTAGGTGAGCCCTTTGTTTACAGCATATAGTTAGATCTTGCTTTTGTAAATTAACGTGAGAATCTTTTTAAGGTCAGTTGAACCTGTTCACACATACTGATATAAATAATATATATAGTATAAACTTTATCATATCATTTGGTAATTAGTACATTGTATGGTTGGGTTTTTTTGAGGGAGGGTGTTGCCTCTTTTTTTTTTCTTTTAAGGACCGTACCTGTGGCATATGGAAGTTCCCAGGCTAGGGATCTTATGGGAGGTTCAGCTGCCAGCCACAGCCACACCCACAGAATAATGGCAATGCCAGATTCCTGACCCACTGAGCAAGGCCAGGATTCATTTTCACTGAGCCAAAATGGGTACTCCCATTGTGTAACTCCCTTTAATTATTTTCTGAGTTTATACTTTTCATTGTTAATTCTTTTACTCACCTTGTTTCTCCTATTGACTTTTCATTCTTCTTAATACCAATCTTTGTGTCTTTAATCCTGTTTTTATATTTTATTCCTTGAATGTTGTGTCTTTTTAACATTATTTGCTAATTTCTGATATATAGAACAATAAACTATTTAGTTAACTTCAGTAGTCTTTTACTTAACCATATTCTTTTTTATGTATATTTCATTGTATTAAAACTTAGAAACGTGGGAGTTCCCCTTGTGGCTCAGCAGTAACCAACTTACCGGTATCCATGAGGACACAGGTTCAAGCCCAGGTCTCGCTCAGTGGGTTAAGGATCCAGTGTTGCTGTGAGCTATAGTGTAGGTCGCAAGCACGGCTCAGATCTGGCATTGCTGTGGTGTAGACCAGCAGTGACAGCTCCGATTCAACCCCTAGCCTGGGAGCTTCCATATGCTGCAGGTGTGGTCCCCCCCCCCAAAAAAAAAGTCTTAGAAAAGTACCTGGATTTAGCTACACTATGAGGTTAAGGGCATAGTCCTCCAGACTGCCAGGTCTGTTCAAGACTTCTGATTCCTGGAGTTCCCGTCATGGTTCAGCAGAAATGAATCCAACTAGGAACCATAAAGTTGTAGGTTCGATCCCTGGCCTTGTTCAGTGGGTTAAGGATCTGGTGTTGATGTGAGCTGTGGTGTAGGTCACAGATGTGGCTTGGATCCTTCATTGCTGTGGCTCTGGCATAGGCTGGCACCAATAGCTCCTATTAGACCCCTAGCCTGGGAACCTCCACATGCCGCAAGTGCAGCCCTAAAATGACAAAAAGACAAAAAAAAAAAAAAAGACTTCTGATCCCAACTGAAGGTCTGGCTTTCCCAAAATCACCCTCGGATTTATTGATATTTCACCAAAAAGAATCAGGGAAGTCATTGAAAGCTGTTGAGCTGTTGTTCTTATATGCACATTTATTACAGGGAAATGATACATATTAGAACCCTCCAATGCAAGAGACACAGGGCTAAGTCTAGGAGGGTTCCAAAGGAAATTCCTGTCGTCTTCAGGATGTGAGACCCTCCTGGCATCAATGTGTGACAGCAGTCATAGAGTATTGCCAGCCCAGGAAGCTCACCCAAGCTCAGTATCTAGAGATTTTGCCCAGTCATCATTACATATGCATGACTGATTGATTCATTGCTTATTTGGTTGAACTTAATCTCCACCACTACCCCCCATCCAGGAAGTTGGGCTAATTATCAGATGGCGCAAAGACCAAACTTTCTAATTAAATAGTTGGTCTTTTTGGTGTAACCAGATCCTTTGCTAATACTATTGGGCATGACTGGCTCCACCCTTAGTTACTTCATGATCATAAATACCAGAAATGGTCTGACAGGCCCACCATTTATAATCAAAATATTCTAATCATTCCGGCTTTCCAGGAGCAAAAGACAAAGGCCACTTCTCTGGATCAGGCCAAATTCTTTACTCCACAAAAGGCTTTCTCTCAGTTATTAAATACTCAGTATTTTCTGTTGGTCATTGTTTTTATATTTTTATGAATATTCTATCAACTTGAATTTTTCTGGAATTTAGAGTTGATGCAAAGACAGGTTTTTTTTTTTCTTTGCAAAGAGCTAATCAGTTTTACACCATTCGTTAAATAATTCACTGATTTTGATGCCTTTACTTCACTGATTTTGATGCCCGATATATTCTGGATATATAGCTTTTATTTTATTTATTTATTTATTTATTTATTTATTTATTTATTTATTTATTTTTTGTCTTTTTGCCTTTATGTAGAGCTGCACCCGCGGCATATGGAGGTTCCCAGGCTAGGGGTCTAACAGGAGCTGTAGCCACCGGCCTTTGCCACAGCCACAGCAACATGGGATCCAAGCCGTGTCTGCAACCTTCACCACAGCTCACGGCAACGCCGGATCCTTAACCCACTGAGCAAGGCCAGGGATCGAACCCGCAACCTCATGGTTCTTAGTCGGATTCGTTAACCACTGAGCCATGAAGGGAACTCCCCTGGATATATAGCTTTTAAATCTCTAACAGATTAATTAGAGTAAACTTGAAATAATAGGAAGATACTCATATTAGGCATATAATTCCTGACAAGGAAGATAAGTAAATTATAAATATCAGACAAAAGATCTCAAAAAATATTAGACTATGAACCTACTGACTGGCAATATGTCTATACGTGATCCTTTAAGGACATTGTTTTATATCCCAAACTTTACTTGATGTTTCAGTATTATGATGCTCTGAGTCATCAAGGAAAGGATGAAAGGAGTTCAGCAGTACTCTGTTTAAAAAGACTTGGAGATCAAGCAAAATGCTATATATATTGACTAACAAATGAAGATGTCTAAGAAGTCATTAAGAGGAAAAAGCACCAAGCAGAAGCAAAATTATAGGATGATGATTTTTATATATATTTTGTAATTTGTGTGTGTGTGTGTGTGTGTGTGTGTGTGTGTGTTTAAAATGCATAGGAAAAGCCACAGAAAAGTATCCAGCAAACTCTGTTGAGGAGGTATTAATGGTAGTGGTGGTGTGCCTTTATTTTCTTCTTTTCTGTAGTGTTAAGACATTGTTTCTACCCCTTTGGAGCTCACAGTTTTGTGCAGAATGGAACCGTTAAAACAGATACTTTCAATAACACATAGTAATATAAACTTTTATAATTATTAAAACCCTACAATGTCTCAGGCAAATTTAAAAGGGCAGTGGAAACACAGGAATAACTACCTACCTGGGGAATCAGAGAGAATTCCTCTTATAAAATAAGTCTAACTTTAGTAGCATTGAGAAGTATACTATTTTGTTTTTGTGTTTTGTTTTTTCTTACCTGGTCTCCTTATAAATGATAGGCATTAACAACTCAGTTGAAAAAGCAATGGTATCAACCTAAGTAATAAAGTCCTTTTGATAGAGTTATTGAAAGAATATTTATCATTGCCTTATTAAATATGGAGAAATAACTGTGCCATTTTTTTCCAAATGGTTTCATTTGCTCATGTTTTCTTTGTTGACCCAAATGAATGAAATTAGAATAAACAATCTCTGAGTCATTTGTAATCAGGAGCTGATTAATGGAGTTTGGTTTCATAGCCATTATTCATTCACGAACACCTGATATCTTTCCCATAAACAAATTGTGTTTGTCCAAATTAAGAAATTAAATGAAGCATTTGATGAGTTTATGATTGACCCTTCTAACTCAGAGCTCATTAGTCATTGTCATTATCATAGAAAACTGTTTGACTAATGTGCTGTCTGAAGAAGCATGTGGATTTATTATGACTTCTGATTAATGTTTGCTGCAAGCCAAACTACTAGATTATAATAATTTTTTGATTCTCATTTTAGCAGTCATTGAAGAATTTCATCTCTGATGAAACGCGCTTATGTCCCATTAGATTTAGGGATGATTACAAGGTATTGAGTGGATAATATTTTAAGGAATTATATACTTTAAAATCATATACAGTATATGCTTTAGAAGTCTTTTAAAAATTTTTTTGAAACTATTAAGTATCTTTTAACTTTGTGGACATGATCTTTCTCTCTGTCAAGGTACTGAGAACTTAAACTAGAACTTATTTATTTATTAAGACAGAAATTAAAATAGGAAATGTATAGCATATGAATTTTTATTTTTTATTTATTTATTTATTTTTTTGTCTTTTTGCCTTTATGTAGAGCCACACCCACGGCATATGGAGGTTCCCAGGCTAGGGGTCTAACAGGAGCTGTAGCTGCCAGCCTTCGCCACAGCCACAGCAACGCGGGATCCGAGCCGCGTCTGCAACCTACACCACAGCTCACAGCAACGCCGGATCCTTAACCCACTGAGCAAGGCCAGGGATCGAACCCGCAACCTCATGGTTCTTAGTCGGATTCGTTAACCACTGAGCCACGAAGGGAACTCCGAATTTTTAATATTTTACTTGAAACAAGTTTCAGTGATTTTAAATATTTACTTTTAAATTGTACATAGGAGTTCACACTGTGGCACAGTGGGTTAATGATCTGGCTTGTCTCTGTGGTGGTGCTGTTTTAATCCCTGGCCTGATGCAGTGGGTTAAGGATCCCACCTTGCTGCAGCTGGGCTCAGATTCAGTCCCTGACCCAAGAACTTCCACAGGCCATTGGTGCAGCCAGAAAAGAAAAAAAAAAATGTACAATTGTATGTAATCTTTATTTAAAACTACGTTTTAGTTTTGCCAGTAAAGCGAATCCCTGTTTACTAAAATTATTCTCATTATAAAGTTAGAATAAGAGTATTATTATGTTAAAAGAGCTCTTTAATAAAAGACCAATACAGCTAAACCACTGTTAACATGGCATTGTAGTGAGATACTTGCTTGAGGCTACGTTGTATGACCAGCACACTATTATGAAGACACTTGGACAAGTGTGACCCAAGTTTTTATTGTTTAATTTGTACGTGGGTTGGGGAATAGGTTTTAAAAGCTGAAAGCATTGGCTTTATTGTAATTCATCTGATTGGCAGAGTTTATAGGCCATATATATAGCGTTTATAGTCTTTGTTGTGAAATAAATTGACTTATACGCTCCTTAAAGTAGGGAAGAGGGAAGCAGCACACTGACAGTAATCAGAAAAATTTTCTGATTTTCTTTTACCATGCAACTCATGGTGATCCATCAGGTTTTCTCTCATGTGCATCCTGATTTTATTAGGAGTAGAAAGAAAACTAGCCACAGTTACAGTGCTATCCACATCATCTGTGTTGTCTCATTTACCTTAGAGCAGACTACAGCCATGATAATTTTAATTTTCCTAAAGTTCCTAAGATCTGCCAACATTAGGAATGGTTTTCCTCTCAAGCCGGGCTTCACTTTGATTGTTTTACTCTTAATTGAGACTAAAGCTTTTGGACATCACAGAAAAAGATCTGTTAGAAGATTTTTACTGATCCTTACTCCTTATATAAAACAGTGCTAAGACACTGCTTCCAGCCTTCTGCCAAAAAGTGGGAATGTTTGCTGACCTTGCAATCCAGGACCTTTGAGTTGGTAAATCATTTAAACTAAAGGGAAGATGTAGAGGGGTTTGTTTGAACCTGTAGCCAAGATCTGAGAGTATATTTGGGTTATGCTGAATTAAAATTTTCTTCATTATTTAAAGGGTCTGTGCTGAAGTAAAACAATCTTCTTACCAGCTATCATTTTAGAAATTAAGATGCTAGATTCTATTTTCTGTATATGTCATTGTAATCTCCAAACAAGGAGACCTTGAGCAAGAGATTCTGTAGTTACATTTTCTCCCTCATAGGATATTTTTTGCAGGCAGGGGAATATACACTTTAGTCCCATTTATTCTCATTGGTAATTTTTTTTTCTTTTTTTTACTTTGGATTACCTTAAGAGACTTTCATAAACTAGCAGGTATTAAGTGTTCACCATGTGAAAGCATAGTATTAAGTGCTTTCCATATATTATAACACTTGGTCCTGATGACAGCTCTCTAAGTAGAGGCACTATCATATCCTAATTTTATACGTAAAAAAATCTGGGGCTTAGAGAGGTGCTGTAACCTCCCCAGAGTCAAACGGACTGCCTTAAGTCAGACTTAGGCAAACTTAGGAAGTCTCCAAAGCCTTCTTATCAAGTTTTAGAACTTAAACATTGGGAGGTCTAAATTTATTCTTTAAGTTTATGTATGAAAATTGATGACTTTAGTCAGTTTTAGTGTGTTTATTTTGGAATGCACTGCAGACCAAATACAGTTTTGTAGATATAGAGGAAATAGTAACAACAGGTAAGTACTTCACACTACCAGGTTTTTAGCTCCACAGAAAGGATTTCCAAAGAGCCACTCTGGCAAAGTAGTCTGAAGGAATGAAGCAGAATATAATGGAGGGAAAGAGAGAGAAGAGTGAACTAACATTTTTTTAATGCCCACTATGTGTCTATAGTTAAGTTAACAATGTAGCACAAAGATAGAAGTTGAGCAGTAGAGAAAAAGGCCATTAAAAAAGGTACTTTTCTATTTTGCATAATTCTGAAATACCGATTTTAATAATATTTAATAATATTTCTTTTTAAAGCGAGATGTCATTTGTCCTTGGATGTACTTCACTGGAGAAATACCAGGGTTGGTTGAAGGACATTTATTGGTTTTTCTAGTTTGTCTCTTTCCTGAGGGATGATTGAGAGAGGAAGTCCTAGTTAAAATAAATTATCTTGAAAAAGGAGGTATCAGGCCCTGAGAAAGTAGATTTGACCCTGGAAGAGAAAAAGGGGAGGAAAGCAGTGGAAATCTAGCTATGGAAGAAGGAAAATGGTCAGTATCCAGGGAAGAGCTGGAACCAGGCTTGCAGCCTGTGCTTGTGTCTCATCATCCCTTTGCTCTAGACTGAATTTGTCTCCCTCCCACCCCACCCTCACCCCCATTTCATATGCTGAAGTCCTAACCCCAAAGCAATAGTATTTGGAGGGAGGGCCTTTGAGAGATAATTAGGTTTAGATGAGGTAATAATCCCTCATGATGGGATCAGTGCCTTTAAAGAAGAGACAAGGACTTGCTCTCCTCTGACACCACCCCCCCAAACCCCAGCCACCTGAGAACAAAATGAGAAGGCCGGAAGACAGCTCTCATCAGAAACCAAACATGCTGGCTTCTTGATCTTGGACTTTTGGCCTCCATTGTTAGAAAATAAATTCCTGTTGTTTAAGCCATCCAGTCTGTGGTATTTTGCTATTGCAGCCCAAGCTAAGACAACCCCAGTGTACCTCTTATTACCATTTTTCCTATGAAGCCCCAATCCCCCCTTTAATTCTAAGATGGCATTTCCAGAGACCCCTGGAAGTAAATGAAACCCTGCTGGCTCTGGAGGAAATTTAAACTACTCCACTTGACTAGTAATATAATAACCTAATAACTGGGAAATGAGACTTAAAATATGTTAAAAAGGTTTTAAAATGGAGGGTTCCCATCAAGGCTCAGTGGTTAACGAATCCAACTAGGAACCATGAGGTTGCAGGTTTGATCCCAGGCATCACCCAATGGGTTAAGGATCTGGTGTTGCCATGAGCTGCGGTGTAGGTTGCAGACGCGGCTCGGATCCTGCGTTGCTGTTGCTGTGGCTCTGGCCTAGGCTGGTGGCTACAGGTCCGATTGGACCCCTAGCCTGGGAACCTCCATATGCCCAGAGTGCGGCCCTAGGAAAAAGGAAAAAAGACAAAAAAAAAAAAAAGATTTTAAAATGGAGATCAGAGAGAGGGGTTTTGTTTTGGACAAATTACTTTTTGTTGTTGGATTTCAATGCAAAACATAACTTTCTGGGACCATCTCAAACGTGAATCACATTTCTGATTTTTTTTTAAATACTGGAAAAACAGTAGAACATAAGAAAATAGTGATGTTTTAATACTTACAAATATTACAGAAATATTGAATTACTGACAACTGGGATTGCGATCACTATACAAATATTTATACATAGGACGTTTTTATAGGTTAAAAGTGCTTGTTACTACATTTTATCAGGTGTGTATATTAATATTACCTTCTAAAGAAAAAGGTGAATGTTTAGGCTGAGTGTGATTTTAAAAATTAATAAGACTGAGCAGTTAGGTTTAGGTTGAATATGTTATTGAGTCATGCTGGTGGTGGTAGTGATGTGGTGAATCTTGTATGTCCTTTCCATTTGTTTTATGGGGCAAGGGTAGGGATTATGTGCTTAATTCATAGTACATTTATTTTACATTGTTACAAATAATTACCTATTGAAATGGTCTTGACACTTCTTGTCTGAAAATAGATGTTTACCTACATATGGCCATCTTAAGTCCATTTATATATTGGAAAAATATTGCTGTATTTGAGCAACTTTCTTGTTTTGCTCTATTTACTTCTCATTAATGTTCTAGTCTAAAAGAAGTAACTAAGCAATTAAATTTTGTATTCAGTGAATGGAATGTCACAACATTTTTGTTCTTTTTTTAAAAAAATTTTAGTATAGTTGATTTACAATGTTCTGTCAATTTCTGCTGTACAGCAAAGTGACCCAGTTATACATAAATATACATTCTTCATCCCTTATTATAATCTATCATATTCTATCACAGGTGATTGGATACAGTTCACTATGCTATACAGCAGGACCTTGTTGCTTATCCGTTCTAAATGTAATAGTTTACATCTACTAACCCCAAACTCGCAGTCCATCCAACTCCCTCCTCCTCCCCCTCCTCCTTGGCAACCACACATCTGTTCTCTATGTCCATGAGTTTGTCTCTGTTCTGTAGATAGGTTCATTTGTGCCATATTTTAGATTTACTTATACTAGGTATAAGTAATATCATATGATATTTCTCTTTCTGACTTATTTCACTTAGTATGAGAATATCTAATTCCATCCATGTTGCTGCAAATGGCATTATTTTTGTTCTTTTTTATGTCTGAGTAGTATTCCTTCTGTATATGTACCACATCTTCTTAATCCATTTGTCTGTCAATGGACATTTATGTTCTTTCCATGTCTTGGCTATTGTGAATAGTGCTGCAGTGAACATAGGGGTGCATGTATCTTTTTGAATGAAAGTTTTGTCTAGATATATACCCAGAAGTGGGATTGCTGTGTCATATGGTAGTTCTATATTTAGTTTTCTGAGGAATCTCCATACTGTTTTCCATAGTGGTTGTACCAATTTACATTCCCACCAACAGTGTAGGAAGATTCCCTTTTCTCCACACCTTCTCCAGCATTATGTCTTCTTCAGAGAAATGTCTATTTAAGTCTTCTGCTCATTTTTCAGTTGGGTTGTTGGATTTTTTGCTATTGAGTTGTATGAGTTGTTTGTATATTTGGAAATTGAGCCCTTATCCATTTCATCATTTGCAACTATTTTCTCCCATTCAATAAGTTATCTTTTTTTTTTTTTTATAGTTTCCTTTGCTGTGCAAAAGCTTTCAAGTTTGATTAGGTTCCACTGGTTTATTTTTGCTTTTATTTCTATTGCCTTGGGTGAGTGACCTAAGGAAACATTTGTACAGTTGATGTCAGAGAATGTTTCACCTTTTTCTCGTATGGAATTTTATGGTTCCATGTCTTATGTTTAAATCTTAAAGTCATTTGGAGTTTTTTTTGTGTATGGTGTGAGGGTGTATTCGAGTTTCGTTGATTTACTTGTGGCTGTCCAGTTTTCCCAGCGCCACTTGCTGAAGAGACTTTTTCCCATTTTATGTTCTTGTCTCCTTTGTCAAAGGTTAATTGACCATAGGCATCTGGGTTTATTTCTAGGTTCTCTGTTCTGTTCCATTGGTCTGTATATCTGTTTGTGTACCAGTACCACACTGTCTTGATTACTGTAGCTTTGTGATACTGTCTGAAGTCTGGGGGAGTCATGCCTCCTGCTTGGTTTTTGTTCCTCAGGATTGCTTTGGCGATTCTGGGTCTTTTATGGTTCCATATAAATTTTTGGATTGTTTGTCCTGGTTCTGTGAAAATATTATGGATAATTAGATAGAGATTGCACTAAATCTGTAGATTGCTCTGGGTAGTATGGCCATTTTAACTCTTAATTCTTCCAGTCCAGGAGCATGGAATATCTTTCCAGTTCTTTGAATCCTCTTTGATTTCCTTGATTAATGTTTTATAGTTCTTTTATAACGATATGTCTTTTACAAACTCCTTGGTCAGGCTTATTACCAAGTATTTAATTTTGGGGGGTATGATTTTGAAAGATATTGTATTTTTATATTCCTTTTCTAATATTTTATTGTTAGTATACATAAATGCAACCAATATCTAAATGTTAATCTTGTATCCTGCTACTTTGCTGATTTCATTGCTCATTTCAAGTAGTTTTTGGGTGGAGTCCTTAGGGTTTCTACATATAGTATCATGTCATCTGCATATCATAACAGTTTTATAATTTTTTTTCCAATTTGGATGTCTTTTATTTCTTTTGTTTGTCTTGTCGCTGTGGCTAGGACTTCCAATACTATGTTGAATAAAAGTGATGAGAGTGGGCATTCCTTGTCTTGTTCCAGATTTTAGCAGGAAAACTTACAGCTTTTCTCCATTGACCAGTATATTAGCTTTACCACTATATATATATTTTGCTTTTTAGGGCTACACTCGCAGCATATAGTGGTTCCCAGGCTAGGGGTCAAATCGGAACTACAGCTGCCGGCCTATACCACAGCCATAGCAACACTGGATCTGAGCCACATCTGTGGTCTACACCACAACTCATGGCAACGCCAGATCCTTAACCCAGTGAACGAGGCCAGTAACCTCATAGTTACTAGCTGGATTTGTTTCTGCAAACCGCAATGGGAACTCCATAGCACGACATTTTTATAACTGTGGAGTTACACATAATCAACTTTTTCTTTCTTGACTTTAAAAATATTTTAGAAATTGGGATTTGAGTCCCATTCTTTTATACTTTTTTCCAGAATGGAAATAGCCTAATTTTTCTGCATATTCGTTTTTATAGCATAGTCATTTAATTCCCTTGAACAGGGTTACAAAGAAGGATCAAAGAAGTATCTTCTCTTCCCACTGAGTGCATGCCTCCATCCTACTGTGAAAATGCTCTTCCTTTTTTCTGAGTTTTTGCAATATTTATGATAGAGAAATTCTGAGCTAGTCACTTATTTTCGAAATTATTAAGTTTTGTAATTGATAATTTTAATGTAGTTCTCCAAAGTCCATAGTTTCATTAATGTTCACTGGACAAAAATTTTAAAAAAGATAAATTTATTACTTATCATAGTGAATCACGAAGATTGAGTTCATTGCCCATGGTGGTACATGAAAATAAAATGAATATTTTGACCAGACAATAGTGAACTAGAAAATATTTCATTTGTGGAAAAACCACATAAGAATTAGATATTATTTCTTGGTTTATATAACAATGTATAATTAACCCAGACTCATATGTGAAATTACATTTGTTGATGACTTTTTCGTTAAAAAATTATTTTAATATAGTGGTTTCATTTCACATCAGCATTGAGAAAGTATGCAGAAATGATAATAATTCTGGCTGCAAGATAGACTGAAAAATTTATTGTCGTATTTATAGCATTGGGGTAAGATAAAAATCATAAATTACAATGCTCTCTCTAAAAGTGGTGTCAGAAAAAGAAATAATATGGGAATTCATATCCCAGATTATAGTGAGATTAAATTGATGAATAACAGAGGTTTTTGAAAAAGAAAATTGGGGCTCTTTTTTTTTTTTTAACTTTCTGTATTTCACATCAGTTCAGCATTTCTTTTGAAACACATAAAGGGAACTCTCAGTGTTAAGTTATATAATATATATATCATATGTTAAAGATTTTAGAACTAACCAAATATCCCTTGTATATTATTTCTGTAACTACTAAGATAAACTATTAAGGTTAATTTACAGTATATCAATTAAATTACAATCCAAATTGGGAAATATCTATCTCTGTATTTAATGTCTCAAGTTAAAATATCAGCATTATCTCTGATAAACCTGTTTTATTTCTCTGAGTGCTACAGACAATTCATACCATTTAATCATACCTTCAGTTATGAAACTTTCTGGTCAGAGATTCCCACCTCCATTTGGGTCTTTTCTATGACATTGGGATCTGGACCACTCCAACTTTTGACCTGGCATACAGATCAAGTCGTTTAGGAATTTTAAAGGGACCTGAATAATTAAGTTAATACTGTTTGCTTGCTAAGAAATGAGGAGTTCCTATCGTGGCGCAGCAGTTAACGAATCCGACTAGGAACTATGAGGTTGTGGGTTCGATCCCGGGCCTCGCTCAGTGGGTTAAGGATCCGACGTTACCATGAGCTGTGGAGTAGATCGCAGACATGGCTCGGATCCTGCATTGCTGTGGCTGTGGTGCAGGCCAGCAGCTACAGCTCTGATTAGACCCCTAGCCTGGGAATCTCCATATGCCGCGGGTGTGGCCCTAAAATGACAAAAGCCAAAAAAAAAAAAAAAAAAAAAAGAAACAGCCTACAAGACAACTAACAGTGATAACAGTCTTAAGGTAGCTCCTTTAGCTTTATCAGAATTCACATGTACTTTAAGCTAACCAGTATGTGTAAGTATGAATCATCTATGCTAAATTTGTCTGTAGTGTTCGCATTTAGAATTCTATATTTTGGACAGAATGCTTTAATAGCTTTATTAATCATTTAAACTACTGTGAAACAGAAAAAAATAATATTTTTCTGTTTTCAATTACAGAAAATACTTATAATAGTTCCCACAGTAGCTCAGGGGATGTGAATCTGACTAGCAGACATGAGGATGCAGGTTCGATCCTTGGCCTCGCTCAGTGGGTTAAGGTTCCAGCATTGCTGTGAGCTGTGGTGTAGGTCACAAACGTGGCTTGGATCCCCTGTTGCTGTGTCTGTAGGGTAGACCGGTAGCTACAGCTCCCACTCAACTCTTAGCCTGGGGACCTCTGTATGCCACAGGTGCAGTCCTAAAAAAGAGAAATAGATAGATAGATAGTAAACAAAGAACTACTTACAGGTACTGCATATATTCTAAATTCAAACGAAGGGTCATGAAAACTTTTCAGCACGTGACCAAGGTTAAGGATAGGGATTTAATTGGAGGGGAAAGAAGCATTTTTTCCTTTGCATCTTAAAAACATATTTTTTTAAAAAAATCTTGATTTTGTTACATTGGATACTTCATGAAATGAGGCTTCTCAAAATTAGATGGCTATATGTCCTCACTCGAAGTTCTCAAGACATCTCAAAGATTTTAATGCACGTACACAGGCTCACACACTGAAAACAGCCAAGATGATAAAAAAGAATGCACAGAGGTATAATCTATCATTTTGGCAGGCTAAGAAACTTTGTTTAATGTGCTTGAAGTACTAAATAAGTATGAAATCATCAGTGAAATAAATAACTAGATTGGTAAGAAGTATTTATCTGGCGTAATAGTCGGGTTTGTTGATCTTTGTCAGACATTAGCTGACTGCTAAGCGGGTTTCTTTATTTATTCAAATAGATGTATTTCATCAATGTAAGATTGTCTTATGTGACTTAATTTCCATTTTGTTTTTCAATAAAATTAGAAGTAAATTCTTTTATTTAAAAAAATTTCTGGACATGAAATCATTTCAACTGTCTTGAATGTAACATATTTTCAGAAAAACAGTCTGTGACATATTAGCAGTAATGTCAATCTACATTTATGAATTTTGTTACACTTTCAAAATATCACCCCTAAGATTATTTCATGTTTCTCCTGCACTTTTAAGCAATAAGGAGGTCAGATATTACATTTTCTACTTTTATTTTATTTTATTTTTTGCTTTTTAGGGCCACACTTGCAGCATATGGAGGTTCCCAGGCTAGGGGTCCAGTTGGAGGTACAGCTGCTGGCCTACGCCACAGCTCACGGCAACGCCAGATCCTTAACCCATTGAGCGAGGCCTGGGATCAAATCTGCAACCTCATTGTTCCCAGTTGGATTCATTTCCGCTGTGCCATGACAGGAACTCTCGATTCCCACTTTTAAACATGAAGAAATAAGGCTTAAAGAAGTTAGAGGACTTGTCAAAGATCTCATTGATTAAAAAAACTATTATGATATGCAGATGACATGATACTATATATAGAAAACCCCAAGGACTCAACCCCAAAAATACTTGATCTGATAAACAAATTCAGCAAAGTAGCAGGATATAAGATTAACCTTCAGAAATCAGTCGCATTTCTGTGTACTAACAATGAAATATTAGAATAAGAATACCAAAATACTTTACCTTTTAAAATTGCACCCTAGAAAAATCAAATACCTGGGAATAAGCCTGACCAAGGAGGTGAAAGACTTATATGCTGAGAACTATAAAACATTAGTCAAGGAAATCAAAGAAGATACAAAGAAATGGAAAGATAGCCCATGTTCATGGGCTAGAAAAATTAATATTGTAAAAATGGCCATACTACCCAAAGCAGTCTACAGATTCAATGCAATCCCTATCAAATTACCCATGACATTCTTCACAGAACTAGAATAAACAATCCAAAAATTTACGTGGAACAACCAAAGACCCAGAATCACCAGAGTAATTCTGAGGAACAAAAACCAAGCAGGAGGCATAACTCTCCCAGACTTCAGGCAATATTACAGAGCCACAGTAATCAAGATAGTGTGGTACTGGTACCAAAATAGACATACAGATCAATGGAACAGAATAGAGAACCCAGAAACAAACCCAGACTCCTACAGTCAGTTAATCTTTGACAAAGGAGACAAGAACATAAAATGGGAAAAAGACAGTCTTTTCAGTAAGTATTTCTGGGAAGCCTGGACAGCTGCATGCAA
Source organism: Catagonus wagneri (assembly GCA_004024745.2). NCBI lineage: Eukaryota > Metazoa > Chordata > Mammalia > Artiodactyla > Tayassuidae > Catagonus > Catagonus wagneri. The sequence goes on from PVHT021183693.1 coordinate 16,026,873, forward strand.
ATCAATGAAACTAGAACACACACTCACACCATGTACAAAGATAAACTCAAAATGGCTTAAAGACTTAAATATAAGACAAGACACCATTAAACTCCTGGAAGAGAACACTGGCAAAACATTCTCTGACATCAGCCTTACAAATGTTTTCTCAGGTCAGTCTTTCTAAGCAACAGAAATAAAAGCAAAGATAAATCAGTGGGACCTAATCAAGCTGACAAGCTTTGGCACAGCAAAGGAAACCAAAAAGAAAACAAAAAGACTACTTACAGAATGGGAGAAAATAATGTCAAATGATGCAACTGACAAGGGCTTAATCTTTAAAATACACAACTTAGACAACTCAACAGCAAAAAAGCCAACAACCCAATTGAAAAAGGGGCAGAAGACCCGAATAGACATTTCTCCAAAGAAGATATACAGATGGCCAACAAGCACATAAAAAAGAATGCTCAACATCACTGATTATTAGAGAAATGCAAATCAAAACTACCATGAGATACCCACCTCACACCAGTAAGAATGGCCATCATTAAGACCACAAACAACAAATGCTGGAGAGGGTGTGGAGAAAAGGGAACCCTCCTGCACTGTTGGTGGGAATGTAAGCTGGTACAACCACTATGGAAAACAGTATGGAGGTACCTTAGAAAACTATATATAGAACTACCCTATGACCCAGCAATCCCACTCTTGGGCATATATCCAAACAAAACTTTCCTTGAAAAAGACACTTGCACACACATGTTCATTGCAGCACTATTCACAATAGCCAAGACGTGGAAACAACCCAAATGTCCATTGGCAGATAATTGGATTAGGAAGATGTGGTATATATACACAATGGAATACTACTCAGCCATAAAAAAGAATAAAATAATGCCATTTGCAGCAACATGAATGGAATTAGAGACCCTCATACTGAGTGAAGTAAGTCAGAAAGAGAAAGAAAAATACCATATGATGTCACTTACATCTGGAATCTAATATACTGCACAAGTGAACATTTCTACAGAAAAGAAAGTCACGAACTTGGAGAACAGACTTATGGTTGCCAAGCGGGTGGGGTCGGAGTAGGATGATATGGGAGTCTGAGGTTAATAGTTGTAGACTATTGCCTTTGGGATGGAAAAGCAAGGAGATCCTGCTGTATAGCACCAGGAACTAAGTCTGATCATTTGTGATGAATCTATATATGTATGCGTAACCAGATCACCATGCTGTACAGTTGTAAAATTAATAGAAAACAATAAACCAGCTATAATCGGAAAAAAGCCAATATAAATAAGACCCAATAATAAATATAGATACATTTTGACATTTTACAAGTCATTATGGGAGACAAAATTAGCCTTCAGTAATGATCCTTCCCCTTGAAGTTTACAGCCAAGTTGGAGGAACAGATATAGATGTGGCTGGTTTATAAAGCAGAGTTATGGAGTTCCCACCATGGTGCAACGAGATTAGCAACACCTCTAGAGCACTAGGACAGCAGGTTTGACCCCCACCCAGGCACAGCAGGTTAAAGATCCAGGATTGCTACAGCTGTGGCGTTAAGTCTCAACTGTAGCTCAGATCTGACCCCTAGCCCAGGAACTCCATATGCCACAAGGTGACCAAAAAAAGAAAAAAATAGCAAAAGTTATTGTACAAATTTTGGGTAAGGACAAAATTGTAGAAAGAATGATATGGCCTAACTGGGGAAATCAGGGAAGAAAAAATCAAAGTACTGATAGTAAGTTAAACTTGGCATTAAAGGCTGATGTCGTTCCCTCCTCCCCAAAACTTCCTAAACAATTAATTGATCCAGCACAGATTTCCCTCTTGTTCAGAAATGTGTATCACTCTTTCATCAATGGTTTTTCTGAAGTTTTCACATCTCTAGAAAAAGAAGCCATGTCTACATTTCCCACATCTTTTTCTGCTTATCTCATTCAGATGGATGGTATTCTTTTTTTAGTAAGAAAACAAGAAAGAACTCTAAGTCTAGAATATAATAGCAACAGAAATAATACCTAATGCAAGAACAATTATGTGCCAAGCACTCTTGCAGATATTACATATATATTAAATTAATCTTGAAATCAATCATGTGAATGGATATTATCGCCATTTTACAGGTGAGGAAAGAATGGCCCAGAGAAATAAGTAACACAGTGTTACACAGCTAGAATATCAACTTTTAATTATTCCTTATAATGAACGAAGAATGTGTTGAGTGATTTTTTTTTTTTTTTTTTTTTTTTTTTTTTGGCTACCATGTGGCAGGCATATGGAACTCCTGGGCCAGGGATCAGATCTGAGCCGCAGTTGTGACTGAAGCTGCAGCTGTGGCAACACCAGATCCTTAACCCACTGTGCTGGACCAGGAATTGACCCTGCATCCCAGCACTACCAAGACGCCACCAATCCCATTGAGCCACAGCAGGAACTCCTATTGAGTGATTTTTAACTTAAGAAAGGAAAGGAGTCTAGATGACTTCTTTCTAGGTTGGTGGTTCTCAGCTCTCTAGGTCATACTGGTCTGTTTTTATGACAAATATCCTGCAACATCTCATTTTCTTTCCTGAAATAAAATTTTGCAGAGAATATAACCTACACACACACAATTTTAAAAATCAATACGATTTCCTCACTAGTATAGGGAGACATGAAAAGAAACTAGTTTGTAATTAAAGTATTTCGATTTGTTTACAACTTGGGTACTACTATAATAGAAAACATAACGAACAGTCAGTTATAACAAATGCTTATAATGAATAAGTTTGTATTTAATCATTTTAAGAAGATTAGAAATTAAAAGTATGGGAAAATGGAAAAGCAGAGTTTCAGCTGAATGTTAGTGTAAAACATTACTATATCTTTGTAATTTTTAATAGAGTTTGATTTACAGTATTGTGCCAATTTTTGCTGTGCAGCAAAGTGACCCAGTCATATATATTTATATATTCTTTGATTATATTATTTTCCATCATTATCTTTGTAATATTTTAATTTACTACTCTGATTACTGCATTAGAAAAATGTTTTGGGCATGATAGGTACATTGGTACTGTTCAGTTGTGGACAGAGCTATAAAACCCAGCTTCAAATATTCAACTATATATTGAAAACTTTTTCTTTAACGTTTAAAATAAGATTGTGCAAGTACATACATATTTATAGACTTATACATAATATATATATATATATATGCACAGACATATACATATATACACTCACATATTAAGGAATAGAATAGCTATAAATGCAGATTAATACACATGTTATATTATGGCAACTCATCCCATATATGACAGTGCCCTTGGCAAGTAATCTGAAATGGTGAACATTAGTGTCCAGTAAAGGTTTGAACAAAGTATAATATTCTTTCAGTCTACTCCATAGTTGCATCATGGAAAATTCAGCATGAGTTAAGCCTTGTCAAAAAAATACTTTGTGTTTATATATTATTAGACTTCAATCTCAAGTAATTTAAAAAGGTTTTTATCTGTATGTATGTCTGGGAGGTCATTCAACATTTGGGACATGGGATAATTGTAGAGCAGTGTATGAATCTAGAATCCTCACGTGTGCCTCTTTCATTCCATTTGCCTCTCCCAGTCCCTCGAACTAAAAACATCATCTGGCCAAACCAAGAAGGCAGAGAAAGTGCTCCAAAACTAATATCAAAGAAGATGTCTAAGGAAGTCACCAGCTTTATCTTTTCATTTGACTTCATAACTCTATTTTAAAGATGTGAAAAATGAACATAAGGAGGATGCAAATTAGGAAGAAGCCTGAGTACAACCTCACTGAGCAGGATAGTAGGGACTCCTGGCAGACTCCAAGCAGCCAAGCCACCCTGAAAAGATGGGGAAGAAAAACTGGGCTTAAGTACACTAAAGCAGTATACCAAGCTGCTATTTTATACTTGAAGGGAGAGCACAAAGAAGAAATTGAAAATCTGCAGCACATCCCTGCAGTACAGTTCATGTAGTTTAAGCTACTTAAGGAACTGGGCCTAGAAGGAGGAAAAATTGTGCCAAGCCATCCATTCTGTATTCCCTGGGATGTTTGAAAATTGCTGACCTATCTTCCTTTGTGAAGATCAGGAAGACTGAGGGGTCATTTCCTTCATCCCACCATCTAGTTGTTATCTCCTTCTGTTTGGTGTTTGCTTGCAGTGCCTGTAACAGGAAGTTTCAGAGTCTTAATTTCAAATAACTAAATATCAGATCAGTATGTTTTTTTCTCGTTTCCTTTCCTGTGGTTGATTTCTCTGCCTTTGTGGTCAGAGAAGATACTTGAAATAATTACTGTACTCTTAAATTTGTTGAGGTTAGCTCTGTGCCCCAGTATGTGATCTATCCTTGAGAATATTCCATGTGTACTTGAGAAGAATGTATATTCTGATTTTTTTGGATGTAATGTCCTGAAAATGTCAGTTAGGTCTAACTTTTCTGTTGTGTCATTTAGGATCTCTGTTGCCTTACTGATTTTCTGCCTAGAGGATCTGTCCATTAATGCGAGTGGAGTGTTAAAGTCTCCGACAATTATTGTATTGCCATCTATTTCTCCTTTTATGTCCAGTAGTACTTATGGTAGGTACTTGGGTGTTCCTATATTGGGGGCATATATATTGACGATTATAATATCCTTTTCTTGAATGGATCCTTTAATCATTAAGTAGTGTCCTTCATTGTCTTTCTTTATGGCCTTCATCTTAAAGTCTATTTTGTCTGATATGAGTATTGCCACTCCTGCTTTCCTTTCTTGTCCATTGACATGGAATATCTTTTCCCATACCCTCACTTTCAATCTATCTGTGTCCTTTGCTCTAAGGTGAGTCTCTTGTAGGCAGCAGATTGCAGGGTTTTGCTTATTTATCCATTCTGCCACTCTGTGTCTTTTGCTTGGAGCATTCAGACCATTGACATTTAAGGTGATTATTGATAGATACGTATTTATTGCCATTTTAGATCTTGTTTCTAGTTGATTCTATGTTTCTCTTTTCTTCTTTTCTTTTTTTGGATGGATGGATTCCAATTATTTTATACTTAAGTTCTTTTCTTTTCAGTATTTGTGGATTAGATGTCGCAGTAGACATTTCTCCAAAGAAGATATACAGATGGCCAACAAGCACATGAAAAAATGCTCAACATCATTGGGATTAGAGAAATGCAAATCAAAACTACCATGAGATACCGCCTCACACCAGTCAGAATGGCCATCATTAAGTCCACAAACAACAGTTGCTGGAGGGGGTGTGGAGAAAAGGGAAACCTCCTGCACTGTTGGTGGGAATGTAAGCTGGTACAACCACTATGGAAAACAGTATGGAGTTTACCTTATAAAACTATACATAGAACTACCATATGACCCAGCAATCCCACTCTTGGGCATATATCCAAACAAAACTTTCCTTGAAAAAGACACTTACACACACATGTTCACTGCAGCACTATTCACAGTAGCCAAGACGTGGAAACAACCCAAATGTCCATTGACAGATGATTGGATTAGGAAGATGTGGTATATATACATGATGGAATACTATTCAGCCATAAAAAAGAATAAAATAATGTTATTTGCAGCAACATGGATGGAATTAGAGACCCTCATACTGAGTGAAGCAAGTCAGAAGGAGAAAGACAGATGCCATATGATATCTCATAACTAGAGTCTAGTATACTGCACAAATGAACCTCTCAACAGAAGAGAAAATCACGAACTTGGGGAACAGACTTGTGGTTGCCAAGGGGGTGGGGGAGGGAGTAGGAGGGAATGGGGTTAACTGGTGCTTCGGTGCTGGAAAAGCAAGGAGATTCAGCTGTGTAGTACAGGGAACTATGTCTAATCACATGTGACAAATCCATATATGTACACGTAACCGGGTCACCACGCGGTGCAGTTGGTAAATTTGACAGAAATCTGTAAACCAGCTATAATGCAAAAATTAAATAAATAAATAAATAAATAAATATCAAATCAGGCAGATGCTGGTTTACAGGTGGCTGGGGTATGGGTTTGCCCCTGTAGTAGTGTGCATATGCCAGTCCCAACTCCCAGGCCATCCCTCCCACCCTCAACCTGTCCCCTTTGGAAACCATACGTTTTTCAAAGTCTGTGAATCTGTTTCTGTTCTGCAGATAAGTTCATTTGCATCCTTTTTTCTTTTAGATTCCACATAATAGGTGATATCATGTGATGTTTGTCTTTCACTGTCTAATTTCACTTAGTATGATAGTTTCTGGTTCCATCTATGCTGCTGAAAATGGCATCATTTATTTTTTAATTTTGTGGCTGAGTGATATTCCATTTTTTATATGTACCACATCTTTATCCATTCCTCTGCTGATGGACATTTATGTTGATTCTATGTCTTGGCTATTTTGAATAGTGCTGCAGTTAACATTGGGGTACATATATCTTTTTGAATTACGGTTTTCTCTGAAAAGATGCCCAGGAGTGTGATTGCTGGATTGTATGATAGTTCTATTCTTAGTTTTTTGAAGAACCTTCATACTGTTTTCCAGAGTGATTTTATCAGTATACATTCCAACCAGCAGTGTTAGAGGGCTCCCTTTTCTCCATACCCTCTCCAGTGTTTATTATTTGTAGACTTTTTGATGGTGGCTATTCGGGCTGGTGTAAGGTGGTACCTCATAGTAGCTTTAATTTGCATTTCTCTAATAGTGATGTTGAGCATGTTTTCATGTGCTTTTTTGGCCATCCATAGGTCTTCTTTGAAGAAATATCTATTTAGATCTTCTGCTCATTTTTTATTGGGTTGTTTGTTTTGTTATTGATTTGCAAGAGGTGTTTGTGTATTTTGGAGATTAATCCCTTGTCAGTTGCTTCACTTGCAAGTATTTTATCCCATTACTTGGATTATAGTTTTGTTTTGTTTATGGTTTCCTTTGCTGTGCAGAAACTTAGAAGTTTAATTAGGTCCCATTTGTTTATTTTTGTTTTTATCGTTGTTACTCTAGGAGGTAGATCTGAAAAGATAGTGCTGTGGTTTATGTCAGAGAGTGTTCAGCCTATGTTTACCTCTAAGAGTTTTATAGTATCCAGTCTTACATTTAGGTCTTTAATCCATTTTGAGTTTATTTTTGTGTATTGTGTTAGAGAATGTTCTAATTTCATTCTTTTGCTTGTAGCTGTCCAATTTTCCCAGCACCACTTATTGAACAGGCTGTCTTTTCTCCATTGTATATTCTTTCCTCCTTTGTCATAGATTAATTGACTGTAGGTGCATGGGTTTAATTCTGGGCTTTCTATCCTGTTCCACTGATCTATATTTTTGTTTTTGTGCCAGTACCACATGGTTTTGATGACTGTAGCTTTCTAGTATAGTCTGAAGTCAGGGAGCCTGATTCCTCCAGCTCCATTTTTCTTTCTCAGGATGGCTTTGGCTATTCAGGGTCTTTTGTGTTTCCAATTTTTTTTTGTAAATATTTTGTTCTAGTTCTGTGAAAAAAAAAAGCCATTAGTAATATGATAAGGATTGCATTGAATCTGTAGATAGCTTTGGGTAGTAGTGTCATTTTGACAATATTCACTCTTCCAATTCAAGAGCATGATATATCTTTTCCATTCGTTTGTGTCATCTTTGATTTCTTTCATCAGTATCTTATACTTTTCAGAGTACGGGTCTTTTATCTCTTTAGGTAGGTTTATTCCTAGATTATTTTATTATTTTTGATGTAATGGTAAATGGAATTGCTTCCCTTATTTCTCTAATTCCACTTTCTTATCTTTCATTGTTAGGACATAGAAATGCAGTCAAATTTTTGTGCATTAATTTTGTATCATGTAACTTTACCAAGTTCATTGATGAGCTCTAAAAGTTTTCTGGTAGTGTCTTTAGGATTTTCTAGGTACAGTATGTCATCTGCAAACAGTGATAATTTTACTCCTTCCATTCCAATTCAGATTTGTTTTATCTTTTTTCTTCTCTGATTGCTGTGGCTAGGACTTCTAAAACTATGTTGAATAGAAATGGAGAGAGTGGACATCCTTGTCTTGTACCTGACTTTAGTGGGAATTCTTTCAGCTTTTCACCACTGAGAATGATGTTAGCTGTGGGTTTGTCACATATAACCTTTATTATGTTTAGGTAGGTTTCTTCTGTGCCTACTTTCTGGAGGATTTTTATCAGAAATGGATGTTGGATTTTATCCAAAGCTTTTTTTGCATCTATTGAGAGGATCGTATGTTTTTTATTATTCGGTTTGTTAACATGCAAATAAATCAGTGGTATGTCACACTGATTTATTTGCATGTTTTAAAAATTGTTGCATCCCTGGGATAAATCCCACTTGTTTATGGTGTATGATCCTTTTACTCTATTGCTAGATTCAGTTTGCCAGTATTTTGTTGAGGGTATTTGCTTCTATATTCATCAATGATATTGGCCTGTAATTTTTTTTTTTTTTTTTTTTGTGGTATCTTTGTCTGGTTTGGGGATCAGGGTGATTGTGGCCTCATAGAATGAGTTTAGGAGTGTTCCTTCCTCTGCAGTTTTTTTGGAATAGTTTCAGAAGGATAGGTATTAACTCTTCTCTAAATTTTTGATAAAATTTGCTTGTGAATCCATCTGGTCCTGGACTTTTGTTTGTTGGAAGTTTTTTTTATCACAGTTTCAACTGGCAAATATATAGTAAAGGTAGGAAATCATCCACATACAATAGAAAAATCAGCAATTGTGAGAAGAGGTGGATACAAATACACAATATTGGAGATGCATTTGCAATTTAAGACTAGCAACTTAAAACAATATTGTGTGTGTGTGTGTGTGTGTGTGTGTGTGTGTATTCCTATATTACAACCTTATGGACCTGCAAAGCAAAAACCTGCAATAGGTACACACATGAATAAGAAAGAGCAATTCATACACAACTCTTAAACCACAGAAGAAGTGAATAAGAGAAGAAGGAAAGAAAAAAGACCAACAAAAATGAATCCAAAACAATTAACAAAATGGTGATTAGAACTTACGTATCAATAATAACCGTAAATGTAAATGCTCCAACCAAAAGACAGACTGGCTGAATGGATACAAAAAAACAAGACCCATATATATGCTGTATACAAGACACCTGCTTAGGCTCTAAATGCACATACAAACTGACAGAGAAATGAAGAAAATATTCCATGCAAATGGAAATCAAAAGAAAGCTGGAGTAGCAATACTCATATCAGACAAAATAGACCTTAAAGAGTGTTACAGGAGACAAAGAAGGTCATTGCATAATGATCAAAATATATGCATTCAACACAGGAGAACCTCAATATATAAGGCAACTGCTAGCAGCCTTAAAAGGAGAAATTGACAGTAACACAATATTTGTGGGGGACTTTAACACCCTACTTAGCAATTGGCAGATCATCCAAACAAAAATCAACAAGGAAAAACAGGTCTTAAGTGACACATTAGACCAGATTGAATTAATAAATATTTATAGACTATTTCATTGAAAAGCAGCAAAATACACATTCTTCTCAAGCACACACAGAATATTCTCTAGGAAAGATCACATTCTTGACCACAAATCAAGCCTCAGTAAATTTTTAAAAATTTGAATCATATCAAACATCTTTTCCAACCATAACACTGTAAGACTAGAAATCAACAACAGTAAAAAAAAAATTGCAGAGAAACACAAACACCTGGAGACTAAACAGCACGCCTCTGAACAACCAATGAATTACTGAAGAAATCAAAGATGAGATTAAAAAATACCTAGAAGCAAATACAACCAAGACACAACAATCCAAAACCTATGGGATGCAGCAAAAGCAGTTATAAGAGGGAATTTTATAGCAATGCAAGCCTACCTCGGGAAATAAGAAAAATCTCAAGTAAACGACATAACTTTGCACCGAAAGCAGCTAGAGAAAACAAAAACAAAACCCAAAGTTAACAGATGGAAAGAAATCGTAGTGATCAGAGCAGAGGGAGTTCCCATTGTGGCTCAGTGAAAAAGAACCCGACTAGTATCCATGAGGATGTGGGTTCATTCCCTGGCTTTGTTTAGTGGGTCAGGGATCTGGTGTTGCCAAGAGCTGTGGTGTAGGTCACAGATGCGGCTCAGATCCGACATTTCTTATGAAATGAGTAGAACAATATTTTTGTGCCCAGAGTACAGATAATGAAACTGAGCAGTAGAGTGTTCATTAAAAATCACTCGTGAGTAGTATTCATCAAAGAACATCATTATTTCTAAATTTAAGTTGTTAAAATATTTTTTCTGTGTTCAAGTAATATTTATTGATGAGTGGATTTGTTGCATTGTAATTTTGATACCTACATAGCTATGCTATCTTCAGGAATAAATGCATTCCACTAAATATTCAAGAACACTTAATGTGAATGACCCATTCTTTTTCTTTTGCATGCAGTATTAAACATATTCTAATATTCTTCAGCATTGGTTAATGTTTTTTGTGTAATAGAAGAGATCTGTGTTTGAAGTGCAAATTACTGTTGCATGCTTCCTTCTCTATATAGCTACATGAAATTTAAATGTAAAGACACGAAATTGTAAATCAATAATATTATGAGTTTAAAATATACTCTGTAATAATATCAGTGCTGTATTTATATTTTAGGACTGTTCTTTACTCTTTATTCCCCTCTCCCTACCCCTGAGAGCTGATATATCTTTGAATATTTTTATTCTTCCTTTGTGTTTTATAAACAATTATTCCATTTACCTCTGTTCCACCTGTCTTTTTAGAAGTTTTGAAACCACTAGGTGGTGCCCATGGGGGCTCCGAAGAGCTTAGGTTTACTGTCTTATCATAGAAAGAGTTCAGTGAGAGGCAAAAATCATAAATAAGAAGAGATTTATTAGAACAGGATTCTTATGAGAAATACAAGCAGACAGATAAGAGGATATCATGCCCCAAGAACTTAGTGGCTACAGTTTTATAATCAAAGCAAGAATGGGGAGGGGGCAGAGACCACCTTCTTCCTCATTCTAGAGTAGACGTCAAGCTTCCATCATCATCAGCTCCTCCTTCAGGTTGGGCAGAGTTTTCTTGTTCCTGTGTGGTCAAGCTGGGACTATTATGGCACAATGGAAATGAACCAAAAGGCAGTAACATATACTAAAATATGGTAAATCATCTTAGGTTTCAATATAGCATCACCTTTTCCTATATTTTTGTTTTTAGTGTATGTAGGGAAGCATGTCTTAGGAATTATTAACTTACTAACCTCACTGGGCAGAATGTGGGTTTAATTCCACTATCGTTTTGTTGTTTGGGGGCATGTCTCATGATTCTGTTGCATGGTTTTGTTGCTAAGCAAGCCCGTTTTCTTGAGTGATCATTAACATACAGGGGCCTCCGGAGTTCCCGTTGTGGCTCAGTGGTTAACGAATCCGCCAAGGAACCATGAGGTTGCAGGTTCGATCCCTAGCCTCGCTCAGTGGGTTAAGGATCCGGCGTTGCCGTGAGCTGTGGTGTAGGTTGCAGATGTGACTCAGATCCCGCATTGCTTTGGCTGTGGCACAGGCCAGAGGCTACAGCTCCAGTTAGACCCCTAGCCTGGGAATCTCCATATGCCACGAGTGTGGCCCTAGGAAAAGGCAAAAAGACAAAAAAAAAAAAACCAAAACCTTACAGGGGTCTCCCATACTTTTTTTTCTACTTACAGTCCCCTAGGGGGATTAGCTATGGATTTAATCCTCTACTTTGTCCCTTTACTTTGTCATTTTGGCAATATAATAAGTCACAATTGGTATTCGTGAAATTGACATAGAAGAAATATATCTTATCACCTTCTAGCCTTGGGTTTTTTCTCACTTCCCAAATCTTGTAGCAGGGAAACATTCTTTTTTTTTTTAATTTTCTTTGCTTTTTAGAGCTGCACCTGCAGCATATAGAGGTTTAGCCATCTTGCACCTGCGTCCTCATGGATATTAGTCAGATTCGTTTCCACTGAACCACTGTGGGAACTCCTACAGATTGCCAGGAGAAAGAAATTCTAGGCTTCCCATACTTGTACAACTTCTACAACTTGTACTAAAAGAAAAAACATGAAAAGTTAGAATTAAAAACTTTTCTCTTGAAGTGATTGGCTCCTTTTTGTTTATTTATTTATTTATTTGTCCATAATTGCAATTAAGTATTCCCTTGCCAAGAGCTGACTCTGGGATCTCAGGGATTTTACAGTTGATAGGCAAAAACTTAAAGTTGCATTACTCCAGGACTGGTAGGGGAGTGGGTATCGGGTAACAGAATCTACTTGTGCCCAGGCCTAATCCCAAACCAGGCAGAAATAAGAAAAATAGTAATAGAGTGATACTTGGCTTAATAAAAAATTAGTTTGTGAATAAGAGTCAAAATGAAGCTTTTACATTCCCAAAATATCTGGTTTTAGATATTTTTTATTTTTTTATTTTATTTTTTTTGTCTTTTGTCATTTTAGGGCCACACCCGTGGCATGTGGAGGTTCCCAGGCTAGGGATCTAATCGGAGCCACAGCTGCTGGCCTACGCCACAGCCACAGCAACACGGGACCCGAGCGGCGTCCGCAACCTACACCACAGCTCATGGCAACGCCAGATCCTTAACCCACTGAGCGAGGCCAGGGATTGAACCCACTACCTCATGGTTACTAGTTGGATTCATTTCTGCTGCGCCATGATGGGAACTCCCAGTTTATTTTTTATATCTAGAAGCAAGTTACAAATATAATGTAAAGTATGAATCATTTATATTGTAAAACAGAGAGAAATATGCCTTGCCAATCTAGGATTCTGAAAGAGATGCTGCTTTCCTGTTTTGTACATCTAGGGAACCTTAATGTTTCCCTAGTAAAATACCTACTAATTCTTTTAACTAAAGCTAACAGCACTGTGAAAGAGTTCTTTAAGATGAATGGGAAAAAACTGTGTGGGAAGTGACTGAGCTCATCTCTAGAATAAACACTAGTGATAATGTACTGTGAATACCTATATACCATATTCTATAAGTTTATGTAAAATGGGCCTGAAACCAATCACTGGTTCTCTTCACTAATTAATAAATCAAAAAGCCCCTTACTCCTGTGGTTAAAAGGATAATTTTGGTCCAGCTAGATCTTATTTTGGATACCTTGAGAAGTTATTTTTTTATTAGAGTTAACCATTGTATTTTAACATGGGTACCATAACATGTTTTGTTAAACACTATTAACTTATCAACAAAGTAGAAATTAGAAGCACTACTTTTTTTTTTTTTAGTTTTATTGGAATATAGTCAAGTTTACAATGCTGTGTTAATTTCAGGTATAGAGCAAAGTGAATCAGTTATATATAATATACATTCTTTTTCAGATTATTTTGTCATACAGGCTATCACAGAGTATTGAGTAGATTTCCCTGAGCTGTATAGTAGGTCCTTGTTACTTACTGATTTTGTCTACAGTAGTATGTATATGCCAAAGTTTCCCCCTTTGGTAGCCATAAGTTTGGTTTTGAAATTTTTGAGTCTGTTTTGTAAATAAGTTCTTTTGTATGATTTTTATTAGATTCCACTTATTAGTGATCTCATATGATGTTTGTCTTTGATTTACTTCACTTAGTTTGATAATCTCTAGTTGCATCCATGTTACTGCAAATGGCATCATTTTTATGGGTAATATTCCATTGTGTATATATATACATCTTCTTTATCCAGTCCTCTGCTGATGGACATTTAGGTTGCTTCCGTGTCTTAGTTATTGTAAATAGTGCTGCAGTGAACACTGGGTACATATGTCTTTTTGAGTTATGGTTTTCTCCAGATACATGCCCAGGAGTGGGATTACTGTATCAAATAGTAATTCTGTTTTTAGTTTTTGAAGGAGCCTTCATACTGTTCTCCATAGTGGTTGCAGCAATGTACATTCTCAACAGTGGTACAGGAGGATCCTCCTTTCTCCACACTCTCTCCAGCCTTTATTGTCTGCAGTCTTTTTTTTTTTTTTTCTCTTTCTTTCTTTTTAGGGCTGCACCTGCAGCATATGGAAGTTCCTGGGCTAGGGGGTCCAATAGGAGCCACAGCTGTCAACCTATATACAGCCACAGCAATGCCGTATTTGAGCTGCAGCTGCTGTGGCAATGCTGGATCCCCCACTGAGCGAGGCCAAGGATCGAACCTACATCCTCATGGACACTAAGTTATTAACCAGCTGAGCCATGACAGGAACTCCTGTTTGTAGTCTTTTTGATGATGGCCATTCTAACTGGTTTAAGGCGATACCTCATTGTAGTTTTGATATTCATTTCTCTAATTATTAGTTATGTTGGGCATCTTTTCATTCTTTTTTTGGCCATCTATGTGTCTTCTTTGATGAAATGTCTGTTTACATCTTCTGCCAATTTTTAGTTGGATTATTTGGTTTTTTGATTTAAAGTTGTATGAGATGTTTGTATATTTTGGAGGTTAATCACTTCTCAGTTATAGAAGCACTGCTTCTTAATCACTTCATACCTAATATTATATGAGTTCCACGTCCATATAAAGATACTTAAATGTAAGCTGTGATAATAGTTAAAAATATTTAATATTTTCCCTAGGTCTGACACAGAAATGCCAACTTTACATTATAAACAATTAATAGAAATGTTAATTATAAACTGCATTTGGGGAAAGAGGCAGTGTTTTTTTGTTTTTAAGTGACAGTAGATCTTAAGTTTTCAATTTCTGTCAGGGAAACAAGCATCTGATATTTGTTCAAACTAAGGGAAAGGACATTCCTCCAAATAAAGGGACCCCTTTGAGTTGCTGGAATTGCTAACAGTCTGAGACGAGTTCACATAGTAATATTGTCATTTTGTGTCTTAGTATCCACTGTTTTGCTATGATGTTGACCCTAACTAACTGTTACTAACTTGTGCTGTAGGACAAGTTCATGGAATATGTATTTCCAACTAAGAATTGACAGTTCTGTTAGCTGCACACATGCAATAACGGTAAATATGAAGCAAAGAACTCCCTTTGGCAAACCTGCAGTGTAGAGGTATGACTAGGAAAGGAAAATTGAGCTTAGAATACCTCGAGGGTACAAGAATGTGACAGTAGAAATCTATACCTTTCACTTGTAGTTTATATGCACACTATTGCTGCAAAAGTAGTTCAAAACTCGAAGAAAATAACAGTAACAATAGCTAAGATTTAATGAGTACTTTCTATGTACCAGGCATTATTCTAAGTACTTTATTTGGATTAATGGATTTAATTTGCACACTCATCTCATAGAAGAGGGGCTGTTATTAACCCCATCTTACATTTGATAAAAAAGTGCTTTAGAAAGATCATTTAGCAAGTGATACTGGTAGATTAGTAATTCTCATGCTTTTACCCACAACAGAGTACTAGCTCTGTACTCATAGATATTGTGTCTATTCCCAAAATCTAATCTTTAGATTAGAGTTCTAATATGCCTAAAATCTCTTAGAATTGATTTACTAGTTTACATGAAATATCAAGAGATAGCCACCTGAATCAGTTCTTTTCATTTGGCAAAAGTCACTCTTGAACTTGATTGTACTTTGTCTTAGAATGTTTAGACTACCCCATATAAGTAACCCAATCTAGACAGTAATAGAATTTGGAAAGAGACAAGTAATGGAATTTCTTATCTTAGCTTCTAGCTATAACAAAAAACATATACTGTGTGATAGTGACATGATGAGTTTGATTCTCAGTTAATATCTTCAAATCATACTGTTATATATACAATTTATATATGAGTGTGTACATACATACAGAGATTGAAATTTTTTTTTTTTTTTACCTAAGATTCAGTGAGTAATTTTGACAGGGTCTTGGCAAAACCTGCAAAAATTTAATGGACCTGCAATTCTATTTTGAGAAAAAATTCTGTTGAAATTTTTTCCCACATTTTCAATTTATCCCCTCCTTTCCTTTTCCCTTTCGTAACCAGTAGTTTGTTTTCTGTGTCTCTATTTCTGTTTCGTAAATAAGTTCCCATCATGGCTCAGTGGTTAACGAATCCAACTAGGAACCATGAGGTTGCGGGTTTGATCCCTGGCCTTGCTCAGTGGGTTAAGGATCTGGCGTTTCCATGAGCTCTGGCATAGGTTGCAGACGCGGCTTGGATCCCGCGTTGCTGTGGCTGTGATGTAGGCTGGCGGCTACAGCTCCGAATAGGCCTCCATATGCCACGAGTGCAGCCCTAGAAAAGGCAAAAAGACAAAAAAAAAAAAAGAAAAAGAAAGAAAACCTTCATCTGTACCGTTTTTTTGATTCTACATGTACGTGGTATCATATGATAATTGTCTTTCTCTGACTCAATTCACACAGTATGTGAATCTCCAGGTCCATCATGTTACTGTGAATAACACAATTTCATTTTTTTAATAGCTGAGTAATACTCCATTGTGTATATATACATATCTTCTTTATCCATTCATCTGGCGATGGACATTTAGGTTGCTTCCATATCTTGGCTATTGTGAATAAAGCTGTTATGAACATTGGGGTGCAAGTATCTTCTTAGAGTTTCCTCTGGATATATGCCCAGGAGTAGAATTGTTAAATCATACGCTAACTCCATTTTTTTTTTTTTTTTTAAGGAACCTCCATACTGTTCTCCATAGTGGCTGCACCAATTTAGATTCCCCCCAACAGTGTAGGAGGGTTCCTTTTTCTCTACACTCTCCCCAGCATTTATTATTTGTAGACCTTTTGATGATGACCATTCTTACTGGTGTGAGGTAGTACCTCACTGTAGTTTTGATTTGCATTTCTCTAACAATAAGTGAGGTTGAACACCTTTTCATGTGCCCGTTGGCCTTCTGTATGTCTTCTTTGGAGAACTGTATGTTTAAAACTTCTGCCCATTTTTTGATTTTTTTTTACATAGATATATTAAACTATATGAGTTGATTGCATATTTTGGAAATTAATCCCTTGTCGGTCACATCATTTGCAAATATTTTCTCCCATTCTGTAAGTCATCTTTTCATTTTGTTGAAGGTTTCCTTTGCTGTGCAAAAGGTTTTAAGTTTAATTGTGTCATTTGTTCAATATTGCTTTTGTTTCCAAAACCAGCACCTTGGGCGATGGGTCTAAAAAAAATTGCTGTTATTCATGACAAAGAGTGTTCTGTTATGTTTTCCTATAGGAGTTCTATAGTATCCAGTCTTATATTTAGGTCTTTAATTCATTTTGAGTTTACTTTTGTGTATGGTGTTAGAAATTTTCTAATTTCATTCTTTTACACGTAGCTGTCCAGTTTTACATCACCACTTATTGAAGAAACTGTCTTTTCTCCATAGTATATTTTTGCCTCCTTTCTTGTGGATTGAGTAACCATAAATGCATACATGGTTAACCATTAATTAACCAGAAATGCATTATTTCTGGAGTTTTTGTTCTGTTCCATTGATCTATGTGTCTGTTTTTGTGCCAGTATCATATTGTTTTGATACCTGTAGCTTTATAGTATAGTCTGAAGTCAGGGTGCATAATTCCTCCAGCTCTGTTCTTCTTTCTTAAGCATGCTTTGACTACTTGAGATCTTCTGGTGTTTCCATACAATTTAAAAAATTGTATGTTCTAGTTCCATGAAAAATGTCATTGGTAATTTGATAGGGATTGCATTGAATCTGTAGATTGCCTTGGATGGTATTGTCATTTTAACAATATTGATTCTTCCAATCGAGAGCATAGTGTATCTTTCCATCTGTTTGTGTCATCTTTGATTTCTTTCATGAGTATCTTATAGTTTTCAAGTAAGGTCTTTTGTTTCCTTAGGTAGGTATATTCCTAGGTTATTTTATTCTTTTTTTTTTTTTTTTTTTGTCTTTTTGCCTTTATGTAGAGCCGCACCCACGGCATATGGAGGTTCCCAGGCTAGGGGTCTAACAGGAGCTGTAGCCGCCGGCCTTTGCCACAGCCACAGCAACGCGGGATCCGAGCCACGTCTGCAACCTTCACCACAGCTCATGGCAACGCCGGATCCTTAACCCACTGAGCAAGGCCTGGGATCGAATCCGCAACCTCATGGTTCTTAGTCAGATTCGTTAACCACTGAGCCACGAAGGGAACTCTAATTCTTTTTGATGCAATGGCAAATGGGATTATTTCCTTAATTTCTCCTACTGATCTTTCATTGTTAGTGTATAGAAATGCAACAGATTTCCATGTATTAATTTTATATCCTGCAGCCTTAACAAATTCATTGATGAGCTCTGTTTTCTGGTAGCATCTATAGGATTTTTTTATGTACAGTATCATGTCATTTGCAAAAGGCGAGTTTTTCTTCTTTTTATTTCTTTTTCTTTTTCTTCTGAAATTCTAAGACTGTGTTGAATAAAAGTGGTGAGAGTGGACATCCTTGTCTTGTTCCCAATCTTGGAGGAAATTCTTTCAGTTTTTCACTGTTGAGAATGTTGTTAACTGTAGGTTTGTCACATATGGCCTTTATTTTATTGAGGTAAGTTCCCTCTATGCCCACTTTTTGGGGCTTTTTGTCATAAATGGATGTTGAATTTTTGTCAAAAGCTTTTTCTGCATCTGTTGAGATGATGTGATTTTTGTTCTTCAGTTTGTTAATGTGCTGTATCAGACTGATTTATTTGCATGTACTGGAAAATGCTTGCATCCCTGGGATAATTCCCACTTGATCATGATGTATGATCCTTTTAATATATTGTTATCTTCAGTATGCTAGTATTTTGGTGATGATTTTTACATCTATGTTAATCAGTGATTTGCCCTATACCTTTCTTTTTTGTGTGATATCTTGTCTGGATTTGGTATCAGGGTGGTGGTGGCCTGATAGAATGTGTTCAGGAGTATTCTTTCCTCTGCAATTTTTTGGAATAGTTTTAGAAGAATAGGTGTTAACTCTTCTCCAAATGCTCTCTCCTGGACTTCAGTTTGTTGGGAGTTTTAAAATAACTTATTTAATTTCAATACTGGTAACTAATCTGTTCATAATTTCTGTTTCTTCTTGGATCAGTCTTTGGAGAGTGTACCTTTCTAAGAATTTGTTCAGTTCTTCTAGGCTGTCAATGTTATTAGCTTATAGTTGCTCATCATAGTGTCTTATGGTCCATTGTGTTTCTGTGGTGTCAGTTGTAACTTCTTTTTAATTTCTGATTTTATGATTTGGGCCCTCTCTCTTTTCTATAAAATTATTAATACATGTTTCAAAGATGTGTATGAAAGGATATTTATCACAGCATTGTATGTTACAGTGTAAAATTGAAGACACCTTTAATGACCAGTAATAATAGAAAGAGTAACTTATTAGTATTATCTAGTCTCTCAGTCTTTCAACTGCCCAAATGGAGTACTTTCTCACTTTAGAAACTTTGAACTTAGCTCTTCATTTTCCCTTCTCCTTATCATACTTGTCTCCCTCTACTCTTTCCATGTCTGTCTTATATAGAAGACCTCATCTTAAATGTAACCTCTTGTGGCATGAGGGGGATATAGATTGGGTTTAAGCTGATATTTAGAAACTGACGAGGCATTTTAAAGAAGGCGGGAAGCCTAAAAACGATCAGCTGTTCAGCTCTGGACTGAGGCTCACAATACAGTGTGGTTGGGTGGAATGGGAGTAGGAGTAGAAATTTTGATTTTACTCTATGATTATTTTCTGTCATTAACAAGTACTATTTTTGGAATTTAAAACATTAGACAATCTTCCTTCAGAAACAGAATAATAGGAATTTCCGTTGTGGCTCAGAGGTTAAGAAACCCGACTAGTATCCATGAGGGCACGGGTTCAATCCCTGGCCTCAATCAGTGGGTTATGGATCTGGCCATGAGCTGTGGTGTAGGTCACAGGCATAGCTCAGATCCCTCGTTGCTGTGGCTGTGGTGTAGGCCAGCAGCTGTAGCTCCGATTTGACCTCTACCCTGGGAATCTCCATATGCAACTGGTGTGGCCCTAAAAAGACGAGATATATATATATATAGAGAGAGAGAGAGAGAGAGAGAGAGAGGAAGAAAAGAAAGGGAAAAAGAGAGAAAGAGAATAATAAGAAACAGAGAAAACATTGATAAAGGATATCTGTAATTTACTAATCTTAGTCTGATGGAATCTCAAAGACTATTCCATCAGACTTGCCAGCAAACACTAGAATTCACCTTCATAAAGATGCACTGTAGAGTCATATAATTAAGAAAGTTGTCTCATGATTCCTCTCATATTTTCAGAGAAAGACAGTGTCATCAGATAAAGATCATTTTGCCTGTTTCTACCAGCATTCTCTCAGTTCCACTGCTAGTGAAATCTGTTTTTCTAGGCTGACACCGTAAATCAGCTCCCCTCACCATTTCTGTCTTCATTTCGTCATTTATTTATATACTTACAGTTTGGTATGGGGGAGAATAAAGCCTGGGTGAAAATTAGATTGCATGTGAACTGAGAGAAAGTGGCTAAGTATTTGCATGTTCTGAATATTCTCTTTTACTTCCTAAACTTAAGAACTGATCATTTTTGCTACTTTTTCAGTATCGGTAACTGCTTTTCCTATTAGCAAGTAAGGCATTTTATAAACTTATCTAAGTGTATATATGCAGAATCATTTCTGAATCACTTTAGATTTTCCTTCAGGTAAAGTAATAAACTCTGTGTGTAAGATGTGATATGGAAGATGCTTGTATTTAATGATTATATATAATACAAAGAGGTATGGAGATCCACTGAAAACTATTTGATAAGGTTTTTGGCCAGTCCACAGAAACAAATCCTCTTCAGTTTCAGCTCAAATAAGATCATGAGTTAATCGCCAATTTAATGAACATTTTTGAACGCTTACTATATATGTAGATAATATGACACATCCTAAGTATATGTAAATGAACTGTTCATGTTCTCTGTCTGTACCAAGTTTAACAGTGGAATTTTATACAGGGTGTAGAGGAAAAGGAATAGAGTAATCTAGGAAAAGTGAAGGGAGGAGGTGATGCCAGAGCTGGTCTTTAAAGGCCAAAAGGAAATTCCCCAGCAGGCATCTTTGGGTTAGTGGAACCAAACTTAAGTAACTGTAGGAAGAATTTAGTTATTTCTAAGCTTCTATCATTTGCTTGACATATGCTGCTTTTAAAGTTTGATCATCCAGTTTCTTCCCTAGTCAGAAAATATTAGACTATTTTCTGTGTAATTAGTCCAATAGGTCCAAAAATCAGAAAATTAGCAAGAATGATAATTTTATTTCTGTTAACTCATCAGTGTATTAACAAGTTGTATGATAGAAGTAGAAATATTTTATGCTTCTTATTGTCTATTGTTTCAACATAATCATTCTTAATTTTGCATATTAATGAACATGATGTAAACTATATTATAGCAGTTCCCCTTTAAATTGAAAAATATAAATTAAATAAAGAGCATTTGCCCTTTGCCTACTCTCATACTTCTATCAAAGGCACATGCTGTCAGAACCAATTAGTTTTCATTTATACTTTTTTCTGTTTTTTCTCATTGGCTGGATCTAGATTTGCCTTTAAGGTGTGTGTATGTTATTGATGTTTTCTTCATAGTCTCAGACTAAAACCAAATGATAAAATGAGTTGTGCTTTCCTGCAGATACATTTACAGTATTCAGCTGTTTGTAGGTGATTTTGCTGGGCTGTAACAAAATAAAGCCTAAAGCATCATATTAACTGTGCTGTTTGTATGGGTGCTAATACACTTTGAATAAAACCCTCAATTACTAAGCATTTTTGAGTCCTGACAAGACAGTCCCATGACATTAATGGTATCTTTATAACCTTTTTAACTTCTTGTTTCTCTGACAGAGCTGTACAATAACGGCAATGGGTTTGCCCTTGGCAATCAAAAACTCATTTTGAGAGGGTAATAGGTATTTACTATTTAGATAGCTGGCAATAAAATTTCTCTGAATGAGATTTTCCTGAGAAACTATAAAATGATTAAATTACTTTCTTTTAATGGACTGGAAAAGTGTGTGATAATGGTTTGTTGACGCTTTATATCCAGTGTCTTCCTTCATTTTTTAGAGACATAGAAACAGTCTGGTTTAGGTGAATTATGGAGGTTGGTAGAAATTGTTCTCCGTGGTATAGTTTATTCCCGATTTTTTTTCTCTAAGTAAAAAAAAAAAGAAAAAAATGTGAAGAAGGATGCCCTCAGTAGTATGTCTATTTCCTTCAAACTTTATTTTTATCAGAAGCAAAATTTAGCAGTTGTGTTATGCCTTAAATATTCTGTTTTTAGGAAACTCACCCCAACAAAGATTAAATGTGGAAAACCAACCTGTTTTTTTCTGGTTGATGTTTTTGCTTGACTTATTTAAAATAAATGAAAATTAATAAACTGTTTTATCTAATGCTTAAAAGCTAAAACTGAATTTATTACTTTTTACTAGTATTGACTTTTTATATATAAGTGTGTTTATATTTTATGAGCAATTTAATCAGATTTTTGTTTAATGATTATTAGTTTGGACTCTATAAAATTCAACACACCAGTCCATGATATAAATTATAAGAAAGAAATTCACATTGTTTTGATACAAAAGGAATATTAAAATATAGTTCATTATTATAAAATGATTAAGAAGCATCTCAAAATTATACTTAATATGAATTTTGTCAATAAATGTCAACTAAGAAAAATAATTTACATTTCTTGATTTTAAATGTGAAATCTTACATAAAATATATTTGGTAACTCATACTCTAAACATTTTTCTTTAAAGACAAATCCATTATGGTCCTTGGGGGTGACAGCTTGCAGAATATCATTCAAGGCCATGAATTTTGCACAGAAGTGCATCAAATTCAGTGTTTTTATTGGCAGTCGGAATTTTATATTTGTCACTATAATAAAATTGTGATTGAAATGGGACCTTGAATGTCCTGTCCTTATGTGAGGTACTTTGAATTTGAATATCACACAGATCCTAACTTAGAGCACATTCATTTTCTCTTAAGCTTTTGGCACTGACACAACCATCCCTAGCATTGTTTTTCATTCCAGCAAATCTGGGCTGTTGGCACCAAAGGTACAAGGAACACTAGCCATGATAGTAAAGAAATGAAGAGAGAAACAATAATATTTGTCTTCCCCTTTGAATGATCTAATCTAGGTCACTTAAACTACTTCATAATTTAGGTTTTATTGAGTCAACTAAAATATTGTGCTTCTTTTCTCCTCACTTCTCACAGTTATATATTAAATACTACAGTGAAATACTGTTAAATAGTGGCTGTCTAATAAATTTACTGAAATTTGTTGTCAACTGACCTGGGAAAATTTTTTAGAGAAAATCGAGATTACTTTAAAATGGTAACTTATCCTCTTTAATATATTGTTCTACTTTAATTCTGATAACCCTGAAGTTATTGGCAAAACTGATTTACAGAAGTGTAGAAAGGACATAAGGAATATGTGTTTACACTTTTTTCACTTATTCTTCAGTAAGACAAAAATATAGATTCACTATTTTTCAGTTCATTCAACTTGCTGTCATTCAAACTGAGTAATGAATACACCTTAAAATATAAAGTGTTTTTTTTTTTTCAAAATTGTAATGGCAACACAGATCTTGTGCGGTTGGAATAGTTTTTATGGTGTAAAGAAGTCATTAAAGGAAGATATCACTGTGGTTATTGCTGGTCTATAAATGATTAAACTTTAACCAAACTAGAAAACTGTAAATGTTTCTGCATAAGATGTATCAGCTTAAAGCTTATTCTAATTTTTTAAAAATATATTTTTTATAGAGAAAAATTAATTACTGTGTATACCTATCAATTTTTATAATAGTGTATCTTATCTTTGTTATTATTAAATCAGAAAAAGGAGTTGCTTGTTTAGTGGAACCTCCATTTTCTAGTGTGAATTGATGTGGTTACCATAATGTTCTGTCATTCAACACAGTGCACACAAACATGAATTTTAATTAAATGTTATGCTGCAATAATGAACTATAAATACATAGAGTTTTACATTAATCCTTGTGGCCTCCCAAACTCCCCATCCCATACCACTGTTGGCACCTGTGTTAATTCCCTTAATTTTATGAAACGGTAAACATTTATTACCTAAAATTCTTTTTAATATATAATGCAGGACCTGAGCAACAGAATGCAATTTCATAGCACTGTTTACGAGTGCAGAATATTATTTTTGTCAGTTTCTCTCTTAACCAGTTCTTACAATGAACTTTTCTTTCTTTTGAAGAGAGTTTTCAGTTTTAACATGAGGGAACTGGTGTCATGGGTAAGGCTTTTACATGGAAACAAAGTAGCAGATTGAAGTGGTTTCAGGGCTTTAATCCCTTGGTAAATTAGCCAGCAGGCTAGCCTTTTCATAGATGTGCTAAACAACAGGTTGATGCCATTTGGGCGTTAGCAAAGAGAACCACCTGAGGGAATAGTGAGTGAATAAAAAGAAATTGTAGAATGGGAAGAAGGCATGGCTTATTAGCTTTTCCTGGGTTGAGTGGCTCAAATAATACCCATAAATGAGTCATTGTGTCTGATATTTTCGGTTTCCCCTTATATGTTCTCAAACTGACTCTCTCAGAATTCCTAAGTTTACTTTAAAGATGACATAACATTTTTTATTATTATACAATGCTAAAGTTATACATGAAAACCTAAGTGCTAGTAAGAATATAAATATTTACATATTACACCATTATACTTACTCTTTTTTGAAGAGATTTAAGGCTTTCCAATTTGCTGATTGTTATTCTTTTTGTTTGATTTTGGGGGGGTTGAGATTATTGTTAATCAAGTAGAAGACAACATTTTGAAATGTGAATATGTAGAATCAATAGGATTTGAAATATTTAAATAATCTTGCCTATTTGGAAACTACAGGTATTTAAAAGCGATTATAAAATTATTCTGTTAAAATGTTTTCACAGTTTTCCAAACTAATTACCTGAGAGAAATGCACTATTTGTTATACTGCATATATGTATTAGGCAATGTATTTTAATAATATCACAAATAGTTACCAGCACAGTTAACAACACTTAATAAGAAAAATTATTTATTTAGATTTCAGGAAATGTAACTTCATGTAAATGGAAAAGAATTTATCTAATCTCAGGAAGGCAAAATTATAAAATTATTCATTTTGCATGTTATTTAAAATTCCTAAGCGAATTGGTTCCTTGGTATTGATAAATATTAAAATAATACAAGATAAAGAAAATTGATAAAGGAGTAAAATCATTAAAATAACCTGGTACCCTATGAGGCCCTTTCTCTAGGCTTTTAATTTTTCATTTAGAAGGGGGGGATTTTAAGGATCAATATGAAGATCTGTTGATAATATTATATTTAATTAGAGTAATCAAAAACCATGCTCAGAGCATGACACCTGCCGGGGAGAACTTCAAAAAGATAGTAAGCAGCATGCGTTAGAATCGTCTCTTTTGCTTGTCCATGAGCACTAATCTAGCAGAAGTCCCAAATGGGGCAGCTAGTCAGCTATTTTATTGACTTTGATCTGGTTTGGGGGGCAGTTTATTTTCCCATAATGCCATTGATCAATGATTTCCTTTCAGCAGTGATGTAATTAAAGGGCTTTAGTCGGCTTCTGCTGTGTTGCCTTGAAATTTATTATTCTGGAGATTTAAAGAAGATCGATAGGGTGCAGTGGCCCTATGTTTAGACCCGAGTAGGAGGACCCTACTGAGAGTATAAGGCATACAGAAAAAGAGGCTTCAGGACACAAACAAGATGTTTACCTGGGACCTTGAGCTGACCTATTCACAACAGATCCTGTATAACCAGTAGCATTTTAGTACCTATTTTTATCGCAGCCTCAAAACTACTTTGTCCTCTTTGTTATTGATTTTTAGAGTTTGTTTTCTAGCAATTGAAATCAAATATTCCTGTTGTCAAAGGAAAAATTAAAATTTAAACATTTTTCCCAGAAATGCAGATTTCAAGTGCTTTCATCATAAAATGGGAATAAAACATGATTAATCCTAGGAATATGGATGTCTTTTAAAACTCAGTAAAATCTATTAAAAGTATGCCATTAATTTGCTTTATTTTATAACTAATTTAAACACAAATAGTTTATTTTTGTATGTGTAGAGATGTACATGCAATGAACAGTGTCCCTAAGTGATCAAAATGTCATATTTGGGTAATGAACTCATGGGACATGACCTACCATTAACTAGAAATTAATAACCACCTTACAACTTACATTATTAGTAGGTAAGTAAAATCAATTCAGAGAGTCTTTATAATATATAAACTGTACATCCTGGGCTTCTTATAACTATTTTAATGAAGTCAAAATAAGTTGAAAATTAAGGGGGCAGTTATAAGTTCCCAATTTTCTGTGTTGCTTTGATAATAAGAGTTCTGTTAAAAAAGTATTTTTTTCACCAAGTACATTTGAAAATCCTACATATTTCTTTTAGAAAATCTCAACCTACTTAGCATATTTAGATTTTAAGAAATCCTGAAGTAATCTCTTTTAACTTTGCTTAACACACCTTTCAGTCATACTTGCCCTATGTCATAGATTTCATGGAGGCCCAGTTTCAAAAATTTGAGAGATAGTGGAAACAACCGTGACAGGACAAGAGACAGATTTCCTGAATTCTAATCCTGGCTTTGTCTTTCATTGACCATATGATTTCCACCAGCTAATAATCAGCTTTCTTATCTGTGAAATAAGATTGTGTCAGAAAGGTTGGTGTTGGTCAGGGAGGATATACAACATCCTGAGGAGCTTTTTCAAAAGAGGCCTTCCATCAGACCCTCTTTCCCCATGCTCAGACTGCCTGCAGATGCTTTGATCTACTGTTTAATTGTGCCAGTATTAAAACTTATCTTCTCTACCTTATGATTTATTTATTGAACTGTCACTTTTAGGCCCTTTCAGTCATCAAAGATGTGTTGAAATGTAGCAGTTATACTTAGAAATCAGAGAGTAAACACTAGCACAATTTATTATTTTGCTAAATTTAGCCAACATCAGCAGACTGAGCCTCTTGATAAAGGTGACAGGCCAGCTAGCCAGAAAACAGAAGTGGTAATGCAGACACAGTGTCATTTCCTATGTTGGTAAACTTTAACTAATTTAAAAATATTACTAAGACCGTATGACATAATTAATAAGCAGAGACAAATAACCATAGCAGAAAAAATGAGCAAATTTGAGATTTTTGTACATTTTAATTATCACCGCCAGTCATTTACAGTAAGTTAAGATTTCTTGGTACCTTTTAGGAGCACTGATGACTTAGTAAAAAACTATATTCGATTTAGTAGGTTCAAGGTGAAATGAGGTAGAGGGATACCAAGAGTCTTTTTTTTTCAAGGCTGCACCCATGGCACATGGAAGTTTCCAGGCTGGGGTCAAATCGGAGCTGTAGCTGCTGGCCTACACCACAACCACAGCAACATGGGATCTGAGCTGAGTCTGCAGCCTACATACACCACAGCTCATGGCAATGCTGGATCCTTTAACCCACTGAGCAAGTCCAGGGGTCTAACCCAAGTCCTCATGGGTTCTAGTCGGGTTAGTTACCACAGAGCCACAATGGGAACTCCCCAGAAATCCTAATCATTGCCTCCTGGAGTGTAAAGTCCAGAAGAAAGTACTATCACAAAAAGCAGAAGAATTGAAGTGATAGATATAGGTATCCATGAAATTTCCTAAAAGCACAGTAGACGGTAGAGGGACATAATGTTTTTTTATATTTTATTTATTTTCTTTCATAAATTAATGCCTTTATTTTTCTTTATAACACTCATAACTCTCTAACATTATATTTTTTGCTTGATCAGGGGCTTAACATCAGGCTTTCCTATTAGAAAGTAAGATCTCTCAGGGCAGGAATTTTGCCTGTTTATTCAGGAGCATATCCTCCATCCTTTAAGAGTGATTAGCATGTGGTAGGTGCTCATTAAAGTTTGTAGATTTTCAGGAGTTATTACCTTTATCCACAAAGAAATGTGATCTGAACTGTGCTTTAGGTAGCAAAAATTAGAACCACAGGAATAATAAAAATAAAAAAGGGCAGGAGTTCCCTTCTTGGTGTAGCAGAAATGAATCCGACCCGGAACCATGAGGTTGCAGGTTCCATCCCTGGCCTCGCTGAGTGAGTTAATCAAATCAAAGAAGGCAAATGAAAAATTTTGTTTATAAATTTATTAATGTATAGGTCATAAAAATAGCTGAGTTAGGAAAGGTAGAGCCATCTAGATGATATGATTAAACAAGGTAAGGGAAGCATAGGATAATGAACAGGATTGAGGGAGGATAAATTCCATTTGGGGTATTTTACTATTGCATAAAAGTATAAATTTTACATAATCAGTTTAGAAAATAGGTTGTCAGTATTTCTGTATGTAACCATTAACAAATACTATTTTCACACTTGCAGTATACTGAGAGGCTAGGTTCATTAACCACATAATTGTCGTTTATGCCACTCATTGCTCTTGTTCAGTCTTAATCCATAAATAAGCTCTTTCTTTCTCAAAGTCCTAAGTAGAATGGTTCTGTGCTTATTACTTTTTTTCCATCTATATTTTCATCTTAAGTGATCTAATCCACTCCCAGGACTTCAGATATCATCTGTGTACAACAATTTCTAAATTCCAGTCCTCTCTTCTGAACTGCGCATTTGCATAGCTAACTGCCTATCTTCTCTGCTTATGTGTCAAAAAGGCAAGATTGTCCTGAATTCTTTTATCATCCTGCTCCTCTTTCATTGTTCCTCCATTATAGCTTTCCAGTTGCTCCAAACAGCAGTTTGGCAAGTTCCCCTCCTGCCATATCCATTTTATTAGCATGGTCTGTAGCCACCTAAAATACATTGTAATCTTTCTGTTAATCCAATTTTTACTGCGTTTACTGTAGGTAGGTCATCATCATTTCTTGCCTTGACCACTGCAGTGGCATTCTAACTCATCTGTTAGCACCCTGATTAACTTCTAACTCATCGCATAGAACCCAGAATGATCTTCAGCTGTAAACTGGAACCTGCCATTCCCTTCCCTTGCAAAAAAAAAAAAAATCCTTCAGTGGCTTCCATTTGCCTCTAGAATAAAATTTCAGAATTCTGAATATGGCTACAAGTTCTGCCAGGTTTATCCATGTCTGCTTCTCCAGCCTCATCTCAGACTGCTTTTCACGAAACTGACAACACTGACCTGCTTTTTTCCCTTGGTTTGCATGTTATTCCATCTGCCTGAAATACTTACCTCCCTCTCTCCCAGATCAATTTAGGCTTATTATTAAAGTTTCAGCTTAAATTTTATATCTCAGTGAAGCCTTCCTGATGCCTATCACTAGATGATATCAGTGTCTCTTAAAACATGAAATTTTCCTGCACAGTAATCAATCAGTTTTAAATTATTTGTTTGACCTTTCTCAGACCCTTAGACTGTGTGTCTCTTTTGTGTACTGTGTCCTCAACACCGAGCATTGTTTCTAGCATATAGCAGGTGCTCAATAAGATTCTCTGTCTTTTAAAGATCATGTATCTATTTTGGACTTTTAGCTATTAGCATTTCACAATTCTCTGACCTTTTGTAGCATGAAATATAGAGAAAAGTATGTAAAGGTACAGATCACCAAATTATGAAGAAAACACCCGTGTTATACCACTCAGACCAAGAGAAATCACTTTACTAGTACCTCAGAAACCCCCATTTTCTCCTTCCTGTCATAATGACCACCTCACCTTCTATTATGGTGTAATCATTCCCCTGCTTTTAATAGTTTTACCCACCTGAGTATATAATGCAAAGCGCTGTGGTTAAATGTTCCCTTTCTTGAACTGGAATCATATACTATATTTTCTCTTGGGTCTTTGTTTTCTCAACATTGTTTTTAAGATTTATTTGTTTGCATGTGTGCTGTGTAATATTTCATTGTATGAATATACTGTATTTTTTTAACCTTTTTTGCTGGTGATGGACTTTTGTTGTCTTCAGTTTGCAACTAATATGAACAAGCCTGCTCCAGACATTCTTGTAAAAGTTTATATCCTGGTTCACTTGAACATGAACTTTTCTAAACTCCATACCAAAGAGTGGAATTGCTGTCTCATAAGGAATGTGTAATTTCAAATTTACTAGGCAATGTGAAACTTTTCCAAAGTGGTTATCAGTTTCTTTTCTCAATAGTTATATATGAGTTCTCATTGCTCTACCTTCTCGCCAATACTTGGTATTGTCAGCCTTTTTATTTTAGCAAAATTTAAATCACTTTACTTTTAATTTTCATTTCTCTGCTTACCAGAAAGGTTAGTAGTTTTTTATTGGTTTGTTATCCACATGAATTTCTTATTTTATGAAGTGTTTACTTAAGCATTTAACCTATTTTCCTCCCATTACATGGGTTTTTTTTATTGATTTGAAGGAATTCTTGATAGATTTGGATATGAGTTGTTTGTTTACAGTGAATAAATATTTATGAATGATTAAATAAAGCTCTTCCCAACCCACTTACCTCTTCCTTATCATTCACTGGAGTTATGAGATGTGTGTTTAAGATATGGGACAGTGTTAATTCTGCTTTCAGTTGTGAGACATTGTTTGATATCTTTATTATCTTTATTATCTGCCATCATTATTCTAAAGATAATTCAAGGTGATAGTTAAAACTTTAAAAGATTTCTTTCATGTTTATAGGGAAAAACAAAAAAAACAAAAAAAAAAAATCCTGAGTTCCTACTTACCTAAAGGGTTGCATTGAGTTTTTCTTTCTGAAATGAGAAAAATAGGGAGGGAAGACAGGATGAGAATCATAACATACATGACTCAAATGTTTTTAAATTTATCTGAAAACTATTGGTTGTCCTCTACATGTAACTGTTATGAGCTCTTCTAGAACCATAAAATATAAATAGTCAAATTACTGTTTCCAAGCCACTGATTGTAGTCTCTTCTTCACTAAATTTTACTGATTCTTCAAGAATCACTTTCAAGTGTCACCTTCTCTTGGAATTCTTAGTTATTCTCCACCAGACTGAGTTAATTCTGTATTCCCTTTACATATCTGTGTTATAGAACTTAACTACTACACTATTATAAAAATGAATTTTCTTGTCTGCCTCCTCTACTGCACTCGGTTTCTTTAGAACTTCCATAGGTCATCTGTCGATCTTCACCACCTAGAAGAGTACATAAACTAAGTCTTCTTTAAAAAATAAAAGTTAATGGGGGTTAGGTGGTCTTAACCTTAACCCTTCTCACTCTTCTCTCCAATAAATCATTCCCTTAAAGCATAAAGTTAAAATTTTAGTAATCTCCATTACTGAACTGGAAGATTAGTTACATAGAAATATTCTTACAATTGACAACTTTTACATTTAGTTTCTCTCTGATTTTCATTGAAAACTATCCTTAAAATTTTTTGTTATTAGGCTTTCTGGTATTTGATCATGTTAAAAGAAAGCAAATTGTGAATTTTGAGTATTTATAATTTTCTTGCAAGTAAATCCCTTCTCTAAGAGATATTAACTTAGCTCATTAGATGAAATAAAATGAAATTTTGTTCATGTTTAACCCTTGAGTGTCCCTTGAGGAATACAAATGAATCTTCTGTAAGTACATTAAATAGAAGTTCTCTTGGGTGTCATTCATGATTTGTTAGTTAAAAGTACCTTCTGTAGGCCCTATATTTCCTCCTAGACAAATAGTGAATCTTTTCATTGTGTTTACTTGAAGACAATGTGAGGCAGGAAAGAAGGGGAATATATTACAGCTCTCTTTCTTATTATCATCTCCTTTTTTTTTTATTTTTACCTCTATGACCTGCTTCCTGTGTTCAAAGAGGTATAGGGTTTGAGAAATAGTCATCTTGTTTTATTTTGTTATTTAACTAATTTTTTAATGAAATGATCCAGCTTAGAAGAGCCTCGTGTATATTAGAAAATTATTGTTTTCATGGAATATGAAGAATGTTTTTTGAATCATGTGTACTGCTACTTTCTACTTTTTATGGAATCTATTGGGTTTGATTTGGGGCTCTGCAGTCAGACTGCCTCTAATAATTTTGGCTCTATTATTTACTTACTAACTAAGATACTTACTAACTAGTTACTAAAATTTCCATGCCTCGGTTTCCTGATAAAAATGAGATATTAGTGTTGAGCATTAAATAAGTTAATATATGTAAATTACTTAGAATAATTGCTAATACACGGTAACTCAGGAAATATTGGCTTTTGTTTATATTATTGTTATTATCAATGTTATGTGATTTTATTGAACATGAACTTACTATAGAAATAGAACAGAAACTATTGGTTATTTATCTCAGACAGAATAATTTTATATCTTTGCTTCTTTAACAAGATGAAGAGCCTGACAAGACTAATAGTTATATTAAAACAAATTATTATACTTGGCTCATGCAAGACTTCATTAATTAATATAATAATTGACCTCAAAATACATAATTATCATAGACTTGCACTGATTAACTATTCTCAAGTTGCTTTTGCTTTATTAGATTTTTTATTATCATTTTATTTTATTTTATTTGTCTTTTTAGGGCTGTACCCATGGCATATGTCGGTTCCCAGGCTAGGGATCTAATTGGAGCTTAGCCGCCGGCCTCTGCCACAACCACAGCAATACCAGATCCGAGCCATGTCTGCGACCTACACCACAGCTGCCAGCAACACCAGATCCTTAACTCACTGAGTGAGGCAAGGGATCAAGCCTGCAACCTCCTGTTTCCGCTGCACCATGACTGGCACTCCATACCCTTTGATTTTAAAGTTTCATGGAATTTCAGATCTGATATATCTAGAGTTTTCCTTTATTACGTTACAAACTATTCCAAGTGTTAGAACATATGGCTGTATCTTTTATCCTGAAGATCACTGGGTGTTTATCACATGCTCAATACCTATTTTATTTGTGCTCTCAAATTTAGTGCTTGCTTTATTTAGTCATTTCATACTTTGAAAAAACATCCTATTCATATTTTATGTAGACTAATTTCTTCTGTTAACTTTCTAGGTTCCTTTTTTTCTTCTTTTGTTGTCTTTTTTGTACCTCTTTAACCCATTTTGATAGTTTCGATTTGTGTCAGTTTTATTCATTTATTTTATTGATAAATAGTTATTACAGTATTCTGTTAGTTTCAGGTGTATGGAAAAGTGATTCTTTTTTTCAGATTATTCTTATAGGTTGTTCTAAGATGTTGAATATAGTTAGTTCCCTGTGCTAAACGGTAAATCCTTGTTATCTATTATACGTACAGTAGCTTGTATCTGTTCATCCCGTACTCCTAATTTATCCCTCCTCCTCTGTCCCTTTCCCCTTTGGTAACCGTAAGTTTGCTTTCTGTGTCTGTGAGTCTGTTTTGTATTTAAATTCTTTTTTTTATTTTTAGATTTCATATATCTGCTATTATGTAATATTTGTCTTTCTCTTTCTGACATACTTCACTTAGTATGATAATCTTCAGGCCCGTCCATGTTGTTGCAAATGGCGAATGTCAATATTTCATACTTTTTTATGGCTAATATTCATGTGCTTCTGTGTGTATCACATCTTCTTAAGCCAGTCATCTCTTGATTGGGCCCTTGGGTTGTGTCCATGCCTCAGCTACTATAAATAATGCTGTATGAACAGTGGAGTGCATGTATCTTTTTGAAGAGTTTTTTTATTTTCCAGTTATATGCCCAGGAATAGAATTGCTGGATCATATATTAGCTCTATTTTTAGTTTTTTAAGAAACCAATATATTATTTTCCATAATGATTGCACCAATTTATATTCCTGCCAACAATATACAAAAGTTCCCTTTCCTCCACAGTCTCTCTAGCGTTTATTATTTGTAGACCTTTTTTTTTTCTTTTTGGCTGCACCCATGACATACCAAAGTTCCCAGGCCAGGGAACATCTCACACCACAGTAATGACAACTATGGATACTTAGCTACTAGGCCACCAGGGAACTCCTATTTGTAGATTTTTTTAACAATGGCGATTCTGACTGGTGTGAGACAGGACCTCATTATAGTTTCGATTTGCACTTCTTTAAAAATTGGCAATCTTGGAGTTCCCGTCGTGGCTCAGTGGTTAACGAATCCGACTAAGAACCATGAGGTTGCGGGTTCGATCCCTGGCCTTGCTCAGTGGGTTAAGGATCCGGCGTTGCCGTGAGCTGTGGTGTAGGTTGCAGACGCGGTTCGGATCCCACGTTGCTGTGGCTGTGGCGAAGGCCGGCAGCTACAGCTCCTGTTGGACCCCTAGCCTGGGAACCTCCATATGCCACAGGTACGGCTCTAGATAAAGGCAAAAAGACAAAAAAAAAAATAAAAGGTTTATAGTGTGCTGTCACTTGTTCTAGGTTTCCTGGCCACCAAAGCCAAAAACAGATCATCAAAGAAAACAAAAAGCTTCCCCACAAAGCTTTCTCTGAAGGGGAATTTTCACATGGAACTTCATGTAGGGAATTTTTGTATTAAAGAAATATTATAAACACTCAATTGCTATTTTATGTGGTAATTACTGTCATCATCGTCATAATGTGACGTAATGTATAATATCCTCAACATCATAATTGCAATAAATAATGTTTCATGTACCTCTTACTTTTAATGTCTATCAATAAAAGCCATAGAAAACACCATAATGAAATTTAGTGTGTTAAGAAAATAAGATCCAAGAATATAGTATTCTGATGGATCCACCTGAATCTAATTAAAGCCTAGTATATAGGGGGGAATGGAGTAAATGCCTGTTTCTACAATGATTCTTCATATGAGAACTTTCCTTCAGCCAGAGTCTCATACTAACTGAATAGGAGGTGTTTCGGTCTTCTCTGCCCTTAGAAAGGTCTGAAGTATAAATACTCTGTGTGGTTAATTTAAGAGTAGATAAAATAAACGGGTTGCAGGGTGACATTCTTTTATGGAAACCCAGGAACCTAAAGAGTACTCTCTCCTACATAGCTAGCCTCTTACCTCCACAGGAAGGTAAGCCAAGAAGGGAATACTTCCAGGAAATCTCAGAGTTTTTCTCAAATATCAATACTATATCCATCTCAGGACAAGAACATATGAACAAACAATTCCCAAATTTTTACAGTTCTGAGCAGAGCAGAAATGTCCATGTCATTTCATACTTAATACTACTAATTTTTTCAATATGGTCCTAGATATTTCTCATAAGTGTTGCCATCAAGAATCAAATTTGAGAAAGCTTCCCAAAAACTAAGATTAATTTGTTCATTTGATTATTTTTTTGAGGTTAAATAAAGCATCACGTGATACTTTTCTGCCATCAAAACTGTTCAAAAAAATAAAACTGTTCAAAACCTCTTTTTACTTGTATGTTTTCACCAACCAGTTTATTGGAATTAAGTCCAAGTAAGTGATCTCACCTAGACATATTCAAAATATGGTTTACTCTACCTTCAAAACACACAATCCAAATTTTTAAGCAAATGAACTTCGTAAGGAGATATTATTGGATCCCAATGAGAAAGGGGTTTAGGATTTTTGACATTCAAGACTTTTTTTCTAGCCCTAAAGAACTGAAAGAAAAATAAGCATTGTAGATATCAACTAGAGTCTATGCCATGATTTTTTTAAATGGCAAATAAAAGTAAGATTTACCTTGAAAATATTCAACATGAAATTTTTAAATTTTACTAGTTGCTTGATTGGTGAAAGCCTGCTATTAAGTACCCAGTTGAGGAGTTCCCACTGTGGCACAGCAGATTAAGGATCTAGAGTTACCGCAGCAGTGGCTTAAAATCCATCCCTGGCCTGGTAACTTCCATATGCCACAGGTGCATCCAAAAA
Organism: Catagonus wagneri; assembly: GCA_004024745.2. Classification (NCBI taxonomy): domain Eukaryota; kingdom Metazoa; phylum Chordata; class Mammalia; order Artiodactyla; family Tayassuidae; genus Catagonus; species Catagonus wagneri. Next base: position 16,062,604 of record PVHT021183693.1, read on the forward strand.
AGAAAAACTCAATTGAATTTGCTTTGGTCATATTTTAGTGAATGTCACTTCAAATATATTTGAATTATGTCAGTTACATTTCTATCCAATCTTAGCAAATGTTAAAGTATAATTATAATCAATATAAAGGTCCACAGAAGTTATTTTCCAACTCTTAAGATCATGTGATTTGTGTTTTTTATTTCATAAAAGATTTGAGAAGTTGACACCTGAAGTTTGCATGGGTACCTGCTTCATACTTAGGCTGATTGAGTAATGATGTCCCCCTCCCTTTGTGCTGCCTTTATAGATTTGAAGATATAACACTGTCATCGTACATAAGTCTCACAAAATAGACTGATATCCTCTAAAAACCCAAAGATAGAATAGAATCATATAATAGAGAGTTAAATCTAGCACAAAAGAGACTAATGCAGCACAAAGTTTAGCCCTTTATATTAGCAGCAAGTATTACTGTAACTTTTCTTACATTAACAATCCTTTGAAAGAGGTCAAAGTTGTCCTTGAATGCAAGAACGTATATATTTTCTTTCTTTCTCATTCTCTCCTCTACCTTCCTTTGTCTCTCCTCTCCCCTCCTTTCCTTTTCATAGGCAAGACCCAAAAAACCTCATCTTTAAAATGGTTTGAAGAATTTACCTGTTTACCATTATCATCTCTGTTATATTATTTTGGCATGTGCTCACATATGCAGCACATTCGGTCATGTTTTCCCTCAACAAATGTCATTATCTGATGTATGCCAGGCATTGTGCTAGGCGCCGGGGATAAGGCAAGCAAAATAACCGTCAACTCTGCCCTCTGTTTAGAGGGTTAAGTGGTAGCACACTATGAAAACGGAAACAAATTTGGCTGACAGTAACCGAAGCTCATGAAAAGATTTAAAATGATTTGTTTAAGACTAAGTGAATTAACTAAACAGACAAAGAATCTAGGTCAGAATCCTACAGCTCTATGGTAGCCTAAGGAACTGTGATCATCTCTAATTAGCTGTGTGGAAAGATTACTATTCTGAGAGTAATAAGGTCTTGGTTCTTGCACTGGCTCTGTCACTAATTAGCTGTGTCACTTTGAACAAGTCACTTAAAATGTCTATGCCTCAATTTTTCTCATCTATAAAAACGAGAGAGGTGAATGTGGTGGTGTCTAAGGTGCTTTGCAGATCTTAAGAGTTTATGATTATCCAAGTATACAAAGCTAACATAAATCAAATTCCGGGTTTTCTTAAAGATACAAAATTATATTTATATATGATATAAAATTACATATATATATATCTACAACAATAGCTTTTCTGTATACCTTCAGTTATCTAAAAGTATAATAAAATAATTCACATACCAACAAAATGATAAAGTAACTGAAATAAATGTCACTGCCAATTAAAAATATTTTACTGAGCATTTACTGTGTGCAAACCAGACTATTTAATGCTGTGAGAGAGTCAAGGAGCTTGCCTTCATGGATCTGGTGGTTCTTTGGTTCTGGTGGGGAAAACAAACAGAAGATAGTTATTTGAACAATTAATAATTTAATAATAACTTTTATAAATGCAATGAATGAAAAAAATAGACTAATAAGAGAGCATATAATGGCCAAGACTAAAAAATTCACTCATCTTTCCTCCTTTCGACAGCAATTTATATATGATTTGCCTGGGATTGAGGAGGTTTTCCCAAGATGTGATATTTTCAATATTAAAACAAAGAAAATCCCAGACAAACAAGGACATTGATCACACTAGGATTATGTACATTTTGAAAACAAAAAAGACCAGTGTCACTGGACCTATAAGGAATAAGATGGTTGAGAATAGCTTGAATCTGGTAAGGGAGGCAAGGAATAAGTGATTTATGGTCTTATATACCATGATGATTTTAGAGCTTTGCTTTTTTTCCTAAGTGGAAAGTATTGTAGGACATGACATTATTAGAATTTATTCTTACAATTTATTCTTAGAATATTCTTAGAATTGTGGATTTGGTGTTGATGGTAAAGATCATGGTGGTAATAATGACAAGGTTATCGTAAAACTAATTTTTGAAAGATTAGTAAGGTTATTTAGTATATAAAGTAAAGGATAATGAAGGACTTAGGATAATGGCAGAAAGATGGGAGAAGTATATATATATGTGTGTATATATATATGCTAGAGGTAGAATTGATAAAATCTAGAATTAATGATTATGTGAAGGTCAGGTAATAATGTAGTAATTGGCACCTGGAGAAATGAGATAATAGGATATACTTTTAAAAGAATTGGCCAAAGTCTAATGAAAAGACTCTAGAAAACATATAATGGGAACTTGAAGAGTCAAGAAATTTGACTCTTGAAATATAGTACCACAAAAGATAAGAAAATACCAAACTGTATTTACCATGTGCTATCACTAAAATATATGAAAAACATGTGCTATCTGAAATTATACAAAAAGAAAAAAAGAGGAGAAATAAAATGGAGACAGACCCAGCATGATGATAACTATATGTCATTTAGAGTTTGAAAGCTTGCCTTCAAATCTAGGTTCCACCACAACAGTTATCAACTTCAGGATTTTAGTGTGTTATTTAGTTTATTGAATAGATAATTAAGAAAAACTAAAATGATGCTAAAATTTATAAAATAGTATAAAAATGAAAAAGTATAATTTAATATTTATAATGGAAGTTTAAAAGCCCTAATATAAACTACCAAAAATAAATCAAGGCATGACACAGCTATAAATTTTTTGTGATTTGCAAAGGCACTAGTCAAAAAGGACTTAGAGTCCTTAAAAGAAGAAAGAGAGAAACAGAGGATGTTTGTGCACAGAGGAAAGGCCATGTTAGGATGTAACAAGCAGGTGACTCTCTGCAAGCCCAGGGGACTCAGCAGAAGCTAACCCTGCTGGCACCTTGAACTGCCAACCTCCAGAACTGTTGAAAAAAATAAATGCCTGTTATTTAGGCATACCTGCCCCAGAAAGAAGAAACTGTAAAATAAATATGTTAAAATGATTCAAGAGAGAAAATATAGAAACCATAATGTAAGAGTAGAATAGGATGAAAAATATATGGGCAGATTATTGGTTCCAGATTTGAAAACTTTACTTGCCCAACAGACATCAGCATCAGATACCACAGATGGCAGGTCATTTCACAAAATTTTCTAAAACAGAGAAATTCAAAAGCTGAATTAATAAAAGCAAACAAAAAAAAAACCCGCAACAAAATGGGTTTTACTCTGTGGTTCAGACATTGTGAAACATTTTTTCACCACCTATCCATCCCCCGTCCCAGAATAGAAGAAGCATTTCTGATGAAATGTGTGTGTGTGTGTGTGTGTGTGTGTGTGTGTGTGTGTGTTTGCTTCTCATCAGAAATTGTTTTCATTGAATGTATATAATATAAATCTGGAGATGTTTTCATTTTTTAATATAGAATTTAAATGCTTTATTTTTTATAAATCATATTGAAGAGAAGATTGCCAAGAGTAGTTGAGGCAACTTTGATTTTGAAGGAGAAGTAGGAAGGGTGAGGATTTATCCTACTTGATAATAAGATTCTGTATAAAGCTAAAATGATATCATCAGTGGAAAGGAATGAGAGCCCAGAAATACCCACACACACATATAACTAACTGTTACATGTAAACGAGGGGAGGGTTTTAAAATATACATATAATAATATTGAGAGAATTTATTATTCCTATGGACATTTCAGAAAGCTTAAATGTAAAAATTGAAATATTTTTGTCTTTTTTTTTTTTTTTTTCTGTTTGTGTTAGGGCTATGCCTTGTGGAAGTTTCCAGGCTAGGGGTTTCCAGGCTAGGGGTCTAATCAGGGCTGCAGCTGCTGGTCTACCCCACAGCCACAGCAATGCAGGATCCAAGCATCTGCAACCTATACCACAGCTCATGGCAACCCCCGATCCCCAACCCACTGAGCAAAGCCAGGTATCAAACTCATGTCCTCATGGATGCTAGTCAGGTTTGTTACCGCTGAGCTCTACAGGAGTTCTACAGGAACTCTAAAAAGTGAAATGTTAATTCTTTTGGAAATGGAAATTAGATTTGCAATCTAGGTATAGGGAAGGATTTTAAAAATAAAACAGTATGTTGAAATAATACTACTTTTAAATTCAGTAAAATTAGACAACTCTGATAAAAGACACAAAAAAGTCAAAGAGATTTGCCACATGCTGGGAGAACATGTACAATGTATGTAACTGATTGTTAAAATTGCTAATATAGAGAGTATTTAAAATAGCCTTTCAAATTCTACAAATCAATAAGAAAAAGAAAACCTATCTTATAGTAAAATAGGCTAAGGATAGAAACAGTTCTGAGGCAAGTAAACCCTAGTGACCAGTTTTTGGAGAGATCCTCAGTCTCTCTAGAGATCAGAGAACCACATATATATATAAAAAGAATGTCATTTTAAACCAATAGGTTGTCAAAAATTATGAAATTTGACAATACTAGATGATAAGAATATAGGGAAATAGGCATGATGAAATATTAATCTATTAATTTGAATGTTACAGTGTTTTTATATTTTAATAGGTTTGAAATGTTACTTATTACATTTTTTTAAATTAAAATATACGGTGAATTTAGTAATGTACAAGTCAATGAAGAGAGTTTGGTTGAGTGATAAAGTCAGAAGCCATATTGGAATGGATGGGTACTGAGAAGCGAGACAGAATTTTGACAACTACCTCAAAAAATTGTGTTTATAAGAGGGGAGCTGAAAGGAAAGGGGACTGAATGAAAGGTCACAACCTAGATGAATAACTAGTAAACTTTACTGAAAGACACAAATTATTTAAACAAATGAATATACATACTAGTCTCTTAGATAGTACCTTTAAACATTGTGAAGATTTCCATTTTCTCCAAAGTAATCCATTACTTTAGCATAGTTATTCAGAATCCCATAGTTGTGCTTTTCATTTATTGTTTCGGTTTTAAGGAGACTGGGGGGATTTAACAAAAATGATACTAAAGTTTACCTAGAAAAATAATTTTGTGAGTATAGCCAAAACTTTTTGTCATAACAATGAGTTTGATGTGGCTTGACCAAATATTAAAATACATGTGTTACTGGTATAGCCATCACTGAGTAGATCACTGAAATAGTAGAGAGTTCAAAAAAAGCTCATACTACATATGGAAATTTGTAATATATAATAAATGATTTATCATAATCTTTTTTCATATCCCCATCCATATGTTTATATCACATAAATGCATTTTATTTTGCTTTTGCATCTACTTTTCTATCAGAATAATTTTCCCAACATAATTTGAATTAGCATAGTTTTATTGGCTATAAATATTTGCCCAGCAAGTGTAATTCTAGCCACCTGCCTCAATGAATACGTATTCATATTATTGCTTTTCTCTGTTAAAATAATGTTTGATGACTATCTTTGTGCATTTTGTTTTCATTTTAACTTTCTTTGATTTACAAGGAAAGTTAGGCAAACTTATTTTATCAAAGAGTATGAATTATTTTTGGTTCTCAAAATATACTGCTTTTTTCCCATCTATGAAACCATAGTTAGTGAAGCATTTAACATCATCTCCCATTTCAGACATTGTATTTCAAGTCTTTTTTTTCACCCTAGCCGAAATTATAACATTGTTTATTCTGCTTTCCTTTAGGAATGGTTTCAAACTTCCACTCTCAGTGTTGCATGTATATAAGTCTAAACCTTTAGACAGATTATAACCATCTTAGCCTATGATTTCTTTGAAATGCCACCTTTCTATAAATTTTAAGTGATAATGCATACCTGCTCGATCGATACAGTAAACAAAATAACTGAGTACAAAATAACGTGATTTCATTCTCATCATTAATCTATTATAGAGACAAAGCTACTACTTTTAGAAAACTGTACTAGTGAAGAACAGAGGATTTTCTGGGGTTAGACAACCTGGCCTTGAATCATGGTGCCATCAGTCAGAGACTGTGTGACCCTGAACCATGTGTTATACCTTTCTGCACCTCAGTTTCCTTAACTCTGAGAATAAAAACCATATAGGATTCTTGTGAGCACTGAATGAATTAATACTCCATGTAAAACATTTAGAAAGATGCCTGACACATATTAAGGATTCAGTAAATGTTGACTTGGCACCTAACGTTTATTCTTTACATTTTTGTAGTCTGCTTTCCTGTACAGCAAAGGCTAGAAAGCAGAAACCTAAGATTCTGTGTATGAATTCAGTTCCACCAATTAAATATACTCACATGGAATTCTGAAAGTGGAAGTGGTATGCAGGCAGTCTTCCTGCCACTTCAGCTGTTGCTACTGGCAAGCACAGCTACAGAGGCCTGGAGTACTTCTTTAGCCATGTTACAGTGTGAAGGCACTAGCTTTGTGCGGGCTAAGAGGCCACTGTGGTGGTGACTTCCTGATTTGCACCTCTAATTGGATATTCTTGAACATTTTAGTTCAAGTGGCAACCTCCTGACTTCTCACCATACTGACTGGGGTAGAGGGAGCAGCTCCCTGGCAGGCTAGTTTCAGAGTGTTGATTTGGCCATCATCCTCAGAGGCCTGGTCCAGAGCACATACTTTCAGCCCTTGCAACAATTTTATACGTATTCAGTTCCCTATGTAAAATTTGTTTTGCTTCAAGTCTAGTAAAGTTTCTCTGTCTTGCAACCATGATGGTAATGGTGGTAGCGGCAACAGCAGCAGTAGCAATAGCAGTGTAGTAGAGGTAGTAATTGTTATTACAACTTTTACATTAAAAATCTTTCCAAAATGGAAAAACGTTAAAAGCAAGGTGTCAGTCATTTGTAATTGATCATGACACTTTTCCTACTGAACACAGACAAGCTACAGAGTCCTTCTCAACTCAGAAGCCAAGTGAGTCACAACCAATAAACTGGAGCTAGTTTGTCAGTCTTGTGTTATATTTGTATTTTTCCTTAGAATTTAGCTTCTCTCCAGCTTCATATTATATAGTATACCCAATATACATGATTAGTTAGGCTGTATGCAAACATTAAAGAGGAGGAGCACAGGGTGGCAGGCGGCAGGTTCAAACCAGTGTGAAGGCATTAGGATCATTCAGGAAAACGGAAATTCTATCTCAGTTTAACAAGTATTTCTTCAGTTTCTGTTGTTTACCAGTTGCTAGGCCTGAGGGAGATGTAGATATGAATAAGATACATTCCATATTCTCAAATTGCTCACAGAGGGAAGACAGACCTACACATCAATTGTTTTCTGTACTAGACTATGAACAACTTGAGATCACTGTTTTTTCACTCTTGCCACCTTATCCCCTACTACACGGGCTGGTATATATAGTATGTGTATACATATATATATGTATACTATATATGATATATATAGTATATAGCAGACGTTTTTAAAATAAAGATATTTTAAAAATAAAATCAGATCGAGGGTGGACAGAATAGAAACAGTACCCCTAGGAAGGTTAGGAAAACCTTTTGTTTACAGTAATATCAAAAAATGTTTCTATGATCAAATAAATTTGGGACTCACCACACTGTATCTTCCTCATAGAGAGATACACATACTAGCATATTATAAATTCTGAAGAGTTCTGCGGTAAAGAAATAGTATAATTTTGTCCAACCAAATATTTTCTGAATATATTTAACTACAGAGCCCTTTTAGCATTTCATTGTGTGGAACACAGTTTGGGAAATGGTGCTTCAGTTATTTCCTAAGGCTAATCTCTCACAAAAATAGTTTTATGATACTAGAACACTGTGACTTTGATAATAGCATTTAAAATCTTGGTGCCACGAGCTTGGTATTGTGAGTAAATGTTTAAATAATTTACAGATAAGTATCCACAAAAAAAGTGTGTCTAGCAGAGCCCTTCTTTAGTCTCTGTATTAGCAACTAATGTAATTTCTCTATTCCAGATTATAAAAGGCGGGCCACTCTAAAGAACAAAGCATTTTAAACAATCCAGGTGTTCTTTTTATTGAAAAAATTTAGTTATTTATAGCTTTTAAAATGAAAATGAGTTACTTAAAAAGTTTTCTTTTTACTTCATTATTTTATCTATTTCTTTTATTCAACACATTTCTCTATCAACATTCTGTTTCTTATAACTAAGAAGTATAATACACCTCTTATAACTAAAATATTTATAGTAATTTAAAAATAGTGGCTATTAAAATTTCAAATAGAGTTTTTATCTAAATTGACCCTATACTAAATCTTTTTGAAACATTTTATTTTATGATATGTTGGGAAACAAGATATTCACAATAATGAAATTAAATCCACCTTTGGGGGGAAAAACTCTGTTCAACTCAAATGTAGATAAAATAGGCTTTAAAAGTATTGCTTAATACTGAGAATTTTTATGTTATGTATTAATTTTCCCTTAGATATTCATACATTGTTAGCTTTAGTAAATTGTTTTGCTTCTGAAACATACCTTAGATGACTAAAAATAACATCACAAAACATGTTTGTTATATTCTTAATTGTTTTGACCATAGAATTAATTTTAAAGTCAAAAGGGGCATTGCTTTTTCATCATTTCCAGTTCAGAATATTCAGCATGTCACAGATGTTCATGAATAATGTCCATTTAAAACTGTTGGCAAAGAGTGCTGGTGAGTTGGCTAGATGAATTAAATGTTGGGGGGATCTGACAGGCAGCACGCTGCTTTGTGATCATTCCAAAGTTCTAGTAATCTCCCTCACCTTCTCTGCCTGCCACTAATGAAAGAGAATAGGTGATTGCACCTCCGGCTATGTTCTGCGCCTAATGACTCCTCCAAAGGCAGATTTATGAAGAAAAAATTAACTTTGAATGAGGATTGAATTGGCCCTGACAGTCTGATAGACTGTGACACAGATTCTGTGGCAAAACAGACGTAGCCCTAATTGATTATCAATATTTTAAGCAAAGTGATGAAAATAAGCATTAAGTGATGAGAAAGGCAGTCTTAATACAGTAGGCAGTAACCAGGACATAAGAGAGTCTTTGGGGAGGTTTGCCCTGATTGCTATTACTGAATTTTATCTGTCAGTTTTTACCTTTGCTTCCCAGCAGCCATTGTCCCTCCTTGGTGTACTTTTTTTTTTTTTTTCTTAAAGATCTATGACTAGAATGTTAATCTTTCTGATAACACTGAAAAGCTATCTGCATTCTCTTCCTCTAGAGAAGTTTGTTTAATATTTAACTCATGTTGAATTGAGATTAGCTCTCATAGTTTTGCACAATGAGGCTTTTGGTGACAGTTTTAGATGAACGTAATTTTTTCACGTACTGTTTCTAGATTTGTTATTGTTATCAATAAAATATATGCTAGCCTAAAATATGGCATAGCATGTATTTCATAGTATCACGTATTATATCCTTTACTTTGTTTGTAGCAGTGACTTAGGCCTTAATCTTAGGAATAAAATAAAAACATTTTCCTTGAAATAATATGTAAACACACATACGCAAAGTGAGAGAGTCTGTATATATACACTACGGTTACTTACAAAATATACTTTCAAATTAACAACAGAAATCCAACCTGGATAATTATATGTCCATTGGGTGCTTCAGAAATTAATAATTTTTGAAATTATTATATACCATGATTTTTACAGGTTATATTTAGTCCTCTATATTAGAAGCATAGAGAAAAGGTGACACAAAATCTGTAGCAGTTTAATCAGTATCAAAATTGATGAGCCAAGAAATAGCATATGACATACATAATGATATGTTTGTTTACTATTAAATAGGTTTTAGATAAATTAGCTTATTTAACACAGGAACTATACATATTTTTCCCCATGTTAAAATACCCGCATAATTATTAGTCATCAGTATTCATATTGTTTTGTGAAGTTAATTTCAGCTGGAAATTGTGTAATTATTGAAAACTTTATACAAGAGTCTCTGTGGGGAAAGTTTAAAGGAGACATTTTAATGTTCTCCAAAGGTCTCTCAAGTGACTTACTGTAGATAAAATGAATGTAAAACAGAAATGCTACAGTTCAGTGCTTCTCAGTCTATCTCATGCCATAACATGCAAAAGGATTATATTTGGTTGACACACTGGATTGAACACTTGTCTAGAGGCTACTGGCTCTGGAATTCCAGCCACATCAGACTCTGCCCTGAGGGCTAAGAGAACAATATTTTAGCCCACCTATAACTTACTTGTGGCCCAGTAATTGAGAAGCTCTGAATGTATCACAGTAATAGCACTATAATTATAAAACCTAGATTGAATAGTAACCATCAGTTTGAAATTTAAATCTATCTGAAATCTAAGTATTTTAAAAGTATTCAAAAAATGACCCTGTCCTGAAAGAAAAGAACAAATATATCTCTAGATATAGTTTTTGCTAGATGGATCAATGATATAAATCATATATATTTTCTGCTTACTGTTGGCACTAATACCTGTTAAGATTAACTATTCAGAATTTTATTTTTGGTTTTACCTTGTTAAAGCAGAATATACATTTAAACTTTATTCTTAGAAAAATATTAAAGTTATCTCTTATCAGAATAGATTATCACTCATTTTAGAGTGTCTATAGTGATTTTTCTAAAACTCCAAAGAACCCTAAAACTGGTCAAATCCAACTTTGTCAGCTGAGTAGGTAACTCCAGCCCAGATCACAAATTAGGTCATTATTAAGCTAGAACTAGAATCCATTCTCCTGATTCCTCGATTGTTCCCTTTTAATCCTACTGTGGAATGTTTAAAAATCTTAATATGAGAACTTCTAAAATGTATATTATAAAATTACACATTATGCTTTCACAGTTATAAGAAGTAATTTGCTAGCAGTTTTCACTTCTAAGTTAGGTGATACTTTCGGCTAGAGTTTTAATAAAGTAAGTGCCACTTTATTTCCCTAAAAGCCTGACACCGTTTCAGGGTTCAAAATAGCCAGTAGAAAATTAAAAAAATATATTCATTGTGCTAAAGTTTCCTTTATGCTGAAAATTATTTTTATAAAGGAAGTCAACTCTAACATAAATAGATTAAAATTATTCTAGTTTAGGTAAGAATTCGACAAACACTGATGTTGAGTACTTTGTCCTCTGTCATTCTGTTAACATTCCAACAGACTGCAGGACACAGAAAGATAAATTATTCTCGTTGCGCCACCTAGTGACATTCAGGTGCTGTATATTTATTACAGTATATTTAATCTGTCATAGGCTGTACTCACAGCTCTGGTTTCTCATACCTATCTATGTTTTGCTGATAAGAAATTTGCAAAGGAGAAGAATCCAGAAATCTAAATGTACAAAGGTTGATTTATTCACCATATTTTGTTTTACAAAATGTTCAATATAAATAGTATTAGTGAAAACATAAATACTTCTGTTCACTTAAATCTCTGAAGGCATTTCCTTGAACAAAATGCAATAAACAGGTAAAGTTTTTTAAAATTATGCTCATCTAGTTGTAAACGTAAGATTTTACAAGATGATATGTTCTAGAGAAAAGTTCAAAGAATTGAAAATAGTTTGAAATAAGAATGAGGATTTTGTATAAAACATGTTAACTGACTCAAACTTATTTAGCCTTTTATGTTAAAATATGCTGTTTTTCTTTAATAAGATTATATTTTATCATAAACCAAAAGTATTTGGAAAATGATTTGTACCGTCATATGTATTTGAAATAAAAATGGAATTGTTACATATAAAAATGTTGGGTCTACTGATTTGTAGCATGAAATAACACCATGTTAAAGTATCTGTTCTTTAAATTTGTGCTTCAGGTGTATGAAGTGAAAGTCTTACATTGTTTTATGTTTGTTTTTTCCTAACCCTACCTGAGCATTCAGCTGCTTCACTTGTAGGTGTTGATTTTTAATATTATTAAATTTTTAGGTCATGCTTTCAAAATACATGCTGGCACCAAGTGAAATAAGAATACTGTTGCCAGTCATTGTTTTATGTTGCTATAACAGGAAGTGTCTAATATTAAAAAATTAAGGAAAATGATTCATCAAAATGGGAAAAAAATTCTCTACATATCTAAATTTGTTGTGTATAAGGAAGTATAGGATTTTTGTTGCCTGTTTACTATGGTTCTAAAGATTTTTTATTTGATATTTGATTACTATGAAAATTCAAAATTCATAGTGATTGTTCTTCAGTATGTAACTTCTAAAGTATATAAGCCTAAATATTGAATCATACCCTAAATGAATTTTTTGGTAAGGGAAGGATTCATTCTTAACTTGTAGATAGGCATATTTATATATGTGTGCAGTCATATATAAGCTTACATCAAATTAATATGATCGTGAAATTAGAATTTTTGAAGAGTTAGACAGATTTTATGTTTGGAGTAGTAGTATTCATATGACTAGAATAGAATGTGCTAATTAATGTAATTTTCTGTGACACTGTCAAAAAGTAAAATATTTTTGTCATATATGTTCCTAAGATATCTAAATAATATGAACAAAATTAAATCTTTAATATCTTCCTATTCCTCAGAGTCATTATTTGCATGTTAAATAACTGTAGTTATTTAGGAGCTAATGAACCATGTCTTGTACCACACTATACTGTCAGTAAGATATCTGACCTCAGGGAGCTGGCAGTCTAGTGTGAAAGAAGACACATGAGAAAAATACAGTCCTCTCAGACCTAAGAGGAGGAATTAATACTAACTAGGATAATAAGCTAACACATCATGGAGCAAGTTATAAGTTAGTTGAACAATTATGGTTTTAGAATATCATGAACGTAAATAAAGCAAATATGAAGTATAGAGCTAAATTTGTAGGTGAGACAGAGCATATCTAGAAACTTTATGTTTAATATGTAAGTGTATTCTCTTTCTCAGTTTAAATAGACCCACTTTATTTTTTTTATAACAATGAGTTTTATTTCAATTATAGGTGTACAATGATGACCCACTTTATATTCTACACAATTTCTCAGAAGTATCAAAGAAGTCACATTACATATACTTAATGCATATTTCTCTAAATGAAAATTTGTGGCAAAGAAAGGATTTACTAAAATTTGTAGGAGTTCCCTGGTGGCACAGTGGATTAAGGACCCAGTGTTGTCACTCCTGTGATGCAGGTTTGATCCCTGGCCTGGAAGCTTCCACATGCCACAGGCATGGCCAAAAAATTTTTTAAAAAAATTGTGACTAGGTTAAAATGTATAAATTACATTATAAACATACATCATAAACATTTTCAGGTGAATTAACTGAGGCATGGAGAAATTAAGATGCTTGTCTTGGTCTCATAACTTGTAACTAAGTAGAGCCCATGTTCAAACTCCGTCTGGCTTTAGAATTCATTCCTTTACCATTCTGCTAGAATATATCGTACTAATTCCATACGTCCTAATGTTAGCCTTCCATTAATAGGTAATTCTATAGAAGATATCATAATAAATGTCTTCCAGTCTTTTATATTATATATTTAAAACCTTCTGGTTGGGGATCTGATACAATCTATTATTATACCAGCTTCTTGGGTAGAGTGTTATATGTAACCCAAAAGCAGTGTAAATAAGCCCTGTTTTGCTATTTTGAAGCCAAAAATGTTTTTAGCTATTATAGCTAATTTTCTTACCAGTATTTCTTTACTTTTTTGAAAAATTGAAAATGGTCTGGTAAAGGTTGAGTTTAGGAAACTTTCATTGGCACTGAACTGAGTTTTGAGGATGCAAAGGTGAATAAGAAACAAGTAAATGATACACATGATTACAACATAAGGTGATTAATGCCAAAATAGAAGTACTACCAGAGCAACTAACTCTGTCTAGAGTAAGGGAGGGAGTTTCATAAAATGTAGCTTTTTAAAAGTGAGTAAAACCTTGCAAACCTAGGATACAAAAAAAAAAAAAGGACAGTACAGAATTGTGAAAAAGTGTGGTATATTTACCAAATCGATTAAGTTCTTAGTGTTTGGAGAATAAAAGACATGGGATGAACTGGTGACTGATTGGGAAATAAAGGCTAGGACCATTTAGTGAAGGATCTTGTAGGTCATGCTAAGGAAGTTGAAGTTTTCTAACCATTTTTTGAGAGCACTTTCTTGGGAAGATGATAGCTTCCCCCTAGCCTACACTGCAAGAGTAATACCGTTCCACGTTGATGTCCTCAGAAAAGTAGTGTGAATATCTTTATTTGGCTTCCATCCAGTCCTCAGGGGATCTTCAGACAAGGAGAAGGAACTACTTCCAGAGTTACTTCACTAACCAGCCAAAATTATTCAGAACTTGTAGAACTGTTCTCTATAAATCTCTTAATTTCTATGCTTCTCTAAATTAGGGGTATGAGATATATTTTCATCTCTTGGCTTCTTGGCAATATTCATTGAGTCATATTTATTGAGGATCTGCTATATAGCAGTATATTGAGTGCTGTGGTTAAAGTTATGAGCTAAAGAAACAAAGTCCTTTAAAATATTTTTGAAGATGTATAACCTTATAGATGACAGAATAAAAAGAAAAATTTGCCCTATATCTGTCCACATGGCAGTCCTTTCATATCCTATTCTAAAAAGAAGAGAAAAATTGATAATATTATCTACATCTTGCTATTGGGATTTCTTAAGTACTTTTTCAAATTTACTTAATAGGACAGTTATTTAATTGGCCTAAGAATGTGGCTTCTTGAATTCTAACTCAAGATGCCCTTCACTGAGATGCTTCAATCTTTTGGTAAAGATATATTTTCTATTTATAGGACACTGATTTGTTTGCTTCCTTATGTTTACTGTATTCAACTGTTAAGTCCCTTCAGAGTACACTGTATTGGTAAGATGCATCAGATGATTGCATCTGATTTGTGTGCATCTGATAACATAGTCTCAAAATATAAAAAGCAAACACTGACACAGTTGCAAGGATAAATTTTGAATTCTGCCAGCATAATGGGAGATATATTAAGCAAATAACAGCAAACAGATTTGCTTGCTTTGATAAATACATGTACCACTGTGAATTCAAGAGTTAGGGAATATATATTCTTTTCAAGTGCTGATTAAACATTTACAAAATTGACACTAGTTAGTAAATATATCTAGAGAGTAAATAAATCTAAATAAATAGATGTATTAGTTAATAAATCAGTTAATAAATCAATCTAAACATATCAAAAATTATATACATTACATTCTTTGATCAGAATGAAATTAAATCAGACATAAGTGTAAATAAATAACACCAAATTGTGATTTTTAAAACATTCTTCTGAGTAATTCTTGTGTACACCAAAAAAAAGTCACATTGGGATAAAATGAATTTTAAATTCTATATTTCTCAATAGAAATTATGTTGAGTATTTTTTTTAATGCAAAATTTCAGCCCATTCCAGGCTAGGACTCTACTTTAACAACTGTGATGCAAATTCATGCTAAAGTTTGAGGCCCACTACCTTAAATAAAATTACAATAACTTAATATCTACTTGAAAATATCTAGCAACAAAATAGAGGTTGTTAAATATTGACAATGACTAATACTGAGACTAGAAAATCACCAGTAGTCTCTGTTTTTAAATGCAGCATTCTAGTTTTGGAGGACAAATTCTCACCATCAAAGCCTGAAAAAGTGGTGCTAATTAAGATCTTAATTATAAAATTTACTTGATTTTGCTATTATATTGTAATATGGTTGAAAATATTTCTGTTTCAACACTGCCATATAGAATTGAAATAGAAATTTTTCAAAAGAATAATATATTTTGGAGTTCCCATCATGGCGCAGCAGTTAACGAATCCGACTTGGAACCATGAGGTTGCAGATTCGATCCCTGGACTTGCTTAGTGGATTAAAGACCCGGCATTGCCATGAGCTGTGGTGTAGTTCACAGACGTGGCTCAGATTTGACCCCTAGCCTGGGAACATCCATATGCCGCCAGTGAGGCCGTACAAAGAAAAAAAAAAGGAATAATATATTTCAATTTTCCTGAATATATGATTTTTCTGTTTGATATATGTATTTTATTGCCTATAAAAATATGTAGACATAAGTGCTTTTTTATCATCAAAACAATTAAAGGAGACATGAAGAACAGACTTGTGGTGGCCAAAGGGAAGGGGGAGGAAGTGGAATTGACTGGGAATTTGGGGTTAGTAGATGCAAACTGCTACATTTGGAGTGGATAAGCCATGAGATCTTGCTGTATAGCACAGGGAACTATATCTAGTCACTTGTGATGGAACATGATGGAGGATAATGTGAGAAAAAGAAAGGATAATGTGAGAAAAAGAATACACATATATGTATGACTGGGTCACTTTGCTGTATAGCAGAAATTGACAGAACATTGTAAATCACCTTTAATAAAAAATAAAAATTTCCTAAAAAAATTAAAGGATGCTAGAGGCCATTATTTTTATATAGTTTCATTAATGAAGCATATGAACTTGCTAACAGAAATTTGCCTCTAATAGAAAAATGCTTTTAAAATTTCTTACCTAGATCTTAAATTTCTTGCATATTTCTTACATTTCTCATTTACTTCTAGTTCAGGAAAATTCTGGCTTATTATTTCTGTGACCTTCAACTTGTTAATATTAAGCTATTTCTGTTTCAGACTGAACTCAGTTGCCTGAGCATTGGTATAGACCATGACTATGATTTTTAAAGGATACCAATTTTCTTTCCTTATTTCTTCTACTTTAAGCTGCCACTGCTGTTGTTTAATTAACTTATCATATGAGAGAAAAGAACATGCCTCTTCGCTAATAGGCTGGTAAAGGTCATACATTGGTACAGTTTATAGTTCACCCTGGAGAGTAAATGCGACAGTACTATTATGTGCCTATCTTTCATAGATCTGGAAAATAGAAATCTCAGAGAGCTTTCCAAAACCATGTCACAATTCTAGGCTGCTTCAGTTTATTACCGAACAAAGCCTGTGTTATTAATTTTGAATTGTACTTGCGGTATTCTTTAGCACTTAGGGACATCCCAATTAGTAAGGCAATCATACAACACCCTCTATCAGAATATAGTGCATTTAACACATACTTTTAGCAGGATTAACTCAGAACATGGCATAAAACTCCTTTGGGGAAAATTTGTGGACTCAGCAGTGGAAGTCTGCATTTCATCAGAGGTGTTAGCATTTTTAGTGTAGAGATGTATGTATTAAAGAACTGAAATCCAGCTATTGGCCTCAGACTTAAATCATGGGTCTCTCAAGTTGAGGCAACTGAAAACATGGCATGCACTTAAATATTGAGCATTTCATATTCCTAAAAAAAAACAATAAACTTCAAAATAGTTATTAATAGCACAGCAATTTCACCCCAAATTATTTGCTTTCATAGTTATTTTACAAATGACATTTCACTCATGACCTTTCTAACTTAAACTAACTAAAAAAGAACAAATTAACTATCCTTTAATAGAAAGCATTAGTAGGACTAGATTTGGTTTATACAAATTATTTCCTCATTGGTTTTTAAAATCGTTATAGTGTGATGAAAAGAGCAGAAAGACCTGTTTTAATTTTTGACTCATCTGTTTATTAGGGTATGTAACCTCAGACAATTATTAAGCCTCTTTGAAACTTTTTGAGGATTCTATGAAATGGCTATATTTTAAAATACTTATTACAGTGACTGACACATAGTAGGCCTGCTTAAGTTTTTGGTTTTCCCTCAGGAATTGAAACCATGAAAACAAATGATATTAATAAAAATATATAATTCTATATTTTAAAAAAGAAACATCCTTTGTAGTGTTACAGTAAAGTAAAAATTAGGAAAAGAAATAATGGCATAATTTTTTTGATTTGGAAATTTATTGTGTCTCATCTTTGATTTCTGACACATATAGTTATATAAAGACCGCTATTTCCAGACTTTGGTTCTTATTTTTAAAAGAATTGCGTACCTTTAGTTACTCTTTAAAAATATGTATTGATAGGGTGTTTGAAGTTACTGAAAGAATAAGCATCACAAATCACTTAGTCTAGGATATGATTCCCTTCAAAGGGAATAATTCTATAGCTCCAAACTCCAGAGTTTTTCTGAAATGCTGAAACATCTTTCTTGGAATGCGGATTATAGTGGTGGCCAACTGACTTTAAACAGACATCTAATTGATGGATGTGCTATAAGTCAAAGGAACACAGAATGATGAAGTTATTTTTATTTCCCATATCAGCATTCAGTAAAATAGAAAAAAAAAATCTAGTACTGCTTTTCTTTGAGAGACTAGACATCACAGCATTTCTGTATCCCCATGTTGTTATTATTGGATTGTTTTCAATTTTTTTTAACTTGTTCTGAGAGTTAAGTAAATGACATTCTAATTACTGTAGCTAAGCAGTTTATTCAGGTTACAGAACGGGAAGTTGGGTAAGCATCAGGCATCAACACAACTGGAGAAGAGAAATATAAGCCTGATCAGAAGGCTATAGGATGTTACGTGTTAAAAAACCAAAACCAAAAACGAAACAACAATTAAAAAAAACCCTATTAGCTATCTTCTTTTTCATCTTAAATTATAATTAGATATATTTGATTCCTTCCTTGACATTGGAATGCTCATGAATTCCAGCAGGAGTGTTGCAAAGAAAAAATGCCTATTCAAATAAAGATCATTAGGCTATTCATACAGCTGCATTAGGCCAGCACATCTGTTGAACAAACCTAGTGTGTCACTCAGCAGTGAAATTGATCATCAAAGCTTTTCTAATAAATGACATAGAAAATTTTCCAACAGAATAAAAAGAAAGGCACATAGAGTAAGTCTTTGCAAATCTAGGTAATCTTTAAACCCATTTGGGGGCATAAGAATAAGAGAAAATCCAGAAGACATGACATAGGATACAATAGTGAAAGAAGCTTTTACTTTGGGAACCATTACACATTATACAAAAAGGAATTTCATGTAAAAGCAAACAAACACAGCATTCAATGTGTTCCAGATATTTATACTTCTGCATTGGTTCTAAGAAAAGTAGAAAATAATTAGAAGATGTCATATGATTTTTTAGTTTTCCATTTTTAACTTTCATTGAATCCACAGTTTTTCACCATTACCGCCATTTATTACTATTTCTGTTTTAACAATTTGCAGAAGTGAATGCAAATCATCTATTGAATTATATATAACTTAAGGCATGAGATTCTACAAAATCATTTCTAGACTTCAGAATAATATGGTTTCTGTCTTCAGATATTCAAATGGGAGGTTTTTAAAGAAAAATTTAATGATGAAATGCTTTTGTACCTCAGATTCTGAATAAGGGGAAAAGTTAAAATAAGTTAGTGAAAGCGTTAGACTAGATTAGCATTTCTCAGAGTATGTTCTTTATTTAAATTACAGGAAAAGAATTGTTCTTTGGTAAAATATAGTTGGGAAATATAGTTTGGGAAACAGAGGCTAAACTAAGTTAAACATATTTTTCTAACCACAGAATATCTCTCAGTTTTAAATTTGTTGATAAGTATTTTAACTTTCCAGGTGAGAGGACTCTGTTGTGTTATACAATTAAATTCCACTGTGAACCCTTTTTTCAATGAACAATCATGAGAAATAGGTATTCCAAGGAACATGCTATATGTGATCTCTAGCTCCAGATATTTATGATTTGTTGAGAATTAGCCTGCATTGCATATGATTTGTACTATAACCTCTTTCTTGACTTGTGGTCATTTTGAGTTGATAGGGTCTCCCTGACAGTAGACAAGCACCCTTTGGGGACATAACACTGTCCCTGGTCAAATGTCCCTTGGATCATGTGACAACATACCTCCTACTTCTAAGACTATTTATTCCAAGACTGGTCTGGAGTGGATTGTAACCATAAAGTAAAACATAATTGGGCTGGTTCATTACACTTTCATGAACCAGATAATTGGCCTCTCCTCGTAACACTTGGTTATCCTACAACAGGCAGCCCAGGTATCCCTTTCTCCTAAAAGTCTTCCCTGACCATATCCTCTTTCTTCATTATTTCCTAAGTACCTATGTTTTTACATTTCCCCATCTTTTTTAACATACATACATTTTTATTAAAGTGTAGTTGATTTATAATATTGTGCCATTTTTTGCTGTATAGCAAAGTGACCTAGTCAGGTATA
This sequence comes from Catagonus wagneri, assembly GCA_004024745.2. Lineage (NCBI taxonomy): Eukaryota > Metazoa > Chordata > Mammalia > Artiodactyla > Tayassuidae > Catagonus > Catagonus wagneri. The sequence continues at coordinate 16,082,651 of PVHT021183693.1, forward strand.
TATTCTTTTTCTCTTATTATCTTCCATCAAGTTCTATCCCAAGAGACTGGATATAGTTCCCTGTGCTGTACAGTAGGACCTCATTGCCCTTACATTCTAAATGTAACAGTCCTTGTCTGTCTTTAAACTTCTTCATCTCTTAATCCTCAGCATTTAGCTCAGTGATTAGGGTACAGTATTCTGCTGGAGAATTTTCCCTGCCAATCTGTTTTGGATAGACATTTGAAGGGACTAATAAAAAAGGTACTGCTTGTAAAGCAGTCTAGCAAAAATTGATAATTTTAGAGCATTTACCGATGATGAACCATAGCTTTTTTTTTTTTTTGCAGTAGCTATGCAATAATTGCAATTTCATGTTTGTAAAAGTTTTTCAGTTGTAGTTGTTCTTGACCCTGCTGATGCTGTTTGAGGGAGATTCAGAGTTATTTCAAATACTGGACATAACTTAGTACTTTTATGTGTATACTTGTTTTGTTGTTGTTCTTCACCATGCAAGACGGTTCATGTCTGTCAATGCATTTGTTTCTTCTGTGTACATTTATATTGCTAGTATTTATTAATGATACAAGTTAGGAATAAGAACTTATAATTAATGGATCTTTCTTAAGCTGTGTGTGCAAAGGAGGCAGAGGCACCTGGGGGAGCTAATATTATAACCATAGTTATATAACCTTTAGATATGCAGAAGCAGTAGGTATGTTCATCTGTAAATTTATAAATGAATTTGATAGTGTTAGCTAATGAGTTTTTAGACTGTCTACCCTACTGAAGTATAGATAAATATAAAAATTGTAGGTAAAATCCAGCAAAAATACCTGAGAAAGCCTTATAATCATACCCTCTTAGAATTCTTTTAACATTACATTTTTTAGATTAATTCTAATTTTTTTCTCTCTGAAAGTCATACTTAACTGTTTCTTATATAATACAACTCTGGTATTGTCCAGCTTTTTTTCTGTTGTTATTTTTAAGTTCTTGTCTAGATGTTTAGAAATCTCCAGGGATTACTATTTTCAGATATATAAGGAAAAATTAGGCTTTTGCAATTCTGATGTTCCTAGTAATTTCATTTCCTTGAATTCAAAATTTTCATCATTTTATCAACCAAGTTGTTAGATCTATAATTATTTACTTTGATGTAAATATGCCACAAAGTAATTAGTTTTGATCCCAAACTGATATCATCTGCCACATATTTTTATAAATATCTCCCCATATAACACACACCACCACCTTCTTTTAGAAGTTAAAAACTTTAAGTTGTTTTCTTGGAGTTTCCATTGGGGCCCAGCAGGTTAAGAACCCAATTATTATCTATGAGGATGCAGGTTCAATCCCTAGCCTCACTCAGCAGGTTAAGGATCCAGCATTGCCACAAGCAGCATAGGTCACAGATGCAGCTCAGCTCTGGCATTGCTGTGGCTGTGGCATAGCCAGTGGCTGCAACTCCTCCAATTCAGCCCTTAGCCTGGTAGCTTCCATATGCTACGAGTGCAACCCTAAAAAGACCAAAAAAAAAAAAAAAAAAAAAGAATTGTTTTCTCCATACTAACAATGATGCCTTTTTCCTGATGAGGAATTAAAAAATATCAAAAAGTAGTTGTGATTGCTAACAGATGGGCTGATAGATATAGAAAATCAATTCGGTATTTACACCTTTGTGCCTCTTCCAGCAGACACGTATTATTACTCTCTCCTTTCCTTTAGAACCTGTAAAGAGACCCTGGAACAGCTGAGCTTAATGTGCCATCACCTAGTATTTCCTCTTGAGGTTAAAACAAAACTGCCTTAACTATCAGTATAAAAGTTCAAAGGAAACTAAATCCTAAAAGTAAATGTCACTTTTCACTCTTTGCTAATTGTCTCACAAACATATAGCATGAAAATTAGTAATGCCTTTATTCAGGCATACCACTACAATGGTATTTTCCAGAGACACAGGAATTATTGGAAATGATACTGTATACTTTGGAGTCAAAATTATACTTAATAGAACCACTGATCACTTAGTTATTTAGAAGAGCTACTGTATTTTGAAAGAAGTGGATGCAGATACAATCTCAAAATTAATGAAATTTTCTCCAGCCCCAAATGCTTTTGTGATTTAACATAGTACTACCTGGAAGAACTCTCTAGAAATACTTTCTAATGCCACCTTAAATATATGAAACAAATAAGCATACATTAATGGTTATTACAAAGGAAGGGGCCTCTTTAGATTTGCCATGTGATTTTTGAATAAAGTGTATTCAGATAAAAGTTTCTCTGTAAACATTAACTTGTGCATTGAACGCATTCATTATTCTGTAATTTCGGTTACTGTTTGCTTCTGGATGCATGAATAAGTAAGAAATGGGCTTTAACAAAAAAAAATTAAACTAGAATTCACAGTCTCTAATCTTAGTCATTCTGAACTTTGGCTAATTAACTTTCTTGAGCCTTTTATTTCTTTATCAACAAACTGTGCACAGTAATAATGTATCTAGATAAAATACTGTTAGAATTTTTGGGGAAAATGACACTTTATTGTTAATTTACATCATATCTCTTTTACTCACAGCTTTTTTAAAAAGCATATGACAACATTTGGACTGAATAAACGTGACATGATAAATGTAGAGCAAATAATAAAATATTGGAAAATTTTCTCAAATGTATTTTGGTAACTAATCCAGTAAAGTCCACATACATTTGAACACTGGGATAGACTGTGCTGGATATAATACTAGTATCCTGATATATGGAAATGCTATAAAATTTGGTTGTGATGATTGTTGTACAACTATAAATGTAATAAAATTAATTTTTAAAAATCCCCCTTGTTATAATCATTGCTTAAAATATTTTGACACAGAAGTGCCTATGAAATATCCTAGTGTCTTGTTCATTTTCTTAGTATTAGCATGGAAAGCACTAAGATTTACATTAAACTGAATTATGCAGGAATATGCATCTTGCTAGATGTTTTTATTTGCAGCTCACTAGAACATTTCTCTCTGGGCTCCAAAATTGGTATCAGAGCATCAGAAAACCTCAGTATCCTAAGAGGATAATTTTCTTAGGGAAGAATATTACTTATTCTTACAACTTGTTAATTAATTTATAGATAGACTATTAGGTTACATATGTATTTTTACATAAAGGTAATATAATAAAGTAAAGAGCACACCTGTTGGATTTGGGTAGAAACCCTGCTCTGCCACATTTGAGCTTGGACAGGTAAATTGTTTTCCAGATACTTCCCGTCCTCTTTCTATTCATTTATATATATATTCATGTACTTTGTTCAGTAAATGGGATCATGCTATATACTGTTATTCAGCCTGCTTTTTTTTACTTGATATTTGGTATTGAAGATCTTTTCCATATCATTAATGCAATTCTATCTCATTATTTTAATGGCATTATACTGTTTCACAGTATCTTCTTAAGTAGATGTTAGAACATGTGGATCTTCTGTGCTTCTAACTCTATGACCTTGAAAAAGTTACTTCTTTCTTTTTCAGTTTCCTCATCTGTAAAATGGCGATAGAGCCAATATGAGAATTGTGATATACACACACACATACAAACTCAAAGGCACATAATAAGCCTTTAATAACTTAACTTTGATAATGATAATGGTACCGTCTCTTAATTTATCTACGTGTAAATCTCTTTGTTTTCTTTCCACTACATACAGGGAAAATTCCAAATTCTTTATTAAAACCTTCTAGTCTAATATACATATTTAGTAATATGCACCCTGTTCTTCAGCTCACATATGAAGATCTGTTTTGATGATTAAAATGTTATTTCCAAGATGCAGTTAATATCTTCTCATACCACTTTAAGGGTATTATTTCCACTGACTTCTGTCACACCTACTATGTGCCCTGCTCTCCAGGAGATGAATATTTTCTTTAATGAAAAAATACAATATTGTTTGTTTCATAAGAAAGGTATTAAAGTGCCTGAGAAGAAAGGGGGGAGCATCCTAATCCATTTGAGGATAAGGGGTGTTGATCAGGGAAGGTTTCACAGAAGAAGGTGACATTTGAGCTAAAACTTTCTAATAAGGTTTTCTCAGCAAGAAAATGAGGTAAGCACCCCAGCAAGCATAAAGGCATGGCAATACAAACAAAGGGCAGTGTGGCCCCAAAAGACCTTGCATCCTTGAAGTGATGAAAGAGAACTGGTGAATGATGAAGTTAGAAACTTTCATTGAGACCAGACTGTGAAAGACTTTAGATAGCATGCTAAGGAGATCAGATTTACATCTATATGCACAACAGGGTGCCTTCAGAGGTAGCGTGATATGATCACATTAAGAATGCTGTATTTATTTACTTTATAATTACTGCAACTTTCTTGTTCCACACACTCTTCTTGCTGCTAGGGATACAAAATAGGAATACACTCCTTGTTCGGGTGGTAATATAAGGAGTTCATTAGAAGGAATAGGATTAAAAGTGAAAAGAGGTGAGGCCCTGAACATGAATATTGGCAGTAAAAATGCAAAGGACCAAATGGATTCTGGAAATGGTCTGTGGAATGGAACCTGATGGAACTCCTGGTCAATAACTGTACTGCAGGAGGATATTATCTAGTGTCACAAAGACTTCTAATCCGTAAGAAAACAAGGAATACCAAGGGAAAAAGATCAAGGCATCTGAGGGGAAGATTATGAGTTTAATTATGGACATGATTTTGAGTTATCTATGTGGATGTATCCAGGAAGTAATTGGGAAAAAAAAGTTCTTTTGGTCTGGAAAGAGACAGAACTGGAACTATGATAGACATAAGGGTTAAATTTTAGATCTTCTACAAGACTGTATAACAAAAGAACTCCAAGAAATGAGATGAGTAAGAGAGACAGCAGCCAAAAAGGGCCAATAAAGAACTGTTAGAATGAAGAGAACATTTTGATAAAAATGTGTTTGGTTAGCTGTTAAAAAAAAATAGAGTAGAACAGGATAAAACAGATTGGGCTATTATGGAGTTTTTAGGGACCACTACAAAAGCTGTTGGGGCAAAATCAAACAGGAACAAGAAAAGGCAGTAACTTGGATAAAGAAAAATAAATATTGTACAGGATTTGTGAGGCTTAAATGTATTTATAGTCTGAGGATAGAGAAGAGTGAGTTTGCACCTTAAGAAGCAGAAAGAATCCTAAAGGATATAGAAAGGAATAGGCTCTAAAGCACACATAGATGGATTTATTTTCTGAAACAAGGCAAAAAAAAAAAGGACTGGTGAATATAAAAGTTTGGAAGTGAATGGGAATGAAGCTGAGAAAATGTAAGGGAATTGAGAGCTATTGTGAGGTTATTGGCATAGTGGAAAAAGAACAGTGAGTTGTAGGAAACAAGAATGGCAACTAACTATGGATGCTGATTAAGGAGGAGCGGCATGGAAGGACTCAGGCTCATTTCTAAATCATTGGTTTCCAGGATAGCCAATAGAATTATATACTATTTTGTAGGGAACCTCTGCAGCAAGAACAGAAAAAAAAAAAAAAGGTCAGATGTGTTGGTAGCAGCTTGGCACAACAACAAAGGAGTAATGGAAATGAGGGTTTTTATAAGCATGGAATTAAAATAATTGTCTAGGAGTTCAGACTGAGTAAGGAGGGAAGTAAAAGCCAGGAGGGGACTGTTAGCCTAGGGAGTGTGGAAGAGCCAAAAAATTGGAAATTTTGTATAGGGTTAGTGGAATACGTTAAGTACTTTTGGCAAATGGTTTGTTTTATTGTAGATCCTGCTGTAAAGCCCAGAGAGAACAATCATAAATTAGAAGTCTTACCATTTACCAGTTGTGTTCTTTGGCATCAAATGTTGTGATACATCTAATGAGATTCCATATTGCCCATCTGTAAAATGGGATTGCCACCTTTTAAAGAATATTAAAAATTTTAGGATAAACTAAATCCTGTAAGAATTACCATATATTCTTCTATATTCACTTTTAAATAATACCATAAAGCAGGCAGAAAGAAAAAAAAAGAAAGTTTTTTCAAAATTTCCTTCATAATCAATGAGGAGATTATCCTAATGACTCAGTTTGAATAAATGTGTTTTTTACAAGTGAATTCATCAGATCCTTTGTAAAGAACTTATTGATTATTGATAAAATTTTCAAATGTGCGCTTTTAAAATTAATTACTATCTGACATTTTTGCATAATTCAAAGGTTTTTTTTTATTTATACCCACATACACATACTTGGGAATTTTGATTGACAGGATGAAGCTCAATTACATAAAATATTTAACCACAGCACAAGAGCCATTTTCAGTTTAAAGAAAACTGTATAAAACAATATTCCAATGAATTGTCCACGTATAGCAACAAATCAGTAAGAAAGGACAAACCAGCATAGTGAAATAGATAAATCAGATTTAGGCAGGATAGTTTATTGAATTTAAATTGTGCCCAGTTGGCCCAAGAGCTATATATAAGCAATCCATCTTACGTTGTTAATGGAGGTTCTTGAAATCCACCTGATGTTTGCATTATTAAATTTCAGTCTAATGAGCTCGGCTAATACATATTGAAGATGGTTGTAAGGAGTAGAATGTGAATCTGAGCGGGATAATTTGAAAGAAACATAAGCTGAGCATTTTACATGACTCAAGGGGTATATCTACAATTACACATATAACCAAAATTGAATTTAAATGGAATTTCTATTATCCTTGTCCTTCTACCAGGGAGAATAAAGTGTAAATGAAGTAAAAGTCTTTAGAGTTACTGGTGGTTTGTTTTTATTATCTAATTTAATAGATTCTTGCAATGATACAGAGTGGCATAAAAGTTTTAATATTTCATGACTTTAAATGCAGTCTAAGTATGTATTAAAGCTTGTAAATGGAAACAGATGTCTGTGTAATTGGATATAGCCCTTCACAACTCCATTTTATAAGTTTTATATTTTAAGAAAGTGTCAATGTTGACAGTGAAGAAAAATTAAGCTTTTGAAGAAAAATAGTTATATATGTGGTGTGTATTTTCTTTAAATTCCTCTTTTAAGTCAGGTTTTATACTTCAAAAGGATATGCTGATTTCGCATAAGAAAAATATATGCAGCCAGCCAAAAACTGAAGAGAAAGTGTGTTTATTTTTTAAATCACAGTTTATATTGCTGTTATCATTATAATAAAGGCTCATCCAAAGTTTAATGCTTGCACAGTTTGATTCTTTTTCTTTTGACGAGGCAATACTTTTTTAACTTAATATTTCATCAACTGTAATGCTATTAGAGACTTATTTTCACTTAGTTCACTCATCAGGCAGTGAGCCGGCAATAAAGGAGAATCGCTCCTTTGAGACGTTAATGCTTTGGAATAAATGATGTGCTAGAACAGAAATTTAATTAATTTACAGAGTATATTGATAGTCCCTTGTTACTGTGCTGTATATTTTTAATCTTCTTTAACATCTGTAGTAAAGTGTTTGAAAACCCCTGCAGTTGAGCAACTAGTAGATAATTAAGTAATAAGGGAAGAGGTTTCTAGAGGGAAAAAGATTCTTTTTACCAAATGCTGTCATAACATGAGTAAGGAACTGCTACCGTGATATGCAACGAAAAAAAATAATATGCTACCTAATTTGGTACCATTCCAAGGATATAGCAAGCTTCTTATATTTAATATGTAAATTGTAGCTTCAGAACTTTCCTCCAAAGTTTAAAACAGATGCATTACACTGACAAATCAGATGACTTTTAATAACCAACAGTTTTTCCCATTTATATGCCATCATTAAACTTAAGTTGCTTAAATTCTTTTTTTTGCAGATTTACTTGAACTAAGCTTCAAAGTTTCTAAGCAAATATTATAAATAGTCTGAACAAAGATTGTAAAATGTATATTTCAGCTTCTCAACCATTTTTTCCCTTCTCACCACTTCACAGGAAAATATGTAATGCATTTCTTTTCCCTTTCCCCAGTGTTTTCATTCATGATATAAGCATAAAGTAGGTGCAGAAATTTTATTGTTTTTGTTTCAGCAAAAGCTGATGAAGCATTGAAAGCCAAAGAAAGAAATGAAGAAGAAGCAAAGAGAAGAAAAGAAGAAGGTAAGGGCATGTGTTCATTTTGTTTCAAAGCAGTCATTATAGTGAGGAGTCACTGTTTGGCGTGATTCTCTTCATTCCCCAGATAGAATACAATCAAATGCCATGGGGGAACTTCACGCTACTTCACAAACCTAAACTGTTAACACGGTATCACATTCTATTCAGTATCTTCGACATGGTGTTTGCTAGCATAAGTTTAGTTTATAAGCATCCTAAATGCCTGGGGAAACTGGGAGGATATAAAATTATAAAGTAGAGGTAATGTTAGTTTCTTCTAACTTAAAATCAGTCATAGAAATGAATTGAACTTTTGGGTAACTTTTGAAATATTTTAGCAGTAATGAGGAAAAGTCATCTTGCCAACAAGACTTTAAATTAAAAAGTTGTTATTAGGGAACAATAAAATACGAAATGTCAGAAATACCAGCATAATTCAGATTTGGAAATTCGTGTCATAGTTTTTGTAGATTTCTTAAGAGTAACATTGAAGCCACCACCCAAAAATATTACACAAAGAAATCTAACACATTTTTTATCTCCCCTAACAAATTCGTATTTCCCCTTTAGTTTGCTGTGATTTATATAAGTGAAAATTTTGCATTTTTCCTTCTCAGAGGCTTTATATACTGTTGTAAAGCATAGTGCTTAAAGCAAGTTCCAGGCAACTCTTTCTCCATCAGTTAAGTTGATGATCCACTTGGACTGGCAGTCATGTCATTCTTCTGGCTAATTAGCAAAGTAACTATTTCTTCTGTGAGCTTTCAAGGAATTGAAGCCTGATAATGAGTTTGAAAATACTGGTTTTGAGTGCTCTCGTCTAAATCTGAAAATTGGAATTTTTCCTTAATGTTATATCTCTTACTATGACAGCCAGAAAAAAATTACACCCCCAGCTTACAATTGGAAGCTGAGATCCAAAAGAACCTAAAATGTTTGAATATGATGTTTTAGAATGTTTAAAAGCATCATTCCATCAGAGCCAAGTCCTCTAAGCAAATCTCCCCCCCAAAAAATACACATCTAGGTGGCAGAATCCTACAATTAAGTAAATTCAAACTAAGTATACACTAATTTATACATAAGTGTATATATAGTATTCTTGCTGTATTTGACCCCCTTTGGTCCTGACTTTATGCTCTTGTCATAGATCAACTAATTTTATGGTATATTAAGAAAACAAGTGAATTCCACTGGTAAAAATCATCAGTAGAATATCCCTCCGTTGGCTTTCTGAAGTACACATTTAGGTATTGTTAGCAGAAGCAACCTATCCGATTTCGGCTATGCTTATGGTCACCCATAGCACAAATAGATATAATACTAGATGCAAAGCAGTCTAAGTAAATTGTAATATTTTAGTATTGCTATGTTATATGGTATCTGATCAATGTAACTAATTAATAGCATAATAGCCCTATAACACTGTGGTACTATAAATTCAAGTGTGGCACTTATTATCAACTAACACAATGAATATGTGTGTTGCAATAGTTATTAGTCTAATTGTATTAATTCAAATCTTAATTGGAAAAAGTTGAAAAAAGATGACTGATATGGTAACCACAGATTTTAAAATTGCTGGGTGATTTATTGTTATGAAAAAATGTTTAATATGAATGCTTGCCCTAGTGAAAGAAACTTTTTAATACTTCAGAACCCCTCATTTACGTGATGATAGTTGGTATTTCAAGTCTTTTTTTTTTATTAAACTCGTTCTGAACAGCTTTTTAAAAATATTTTAAGAATTTAAGTAACTATAGATACATGAAGGTTATGTTGTAGTTCTCTTGAAAATATTTTTTCATTTAGATTTTCACTACATCAAAATGACCTTGCATGTAGCCTGTGGTTTCCATTTCTGTATCTGAGAATTGTTAGAAAAGCATATCCCTCCATTCATAGCAGTTTTAGTGTCTTTAATAAGCCTGTCATCCTAGGTAGACTCTAAACTCTAGGATTGTAGAGGACTTAGTATCCATAATGTTTAGCATGTAGTAGATACTCAGTTTCTTATTTATTACACAAACAAATGAATGACCAGTTTACCCTTCATTCTTTTAAATCCATACTTAAGTAACTTATCTTGAGATTCACATGACATCATGGAGACTATAATTCAACCTTGTTATGACTTTTCTCTAAGACAGGACCTCACTCATTAGACTTATTTCTCTAAAGAATTATGATCATTCAAAAAGAAATTAAGGAATTTCAAAATTCTATCAGTATTTGCTTTAGTATAGTATAGTATGGATTTACAAGTCTTTATCTGAGCTCACTGAATTTTCTGTGCTTCCAAAAAAATAGGGAAATTGTTATTACAAATGTTGAAGAAAAGTTCTGATGAAAACCAATATGACACTAATTTCAAAAGACAAAATGTGTGTTTCATTTAATAGGTTTCCTTTGCCTAAATTTTATGGGTGAAAGTAAATCACTTGCCAGATTCTTTCTTGTTGTTTACTTCCAATTTTTTTTTCTTATGGGTTGTCTAGATACTTGAATGCTATCAAATTAACCTTCCCTGAAGATGATTAATGCATATGCTACATTTATTTTGTTTCATATAATTAGTCTAGCTGCAAATTGAAACCTGAGATACATCTGTATTGTATGTGTGTATATTTCTGCATCTGAAAGGATAATAATCCTTTATTTCTAGCCTATAAACCACTAGTAATTCAGTCTATCACATCATTTATACAATTAATCTCTTAATTTCTCAGCATGCTGATTTGCAGCACGGGTTGAAAGCATTGTTAAAATGCCTAATGACTTAGATATTTTAACTCTCTTAATCCTCATGAACTATGAAATTTATGCTATTATTATCCTCATACTCTAAGGAGGATAAGAAACTAAGACTTAATGACTTGCTCTAAAGCTAGTAAGTAGTGAAGTCAGTACGCAAACCCAGGCGTATGACTGCAATACACATTCCCCCTCTTTAAACAGACTGAATAAATCACAACCCTTACGATCAGTCTTCAGATATGATACAATTTAAATCCCTCTTCCTCTATCCTTCGCCTTCCTCTCTGGATCTTGCCCTCTACCTCTTACACATTTGTTTACTATTGTTTTGTGTGTCCCCAGATAGATCTGTACCCATATATGTTGCCCTCTTTGGATTTCTGGGCCCCCAGCAGGTGAGGTACTCTAGTCAGGGGCACATTTTGTCAGGGTGACCATGTCCTTTTCCCATCATCTGTATCTGCTTTTCTCCTGACACTTGTCAAGTCCACACCAGCCTTCAAAGCCTGGACCAGAGCCAAACCTACCCTTTCTCAGAGGTCCTGGCTCTCCCATGCTATTCCCTAACATGAAGCACAGTTGGCACCAAGTTTTACCACACTCAGAGAGAGGAATGTTTAATCCCTCTTTCCCTCCACCGTGGTTCCTTGCCTAAGACCAGAGAAGAAGATAAATGTTTGAATTTCTGAGACATCCCTTATCCCTTCTGGACAGGACACCCTTTATAAGAAGATTGGGGTGAAGTTAGAAGGGTAAAATTAACAGGCACAGGGTATCGTTTAGGAGTCAGTGTTTATTCAGGTGGCATGTTGATTTAAGTTAGACAGAAATAAGAATTATCCTTCCTAGCCGTCTCGTGAATTGGCTACCCACTGTAATATGCAGTATGATTTCTTTCTTAGGTTTAAACATTTGAGAGTTTATCCCCCTCCCCTCTTTGTCCTACTTTATTAGATAGTTCTATTCCAGGATTTTAACTGTCCTTTTAGGAAATCTCTGTTCCCATCTATCTGATGTAATAGTTATATATTTTTCATATGTAGTATTTTTTATATATCTGTGTAGTCTTTTAACACATTAAGTTAGAGAGCTGCTCTCTTTAAAGAAAATTAATCTGCTTAGCTAGGATGCATGGCTTCATTCCATATTTTTCCTCAAGTTCTTATTTAGTTAGAAATCACTCGAGAACAAAGTTATTTAGCTTAGCCATCTGTCTTATTTTCCCCAGCAGTGATTTGTCTTTTATAGTCCCCTTGATTTCATGTCTGCAAGAACTCGATTGTTAAATATTTTTTAACCTTTCCTTTGTACATAGTTTTATCTGCATCATATCACATAGCATAAGCTATTTATTCCTCAGTTTTGTCACTTCCTATAGATGTGTGCTAATTTGTCTTTTTTTTTTTTTTTTGGCCTTTTTAGGGCCGCACCTGCAGCATATGGAGATTCCCAGGCTAGGGGTCTAATTGGAGCTGTTGCTGCCAGCGTATGCCAGAGCCACAGCAACGCCAGATCCGAGCCGCGTCTGCAACCTACACCACAGCTCATGGCAACACCAGATTGTTAACCCACTGAGCGATGCCAGGGATCGAACCTGCATGGTTCCTAGTCGGATTCATTTCCGCTGCGCCATGATGGGAACTCCTCCTCTTTAACTGACTTTTTAACAAAGCAAAGGATCCTTCCTTATTTTCTTAATAGCTCACTAATAATGTTTGCACTTCATATGCATTCAGCTGTACTCTATGGACTGGGAAGCTGGTTTAGATCACAGTTTATTTATTTTCAATAAGGCATTCATGTATTTGAATGCAAACACACTGATGGCTATTTAATCATTTTTAGACCTTCAGTGACTTACTATCATGTATTTGCTTACCAACGTAAATATTTTCTGTGCTGTCTACAAACACAAATTTCAAGACCAATTCAAAGCTACATCTTTTCTTTCAATCAGATATTTTCAGTGTAAATTAAACATTAGAAAACTGACATACATGTTGAATGCCCACAGGTGTGCAGTCCTGGGAGGAGCCTTCCAGGGAAGCCTTGCAATACAAGGAGTCAGTTGTGCTCTAGTGGAAATAGCCCTGGCTTCTTGTAGCTGAAGTAAGAGATTAAGATTCAGAGTCCCAGCCCTGCCACTTACAGCCTCTGTGATTAACTCCCTTAACTTCACTGTGACTCTAAAGTGAGAAAGACAATAAAATCCACATAGAATTGTTATAAATGGAAATGGCATATAATATTTACAAATCACTTCATAATTACCTAGTACTGTATTATACTGTATAAATATAAATTTTTATTCAGAATTGCAATACAAAGAGTATCATCCTTTTATCATTCATTACTTTAGTAACTCCTATCATAAAAATATGCTGGCCATCCAATATATGCTGAGTACTGTTGAAATCATATCAATAGAGCAGTGAAAAGGGAAATCAAGGCCTCTGCATTTGAAGAGCTTATGTTGTAGAGGAGGAAAACAGGAAATGAACATAAAAGCAATAAAATGCAGTAAATTCAAATAGGGTTAATTTTTTTTCATCTTCTGTATGATCTTAAGTGGTCCCTTTCAACTCAGTTTTCCCATCTGTTAATAAATAAGAATGATAATTACTACCATCTAAGAAGGTGGTTATAACACAGTAGATATGAAACCATATTATAGACTTTATAAAATATTAGTCATTGTTATTTTATTATTAATTTTTAAATACTTTAATACTCATCTGTGATCCATAGGTTAAAAAGGAAATCACAGTAGAAAATATAAAACCATGTATCAAGATTTTTGAGATGAAGATGATGTGATAGGACTAGCTTATTTAAACTCACCCTCCTGAGAACAGATAGAAAATCTGGTCAAAATACTAAAATACATGTTTGAAGGCATGAGACCATTATTAAGGCAGTGGAGAAGCATGGGTCCCAGTTCTAAGAAAATAAGGTGAGCTTAACAGTTGGAGCTATTTTCCCCTAGATATGATTCTATTAGTGGCATCTATCTGTTCGTTCTTAAAGAGGTTACTGAAAGGCTAAGAATCTGGGCAGCTTTTGAGAGACTCATGAAGCTACAGGGACAAAGCCTAGAGTTCAGGGCCAGTCAAGAAAGGGAAGACTGATAAAACCTCCAGGCTTTGGGTTGGGATCTTAACAGATTACTCCTTAAAGGCAACGATGAACCAGAAATAGACAAGCCTCCATAGGGGCTGAAGCCCAGCTTTGAGTCATCTCAATTCCTGATTGAATTAAGATTATTCAAGATTGCTTGTGCCCCTAGCCAATTACCAAAGCAGACATAGATCTTTTCTGGAAAAAGGCGGCATTATCCTATGCCTTGAATTATCCTTACATTTTTTTCCATATGATATCCATTAAAAAATAACCAGGTGTATGAGAAAACAAGACAAGATGAAGAACAATGAGAAACAAGAGGACAAGAGAAACAGCAGTCAATAGGGAAGCATTTACAGAGGATCAAGGTAATGGGGTTGTTAGATGCAAATTTTAACATTACTATGCTGCTTAATATGTTCAGGGAAATAAAAGACAGCACTAACAATTTCAGGTGAGAAATGGAAACTAAAAATTTAAAAGGGGAGTTCCCTTTGTGGCTCAGTGGAAAATGAACTTGACTAGTATCCACGAAGATGCAGGTTTGATCCCTGGCCTCGTTCAGGGGGTTAAGGATCTGGCATTGCCATGAGCTCTGGTGTAGGTCACAGTTACAGCTCAGATCCTGCTTTGCTGTGGCTGTGGCGTAGGCCAGCTACGTAGGCAGCTATAGCTCTGATTCATCCCCTAGCCTGTGAACCGCCATGTGCTGCGGGTGTGGCCCTAAAAGACAAAAGACAAATAATAATAATAATAATAATAATAATAATAATAATAATAATAAATTTTAAAATAAAGTATTGAACTGAAAAACACATTAACTGAAATCAAGAACTTAATGAGGGCTTAAGTTTCACCTAGACAGAGCCCCTGCCCCCCCCAAAAAAGAATTAGAGAATTGTAAGATAGATTAGAAGAAAACATCGCTAATGAAGCACTGAAAACCAACAGAATGAAAAGTACAGGAAGGAGAAAGAACATAAGGGATATGATCAAAAGATTTACGATGAATGCAATTGCAGTCCAGGAAAAGAGGGACAGATTTAGGGTAAGTAATTTGACAGGAAATGGCTGAGAATTTTCCAAAACTGTCAAAAGACATCGAGGTACAAACTAATGAAACACTGTTAACTCTAAACCAAATACATACGAAGAAAACACACCTAGGTACTGGAAGCTGATTTTCAACAGAAATATTTAGGAAGACATACCTCCTTCAGTACCTGATAGAATGATACCTTTTAATCTTTCATGTTCTTGAAAGAAAGTGTTTGCGAACTTAAAATTGTTTTTTTCCATTGATTAATGAATTTTATTGCAATTATAGGTGTATCGACTTAAAATTCTAAACCCAGCAAAAATAATCCTTCAAAAATGAAGATACAATAAAGACATAGGCAAAAATTGAGTGAAATTGTCACTGGCAGACCCTTCACTAAAGGAAATATTAATGAAAAAAATGAAAGCTAGCTTTCACCCCACTTGCTGGAGATATAAATAATGTAAACATTTTGTTAGATATTATGGCCATTTGACAGTATGGATATATGAAATAATAAATTATGTTAAGGGAATATGATATAAATTAAGCATGTTGCATTATTCATAAGAATAAAAAGAAAAGCATATATTTCTATATCCTTAATATTTTGAATCACAGACTTTCTAATACTTATAGCTTATTTATCTTCTCAAACAGTGTATGGTTACCCCAGAATTCTGATATTAGTCAGAAGCATTTTCTAATAGGTAATGTATTGTTATAACACAAGGGGCTTTCTTAAGCACAGTTTTGCATATTCACCAGAGTATGCACCTTGAGGGATGAAGAAATGAAAAATATGGTTCTTTCTTGCTCTCGAGGAACCTATAGTCAATTAAGGAAAACATGACAATGTGCCTGACATAGTAGCAAATAGTATAGGACAATAAATAGTTTTAAATTAAATTATTGGGAAATTTATTAAATGCACCACAAATTTACAAGAAAGCAGACATTTTTTCTTGGTTTTTATTAAGTCAACTGACTTTATTGAAACTCCAGATGTTATATTTTATACATTTCTTGCTAACATCAGGATAAAATTTATTTTACTTGACTAAGTTTGTATTCCTACAGCGGTAGTTAAGCATTACCATAGAAGCAGCTCTATTACCTGTAAAAACAAATTACTTTCTACTACAAGTACACTTATTTTTTTTATTCAAGGTAGTTCTAAGTAACTTAAGTATTAAATCTTATACCACTTACCTTAAGGGAATATTTTATTTGAAATTTTCTGTCATTAAACACATTTTCTGAGTTTAACACCATTATCTTGATTCTGTTATCCTGCAATAAAAACACTCCTTGTGGACTACCCTTCTGCTTTCCCTCAAAATTATGTGTTTGAGTCACATAGAGTCATTTCTAAAGAAGTTTGGCATAGTGATTGAGGACAGTTGACCCTTGAACAACATGAGTTTGAACTGTGCAAGTCCACATGTACACAGAATACATGATCCAAGGTTGGTTGAATTTGCAGATACAGAACCCCAGATACAAGGGCCAAGTGTAAAGTTATACAAGGACTTTCAAATGCACAGAGGGTAGACACCTCTAATCCTCAAGTTATTCAGGAGTCAGCTAATTCTATGTAATCTCCAACATTCAATGTGTTTCTAGCTGTGCACCCCACCTTTGCCTCAGTTACCTCATCTATACAATGAGGCTAATGGAAGTAGCTACTCACCAGAGTTAATATATATAAAGCAATAGAATAGTGCCTTAGAGTTAGTATGTACTACGTGAGTACTAGTTCTAGTACATTTCAGTTCGATATAAAATGTTACCTATTTTTACCTTCATAACATCCTTGATATTTTAGTTTTAAAATACAAGATTCTCGGGAATTCCCTTCGTGGCTCAGTGGTTAACGAATCCAACTAAGAACCGTGAGGTTGCGGGTTCGATCCCTGGCCTTGTTTAGTGGGTTAAGGATCCGGCGTTGCCATGAGCTGTGGTGTAGGTTGCAGACGCGGCTCGGATCCCGCTTTGCTGTGGCTCTGGCGAAGGCCGGCAGCTACAGCTCCTGTTAGACCCCTAGCCTGGGAACCTCCATACGCCGCAGGTGCGGCTCTAGATAAAGGCAAAAAGACCAAAAAAAAAAAAAAAAATACAAGATTCTCAATTGTTGTTTCTTAACATAAAAAATAAAATAGCTAGTAAAGCTCCTTTACAAAATAAGTAAAATTTGATCTTACAATAAAATTTTATTTATTGAGATACAGTTGACATATAACATAGTATAGGTTTAAGATGTGCAGCACATTTACTTCATATATTTATATATTAAAATATGGTTACCATTGTAGCATCAAACACTACACATAATTATCACTTTTTTTTTTTTTTTTTTTTTTTGTGGTAACAACAATTAAGAACTAAGTCTCTCAGGAGTTCCCCTAGAGGTGCAGCGGAAATGAATCCAAGTAGTATCCATGAGGATGCAGGTTCAATCCCTGGCCTCACCCTGTGGGTCAGGGATCCGGCATTGCCTTGAGCTGTGGTGCAGGTCGCAGATGCAGTTCAGATCTGGTGTTGCTATGGCTGTGACATAGGCCTTGGGCTATAGCTCCCATTCGACCCCTAGTCTGGGAACTTCCATATGTTGTGGGTGCAGCCCTAAAAAAAGGAACTAGCCTCTTTGAAATTTATAATAAAGCATTGTTGATTATAATTACTATGCTGTGTATTGTCTTCAGAACTTATTTAGTTTATCAAGTTTATACCCTTAAACAACATCTCCTTAATTTTCTCAGTCCCAGCCCCTAGTAACAACCATTCTACTCCATTTCTGTGATTTTAGTTTTTTTTCGATTTCACATATAAGGGATATTATGCAGTATTTGTCTGATTTCTCTCACTTGGCATGTTGCCCCCAAGTCCAACCATTACTGTCACTAATGGCAGGATTTCCTTCTTTCTCATGACTGAATAATATTCCATCACATGTATATATAAATCACATCTTCTTCATTCATTTGTTGATAGGTATATAATAATGTTTACATATCGTGGCTATTGGGTATAATGCTGCAATAAAAATGAAAATGAGGGTATCTTTTCAATGTCCTGTTTTAGTTGTTTTTTGGATATGTACTGAGAGTAAGATTGCTGGATCATATAGTAGTTCTGTTTTTAATTTTTTGAGGAAACTCCGTACTGTTCTCCATAATAGCTGCATCAATTTACATTCCCTCAGTACCCAAGGGTTCTCTTTTCTCCACGTCCTCATCAACACTGGTGATCTCTTGTCCTCTTGATGATAGCCATTCTGACAAGTGTGAGGTGATTTATCAATGCGGTTTTGGTTTTTGTTTCCCTAAAGATTAGTGTTGTTAAGCATCTTTTCATGTACCACTTGGCCATTTGGGTGTCTTCAGAAAAATGTTAGTTGAGTTCCTCTGGGTTTTTTGTTTGTTTTGTTTTATTCTGTTATTTCTTTTTACAGCCACACCTGCAGCATATGGAAGTTCCCGGGCCAGGGGTTGAATTGGAGCTGCAGCTGAGGACTACGCCACAGCCATGGCAACACCAAATCTGAACTGCATCTGCAACCTACACCATAGCTGGGGGCAACGCTGGATCCTTAACCCACTGAGCAGGCCAGGGATCTAATCCATATCCTCACAGAGATTAGATCAGGTCCCCAACCTGCTGGGCTGCAATGGAAAATCCTGCTCATTTTTAAATCAGATTGTATTTTTCTTGAGTTACATGAGTTCTTTATTTAAATACTTCCAATGGTAACCCTTTATCCAATATATGATTTGCAAATATTTTTTCCCATTCTTTAGGTTACTTTTTCATTTTGTTGACTCTCTCTTGCTGTGCAGAGGTTTTTTAGTTTGTTATGTTCCCACTTGATTTTTGCTTTTGTTGTTTGTTCTTTGGTGTCATATCCAAAAAGTCATTGCTAAGACTGTATATGTTGGTCATATATATTTGTGATTGTTTTATCTTTTTGGTGAATTGACCCCTTTTTCATTATATAATATCCTTATTTGTTTCTTGTTACTGTTTTTGGCTTAAAGTATTTTATCTGATGTAAGTATCACTGTTCCTGCTTTCTTTCAGTTTTCGCTTATGTGGAATATATTTTTCCATCTTTTCACTTTGAGCCTGTATTCATCCTTAAATCTCAAGTGAGTCTTTTGTAGACAGAGTATAATTGGGTCTTTTTTTTTTGAAATCCTTCCAGTCACTCTGTGCTTTTTGATTGGTAAATTCAATCCATTTATGTTTAAAGTAATTATTGGTATGTAATTTACTAATGTCATCTTATTAGCTACTTTGGCTGTTTCATAGTTGGATGGCAACGCCGGATCACCAACCCACTAAGCAGGGCCAGGGATCAAACCTGCATCCTGCATGTTTGATGGAGTCCCTTAGATCTATTTCTATTCCCCTTTGTTTGTGATTGTTCCATGGTGATTTACTCCGTTTCCCCTTTCTTTATCTTCTGTGAACCTACTCTAGGTTTTTGCTTTGAAATTACCATGAGGCTTACACAAAACATTTTATAGATGAAACAATCCACTTTAGGTTGACAGCAAGTTAACTTTGATTACATACAAAAGCTTCACCTTTTTCCTCCTCTATTTCATATTTTAATGTCATGATTTACCTCTTTCATTGTGTATTTGTTAATAAATTATAGTAGCAAATGTTGTTTGTAATGCTCATTTCCTTTAACCTTCACAATATAGTTAAGAGGTTAATAAATCATCCTATTACAGAGCTAGGGTTTCCTAAATCTGACTCTGTATTTACTTTCACCAGTGTATTGAATACTTTCATATGTTTTCATGTCATTAATTAACATTCTTTTTTTCAGCTCAAAGAACTCCTTTCAACATTTATTGCAAGGCAGGTCTAGTGGTGATAAACTTCCTCAGCTTTTGTTTATCTAGGCAAGTCTTTATTTCTTCTTCACATCAGAAGGATAACTTTTCTGTATAGCGTGTTCTTGGCTGATAGAGTTTTGGAGGGGGTGGGGGGCTTCAAACCTTGAATATGTCGTTCTACTCTTTCCTAGCCTGTAGAGTTTCTTCTGTGAAATCCACTGCTAGCCTGATGAGAGTTTCCTTTGTAGGTTATAATCTTTCTTCCCCCTTTCTGGCTGCCTTCAGAATTCTTTTTATCTTTGATTTTGACAATTTCCTTATGATGTGACTTGCAGAAGTTCTTTTGTATGGATAATAGTCTATTAGCTTCATAAACAGCCAAGAAGCTATTATTCCTTTCAATAAACGTCCTGCCCTCTTCTCCTCTAGAACCCTAATCATTCTGTTTTGTTCTGTTTTGCTTTTTAGGGCTGCACCTGTGGCATATGGAAGTTCCCAGGCTAGGGATCGAATCAGAGCTGTAGCTGCTGACCTACTCCATAGCCACAGCCAGATGGGATCTGAGGCGCATCTGCAACATAACACAACAGTTTATGGCAACGCCGGATCACCAACCCACTAAGCAGGGCCAGGGATCAAACCTGCATCCTTGTGGATACTAGTCTGATTCATTTCCACTGTGCCACAATGGAAATGAACCCTAGAACCCTAATTATTCTAATATGTATATGTTTGATGGAGTCCCATAGATCATGCAGGCTTTCTTTGCTCTTTTTCATCCCTTTTTTTGTTCTCCTCCAATTGAGTTGTTTCAGTTTCCAACCTCTAGATCATTTATTCTGTTTTCCATTTGGTGTACTCTGATACTTGATATCTGCTCTTTATTGCATTTTTTTTTCATTTTGTGCATTAAATTCTTCAGGTATAGTATTTCTTTGGGGTTCTTTTTTATGATTTCTGTCTCTAAATTTCTCATTTGTTCCCATATTCTCTTCCTGATTTTGTTGAATTGTCTTTGTTCTCATGTAGCTTGTTGAGTTTCTTCAACTGTTTTGAATTCTGCATCAGCTAGATCACAAAATTCCTTTGAGTTCAGTTACTGGAGGATTATTTTTATCTTTTGGTTATAGGTGTCATCAGTTTTCTTCATGTTCCTTGCAGTTTTGCATTACTGCTTTTACATTTGAAGCAGCAGACACCTCTTGAAATTTTTACTAGTTTTCTTCAGCTTGGATATACTGGTGTTTGGTCGTATGTTATCTGAGATTTTTCTCTGAGCTTGTATGGATACATCTATTTCACATTTCTTTCTCCCTCTTATGATAGAACTCTTAAGCTTTTATGTCTTCTCTGGTTCTTACAATTCACCAGGATGGCTGCTAGAATCTTCTCTCTTGTTTTCCAAAGGTGGCACTACAGCTCATGTTTGTGGTGTTTCTTCCTTGACCACAGACTCCGTTCTGTTTTTCTGAGGTTATTCCATTTACCAGGTGTGCTGCGCACTTGGGAGTGCACACAAGGAGCTGGCTACAGAGTTAGAGAAGGTGTGGATTTAGCACTTGAAGCATTGGGGGTACCCATGGGCCCACTGAGGGGATACCCAGGTGAGGTTCATGGGCAAACTTCCATGTGAAATTCTGCATGCAGTCACCCATAACTGCATCCCTGTAACACTCCCTGATATTCTTATCTGCCCCTTTCCTGATCTCCTCCCACCACTGAATTGTGCAATTCCCACCTCAGTACTCTGGGTGCTGCTGGAGTACTTTCTCCAGGAGCATCCCACACAGCTGTGGATGCTGAGCACTCACTGCTCTCCCCTTCCCCCACCAGAGATGTCATTGCCAATTCAACAGTGCAGTGTTGCCTTGAGGGAGGGACAGCACTAGCAAAGTTCCTCTCCAGTGCATTCAAACTCCTTTGTTGTTGTTCCAATGACATGCTAGAATCTCCCCTCAGGAAAGCTGAACTTCTACATGGGTTTCTGCTCAAGTCTCCAGGTTTTCCCACACCATGACCAAGAAAGGTTGTATAGGTTTTCAAGCTCCTGTTGGTTTCACAGCCCTACTTAGGGAGGTCTGTCTGCCTATTACCATATACATGGGGCAGTGGAAGACTCTTCCCAGGCCCTTTGGCATATGGTGCTGAGTCCCACAACTCCCACTAAGATGCTTTTATTCATGCCTAATTAGTTGTTCAAAATGAAGGACGTCTTATGCTGCCGATGTCACTCTCTGGCCTAAGAGTAAAGTATAACCCCAAGGCTGAATAGTGAAATAGTGGGTAACATTTTCAGTGAAAGCCACATTGATGAGTTTTTCTCTAAATAAGGAGAAAAATACCCAAAAGTATGTAGATCACGATTATTATTAAGTAAACTACATCTGTCTTTTTCGTTTTAGGTTTCTGCAAATCACCTTTTGTGTGTCTGTTCCATTATAGGTAGTGATATCACAAAAATAAGTGATTTTCTCTACCCATTCATTCTGATAGTTATAATCCAATGAGATTAACTTTTTGTTGTTGTTATTGTTGTCTTTTTAGGGCCACAGCCTTGGCATATGGAAGTTCCCAGGTTAGGGGTCAAATCAGAACAGCAGCTGCCAGCCTGCACTGCAGCCACAGCAGCATGGGATCCAAGCTGCATCTGCAGCCTACACCACAGCTCACAGCAATGCCGGATCCTTAACCCATTGAGCAAGGCCAGGGATCAAACTCATATCCTCATGGGTACTAGTCAGGTTCGTTACTGCTGAGACACAATGGAAACTCCTAGTTTAGCTTCTTTTTAAAGCCTGTTCTTGACCATGATAGTAACATGTTATCTACATAAAAAATTTTTATCTATTTACTAAGCCAGGAAGACCTGCATCCATTTAATATAAAAATTATATCATGTTTTGTAGGTAATAGTTTAAAAAAGGCCAAGAATTGTAGTTTTACAATATTTACATTTAAAAATAAGTCTTTCAAAACTCCATGCCTACATCTTCTAGTTTAAGTACCACTGCAGGAGTAAGCGTAAAGAAAACTGTGTTGTAAGAATTATTCCTATGGTGCAATTATAATTTTTGTCAATGGAGTTGAAAGCTGAAGATGGATCATTTAATGCTATGCAAGGTTTTACACTGTACCATCTTCTCAAGGAAATGAAATAGTATGGTAAAGATCTATAAATGGTTATAGGTAAAGCCTTTTATACTATGTTTGAAAGATCTTCACTTGGGTTTTTTGTTTGTTTTTGTCTTTTTAGGGTCACCCCCACAGCTTATGAAGGTTCCCAGGCTAGGGGTCAAATCAGAGCTACAGCTGCCAGCCTACACCACAGCCACAGCAACACCAGATCTGAGCTGTGTCTGTGACCTACACCACAGCTCAAGGCAAGGCCGGATCCTTAACCCATGGAGTGAGGCCAAGGATCGAACCTGTGTCCTCATGGATACTAGTCAAATTTATTTCCGCTGAACCATGACGGGAACGCCCTTCACTTGTCTTTGAGGAGAAAACTGATATTTAATTGAATAAGCTGGCAACATTATCTACTTGTCAAGTTCTCTTACATTTAATTTTTAGCAGAAATAAGGAGATATATTTGCTAAAGATCAAACACAGGTCAGTCTTCACATCAGGAAGACAAATAAGCAAATGTATGAATCAGGTTCTGTTTATGTAAATTGATGATGATAATGACTTAGCCTAAATAAGAACTCTGCCTTGATTATGGTATCAGTATTTAGAAATAGTAATTACCTATTAATGGAAAACAGATGAAATTCAAATAATTTTGCAATTTATAATTGTTAATATAGTAACGCTCAAGTCTTATTAATAACATTAATGATGTCAGAATATGTTTACTGTGGCAAATTATTTGCTGTAATAAAATAAATATGACCAAAATCCAATTAGAGTGTATAAATGTTTTTCTCCTACAACATACCTTATAATCTGCCTTTGGCTATCAGATATATGGCTGTAACATATTCAAAGATAAATATTTTAAGGACATTAAATTATTGATTACATGTTAATCACTATGTATAATAAATAATGAAATCAGACCTAATTTCTAAATAGAATATTTTATCCCCCAAATACTTTATTTCCCAAAACATATTTTTAGACTTACTGGCAGACTAACAAGCTTTAATCCTCTCTTAGAGGTTCATAATGGACATCCAGAAATAATTCTGTTACCAAAAGTTTTACTGAAAGTCAGCCTTGTTTCTCTCTGCTACTAGAAATACATTTATGTGATAGTTTTTACTGTAATTGACCTTTTTTGAAAGTATATATGTTTGTTTTATTTTTCTGGGATTAATGGGACTGACTATTATTTTCTAAAACTATGTTACTAACAGGGGAATTTAGAGGATTAATATAGCATATGATAAAAATGTCTTCTTTATTGTTTGGGGTTTTTATTTTTTGTTTTGTGGGCTTTTTTGTCACATTTGCAACATGTGGAAGTTACTGGGCCAGGTATCAAACCCACACTGCAGTTGCAGCCTGTGCCACAGCTGTGGCAACAATAGATCGTTAATCCATTGTGCCACATGGGAACTTCCATAAAATGTTTTCTAAATTACAACTGTTACTTGATGTAAAATTAAGAAATGGAATGGAAAATACCGTTCAAAGAAAATAGTTTTTGTAAACCCTGATAGCTTGTACAAATTCAGTATGATTAGATAACTAACCCCTGTTTTAGAATAGAAAAAGCTGAATTTGTTTATGCAAATTCATAATCTGATCAATTCTGGACATTTCCACCTTGTTATAATAAACTATTATTAATTCAAGTTGATCAGCAAGACCCCATGGAAATCATCCCTGATGTCAAGAAAAGAAGAAGTATTCTATCAAACTGGATAGTAGGCCTTGTATAGAGCAAGTAGGATTGAAGTGGATCCAAAATTTAAAATGAACTAGGGGACAGTTGAAGTTCAAGAAATCTGTATATTAAGAATCAGAATCCTATCAGAGTTTCCATCCTGGCTCAGTGGAAATGAATCTGACCAGCATCCATGAGGATGCATGTTTGATCCCTGGCCTCACTCAGTGAGTTAAGGATCCAGCATCGTCACGAGCTGTGATGTAGGTCACGGCTCAAATCTGGCATTGCTGTGGCTGTGGTGTAGGTGAGCTGTGGTTTAGGTTGCAGATGCATCCCGGATCTGGCTTTGCTGTGGCTGTGGTGTAGGCCGACAGCTACAATTTTGATTCGACCCCTAGCCTGGGAACCTCCATATACTGTGGGTGTGGCCCCTAAAAAGACAAAAACAAAAACAAAAAAAGAATCAGAATCCTAGACTGGAAAACCAAGCAGAGGCTAAGGCAGAGGATTTGAGCAATGTCACACTAGAGCCAAGGCTTAAAAGTTATGAGGCCTTGTAACAGACTATACTTCTTGGAGAGATGCATGAAATGCTAATGCAAGCCCCAAAGTGTCAGTGAGTTACCAGGTCTTTTGCTTTCTGAGTCAGAGGACTCTCTCTGTACTTTCTGCCTAAGGCAAAACTAGTCCCAGAGTGTTGCCAGTAGAGGCAAGTCAGCACTATGCTCAATGTTTGGGTGACTCAGACTCTCAAAGGATCTAAGAGACTTCTACAAAAGGCATTGGGATTGGTATGAATTATAGGAGTAAGAGTAAAGGAGAGGATTTAGTCATCTTGTTGAATCCTATCCATTATTGCTTTTGATTAGAACTAAGTCTTGCCGCGGTGCTGCTGACCAAAGCAGAGTAAGCACTACAGTAATAATATATATGCTTTTTAGTCTTCAGAGCCAAAACACACTAAGAAATTTCAGGAAAATACCACATTATATACCACAAATTATAATTTCAAAATACCAATTGTTGAAAAAACAACAATTGAGGTTGTTTATGTGAAAAGACAAAGCTACTTATTTATGTAAACAAAGAATAAGAAACCCACTCTGCAAATCTTTATTAAGTAAGCACCAAAATATAGATCAATGAAAAGGAAATTTTTTTCTGTGATAATAACATTCTAGGTGTTCCAAATAATTTTTATTGTATCTACTTTTACTCAGCCTTTGTTCTACTACCATATTCATAGATTTTTTTAAGTTTAATTGAAGTATAATCAATTTACAAGGCTTCGATAATTTCTGCTATAAAACAGAGTGATTCAGTTTTATATATATATATATATACATATATATTCATTCTCTCTGATTCTTTTCCCACATAGATTATTGTAGAATACTGGGTAGAGTTCTCGGTGCTAAGCAGCAGGTCCCCATTGGCCAGTTGTTCCATATACCTCAGTCTGCAAATGCCAATCCCAAACCCCCAGTCCATCCCTCCTACCCCATCCCACCTGTCCCCTTTGGTAACCGTAAGTTTTTCAAAGTCTGTAAGTCTGCTTCTGTTCTGCAAATAAGTTCATTTATATCTTTTTTTTTAGATTCCACATATAAGTAATATCATATGTTTGTCTTTCACTGTCTGACTTCACTTAGTATGATAATTTCTAGGTTCATCTATGTTGCTGCAAATGGAATTGTTTCATTTTTTTGTCAGAGGAATATTCCATTGTATATATGTTCCATAATCTTGTTACCCATTCCTCTGTCAATGTATATTTAGGTTGTTTCCATGTCTTGACTATTGTAAATAGTGCTGCAGTGGACATTGCAGTGCATACATCTTTTTGAATTACAGTTTTCTCTGGATAGATGCCTAGGAGTGGAATTGCTAGATCATATGGTAGTTCTGTTTTTAGTTTTTTGAGGACCCTCCATACAGTTTTCCATAGTGGTTGCACCGATGTATATTCCCACCAACAGTGTAAGAGGTTTTCCTTTTCTCCACACCCTCTCCAGCATTTATTTGTAGACTTTTTGATGATAGCTATTCTGGCTGGTGTAAGGTGTTACCTGATAACTTTGATTTGCATTTCTGTAATAATTAGTGATGTTGAGCATCCTTTCATGTGTGGCCATCCATATGTCTTCTTTGGAGAAATGTTTATTTAGATCTTCTGCTCATTTTTTTTATTGGGTTTGGTTTTTTGATACTAAGTTGCAGGAGGTGTTTGTATGTTTTGGAGATTAATCCCTTGTCAGTTACTTCATTTGCAAATATTTTCTCCCATTCTGTGGGTTGTCTTTTTGTTTTGTTTATGGTTTCCTTTGCTGTGTAAAAATGTTTAGGTTTAATTAGGTTCCATTTGTTTATTTTGGTTTTTATTGTCATTACTCTAGGAGGTGGATCTGAGAAGATATTGCCGTAGTTCATGTCAGAGTGTTCAGTCTATGTTTTCCTCTAAGAGTTTTATAGTATCCAGTCTTACATTTAGATCTTTAATCCATTTTGAGTTTATTAGATAATATTCTAATTTCATTCTTTTACATGTAGCTGTCTAGTTTTCCCAGCACCACTTATTGAAGAGACTGTCTTTTCTAGATTGTATATTCTTGCCTCCTTTGTCATAGATTAATTGACCATAGGTGCTTGGATAAAAACAGTATGGTACTGGCACAAAAACAGAAATATAGATCAGAGGAACAGGATAGAAAGCATGGATGACTTTTAAAATGAAATCGATTTTTAAATCTAGGTTGATTTATAATTCCAGGCTAAGACTGCTTTCTATCCATTATCTTTTTTAGAACATTAAGGCACAAATACCAATGAGCAGGGACTGCCTGTTGTGGCTCAGCGGTAATGAACCCAACTAGTATCCATGAGGATGTGGGTTCATTCCCTGGCCCCCTCATTGGGTTAAGGATCTAGCATTGCTGTAAGCTGTGGTGCAGGTTGCAGATGTGGCTCAGATCTGGCATTGCTGTGGCTGTGGTGTAGGCCAGCAACTGCAGCTCCGATTTGACCCCTACCCTAGGAACTTCCATATGCTGCATATGTGGCCCTAAAAAGCAAAAAAGAGAGAAAGGAAAGGAGAAGAAAGGGAAGGAAGGAAGGAAGGGGAAAGAGGGGGAGAAAGAAAAGAAAGAGAAGGAAGGAAAGAAAGGAAGGAAGGAAGAAAGAAAAGGAAGGAAGGAAAGAAGGAAGGAAGGAAGGAAAGAAAGAAAGAAAGAAAGAAAGAAAGAAAGAAAGAAAGAAAGAAAGAAAGAAAGAAAGAAAGAGAGAAAGAAAAAGAAAGAAAGAAAGAAAGAAAGAGAAAGAAAGAAAGAAAGACCATTCACAGCATCTACTTTGTGGCTTAAAATTATGTCTTCCCTTTCTAAAACAACTTAAAATAGCCTTTTGTTAGGATAAACTCCCTTCTGCATCCTTTCAACTTCTCTCTAGAGCATGATTTGTCCAGCTTTTTTTAATATGCAACACACAGTAAGAAATGTATTATAGTTTGTAACCCAGTTCACATATGCATATGTACATATAACTGAAAAAATTTTTTAAAAATACTTTTTTTTTCCCCCTTTGGTGTAGCATCTTCAAACAAAACAAAACAAAAATCAGCCACTAATGGGTCATGATACTCAATGTGAAAAGCGTTATTCCGGAGTAGGTTTCTCCTACATTTCTTCCTTACCCAAATCACTCTCATGCCTTAAATATAAAACCCTGAGAAAATGTTCTGCTTTTGCCTATGATTGTAAGTAAACTAAAGATAGTAAATCATTGCATATGTTGTTGGTGTTTTTCTTAAGGCAAATTTTTAAGTTAAATCAGTATTTGTAATAATATAAAATGAAGTTAAGCCATTCAACATTACAAGCAACTAGATTTCTTTAAATTGGCATCCTGTATGATCTAAATAAATAATTCTTAACTGATTATGGATCATTTCCCTGTAAATTCTAGAGGACATTGTATGTTCTTACGTATAATTACCTGTTTCTAGTTAATTTAACGTTTACAGCTTCTAAGTGGAATTTTATACATAGGGATGATATATTTCTTCACATCTTTAGTTAAAGTTTATTAAGTTAAGGCTGAAGTACCTTCCCCTTTAGCACTGTTTTCCAGCACAAATCACTAACAGCTTATGGAATTCATGTTAATGTGAATTTGATAACTGAGCCAAATCTGACTTCATGATGATTTAAATTATAAACTTGAATCCAAGTTATAGAAATGGCCAGAATTCATATAATTATGTGTCTGAAGCCAGTTTACATTCAGTTATTTCTGTGCATGCAACTCTTTCAATTTATGAATAAAATTTAAAAATAAAACTATCTCAGAGATGAAAACCTAGATCTTGAACATGTAGACTTTTAAAAAGAAAGAAAATAGAAAAGATGGCGTTTTCTTCCTGGCCAGATTTAAAGTGTATGTCTTCTGAAGTAAAAAAGGCATTTTAATTTTAGGATAATAAAAAGTGATAATAGTAAGTCACACAGTTATTAAGTTGGTGAAGCCAATATTTGACTACAGATCTAATACCAGAGCCCAAGAACTTACCCACTAAACTACATGTTTTTCTACTGTGCTATCCTATGAGGGTGTCTCTTTTGAAATGGATTTTACTCTATAACTTCCCTCTCCCAAAACTAGTTTACATTCATATATCTTCTTTGGAGATGAAAAATACCATTTACAAGATTTAAATTGCCAGATTTTAATTTAAGCATTATTTTATTTAATTTAGGGGATTGGTTTTACTACTTAGATTCTATTTTGAAATTTTATTTCTTAAGACTTTGTATATTCCATTTTGTTTTGTCTAGATGCATTTTTAAATATAATTGTATTTTTTGTAATAGTTGTATGACCCTATTTTGCAGAAAATGTGAACAATATATAAAGTATAAAGAAGGCAGTAAATACACATTATCCTACCACCCAAAGAATTAAGGATAACATTTTGGTGTATCCTCCTAATGTATGTTTTTTTGTTTATAATGTTGAGATCATATAACATGTATAATGTTAGTTTAATGTATCAACTGTGTACTGTAATAGGTAAGAGATCTCACTGTGCAGAGAAGACTACCTTCTGTAGGGCTCCAAGTTTTTACATAGTAAAAAGTTGCCAATAGAGTTTAAATACACCTTCCCTGCCTCCCACTCCACAAGTCCATTTCACTCTTTTCAACTCCCAGATATATACAATTATGTATTTTGCATTTTTCGCTAGTTATGTATTTTCTCATGTCAGTAAGAGCTCTTTGAAAACATTTTAGTGATTGTGTAATATTCCGTATCTATAAATAGGCTATGACTTAAGAATTTCTCTGGAGATATTTAGATTGTTAACAGCATATTTTGTCAGACGTATATAACTCGGTAGTAGGAAGCAGTCCAAGAGTGGGAGCTTAGTGCTATATACCTATACAAGTGCCTGTTACCTATATTCCATTTGTTTATAAAGAGCTTCCCTGTGAAATCTTAAAGAATTTTTATTTCCAAAGCTATAGACTATAATGAAAAGAGGGACAGTTTAGGCAAGAGAGGGAATAATAAGTAGTTCTTTTATTTGCATAGTACTTTATGGTTTTCAGTGAACTTTCACAAGTGTATATTATTTAACTTGTCTGAATTTGCAATGTAGGGAGTATTACCCATTTTATAATTGAGAAATTAATGCTTAGTATGAACTCCAAAACAGGCATTTTTTAAATGGACAATAGTTGCTTCTGTGAATGCTTCAATAACTGACTCTGCTATGGTAGAGGATTCTTGACTTATTTGGGACAGAGTGAAAATACTACCCTAAAGTTGATTCTACTCAGGGTTGAAAGTAATGCTTTTCAGCATAATTTTAACAACATCAAATTGTCCAATCTAACTTTTTTTTAACTTCCGCAGACGTTTAGAACCATCTTTTAGACATGTTACAGAGAAAACAAACTCTATTTCCAAAATTAGACTTTCTTTAGGAATCCTTCACTAAAATATGTGTTAATATTTCTTGGCTTCCTTCAGCCATATTGGTATGAACTGAAGTGTGGAGAAGCTTTCTAAATTGCTCTTAGTTTTTCCTAGTCAATTTATATACCCCAGCAGTGGTAAAGCACTCAAAGAAGGTCTCATAGATAATCAATATTTCGGGTACAGCAAGCATCATAACTGATCTTGTTCATCTGAAGACAGAACTGTCTGAAAACCAAGTTGTACAAAAAAACAGACCAAAAAATTCATTTATATACACACAGATTGCAGTTGTGAAAACTTATCTGAGTGGTTATATCTATTTTAGTTTTTTCATAAAAAGATAAATTAGTGCTTTATTTTGCAGCCTCAATGCAAATTTAAACTACAGTGAGATACTGCATCACAGGCACTAAGATGGCTATAATCAAAAAGACAGGCAATAACGAGTATTGTTGGTAATATAGAGAAAGTGGAGAGAATGTAAAACATTGCTTAGGAGAATGTAAAGTGCTACAGACACTTTAGAAAACAATTTGATGGCTTCTTAAAAAAATAAACATAAATTTACTATATGACTCAGCACTTTCACTCATGGAGATATTTAACACAAAAGAAATGAAGCATGTCTGTACTATAGAAAAACTGGTACACAAATATTCATAGCAGTATCATTCACAATAGCAAAAAGTACAAACAATTCAAATATCCATCAACCAATAAATAGCTAAACAAGATGTGGAACATCCATTTAATGGAAAGATATTCAGCATTATTAAAGCAATGAAAATTTCCTGCTCTTGCCCAGTAGGTTAAGAATATGACTACAGGAGTTCTCATTGTGGCTCAGTGGTAACAAACCCAGCTAGTATTCTGAGGACATAGGTTCAGTCCCTGGCCCTGCTTAGTGGGTTAAGCATCTGGTGTTGCTATGAGCTGTGGTGTAGGTCACAGATTTGCCTCAGATCCCATGTGCCTGTGGCTGTGATATAGGTCAGCAGTTGCAGCTCTGATTCGACCCCCCCTAGCCTGGGAACTTCCTTATGCCACAGGTGCCACACCAAAAAAGAAAAAGGAAAAAAAAAAAAAAAAGAGGGAGAGAAAGAATCTGACTGCAGTGGCTCGGGTTGCTTCAGAGAGGTGGATTCAATCCCTGGCCTAGGACAGTGTGGGTTAAAAGGATCCACCATTGCCACAGCTGTAATATAGGTCACATCTGTGGCTCATATTCAGTCCTTGGCCCTGGAACCTCATGTATGCCATGAGTGCAGCCATTAAGGGGGAAAAAAGAAAAGGCAGTGAACTACCCAGATACATGTTCTACATGAATGAAACTGAAAAACATGCAAGGCTGAAGAAGCTAAACACAAAAGACTGCATATTGCATGGTTCCATTTATATGAAATGCCTAGGAAGGCAAATGCCTAGAAATCATGCTGGGAGATAGGAACAGGGAATATTTGCTAATTTAGCTTCAATTGGATGTCTTCTCATGTTCAAAAAAAGGAAACCCTTTCCTCCTTTAGGGCCTCCATCTTTGCTATTCTCTATACTAGGAAAGCTGGAATATTCTCCCTCTTCTTTTCTTGGCTAATATATGCCAGTACTTCAAATGTATCTTCAGAGGAACTATATCCTTACCTCCATTTAATCAGATCTCCTTGTGATACTGTCTTCTAGCGCCCCTTCCTTTCTCTTTACATTTTTATCATCACAGTTGTTAATCATCCATTTACTTAACAAGTATTTATTGAGCCACCTCCTACATGACATGCACTATTCTAGTCTTGGGATATAAGAGAAAATAAGACATGGAGCACATGCTAGTGGGGAGAGACAGATAATGAACAAATAAGCAAATATGTAACGTGGAGAGATAAGTGGTGGAACCGTGGAGAGGTTGGGGGAGGAATGCCATTATTTACAGAGTATAAATATTTTAATTATTTAATACATAGAATGTCAAGACTATAAGAGGGAAATTAAGCAGAAGAAACATATTCACAAAAAGAAAATGGGAGTTTATGGAAGTTATCAGCAACCATATGGCATTTTATCACTGTGGACTAATTTTTGTATTCATCTTCATCTTTGGAACTTACTATTTGTAATTGATTTTATAAATCCATTGAACTAATGAGATTATAGAAAACAAATGATACATGCAGTTGCCTTCAGAGCACAATCTAAGACTCTCTTTGAGTGCTTTTGAAATACAGTGTACAGATTCCCAGATCTAAATAATCAGGATAAGCCTAGTGTTGTTATTGTTGTTTTTTTTGTTTGTTTGGTTGTTTTTTTTTGGGGGGGGGTTGTTTTGTTTTGTTTTGTTTGGTTTTGTTGTTAGGGCCAGACCCGTGTCCTATGGAGGTTCCCAGGCTAGGGGTCCAGTCGGAGCTGTAGCTGCTGGCTTACAGCACAGCCACAGCAACATTAGATCCGGGCCACATCTGTGACCCTATACCACAGCTCACGGCAACGCCGGATCCTTAACCCACTGAGCAAGGCCAGGGATTGAACCCTCAACCTTATGGTTCCTAGTCGGATTTCGTTTCTGCTGTGCCACGACGGAAACTCCTAGTGTTGTTATTTTATCAACTAACCAAGCCATAGATTCGCACTTTTGAACCACTATTCTAAAACATTCATTTTGTAGCTAATAGTAGGAATGGTATTTTTTCTAGATGAGATCAGCTTTAATGCATTCAAGTTATTGTTGTGTCCTTCAGTGGAGTCACCCTTCAAGACATACAGTGTAACATTGTCCAACTTTGTTTTTGCCTTATTGAAAAGTTTATCCAAGCTTGATACCCGACTTAATTCACCAGATATGACTTCAAGTGCCTAACAATACTGACAGAAATGTAATCCAGCCTCCAAGGATGGAGTGACACTTAGATTATTTGAAAGACTGTGGTGGGCTATGAAAATTATATTGTAGGTGTGTGTTAGGTTATGAAAATCCTGAAAGCAGTGTCTGCATCATTGATGGAAAACACTATGTTCTAGTTTTTTTTTTTTTAATCAGTCACGTAATTTTAAGTCTCATCTCTTCAACTGATTATAGTACCTTAAAGGCAGAAACCATGCGTCCCACCCGTCTTCATAATCTCGGTGCCTGCACTGAGATAATTCAGTACCTTACTCAGAATAGTCATTCCTAATATTCGATGATAATATTTTCCCACCAACAATGTCTCTACAGTAAACTAGCAAGCCTTTTCCTGTTACATTTTGTAATGAACAATATAGGTTTGTTAGGGCAGTCATGTTTGTAATACTGCCAGTAACTGTAAAATGATTTACTTAACTGATCCAGTACAGACCTTAACATTGGTCTTATTACTAACAGATTCTGAGCCATTAAGTAGGTATCAAATACTGCTCTAGAAATCTTGATTGCCCCTCATTTTCTTTTCACTTTTGAAATTACAGATCTTGCTTTCAAGCTTTCAGTGTATTTATTCAGAAGAATGTTTTCCCTTGCAAAAGTCGAGGAAAACTGCTTAGCAGCTTCAGGTTCATCTTTCACATGTCTTTTCTCTGTGTTTACCTTTGGAACCAGGAATAATTCCTGTAACCTGCAAAACTACAAAGGGAAGAAAGGAGTAGAAATCTTACAAAAGGAAACGAGAATTTTCTCCCTAAAAATTAAAGTTCTCCATGTGTTAGTATATCTGAACGTAGTAAAATTCTAGCTACAATTTAAAGCTATTTGTGTTACTTTAGAATATTTGGGATCAGTTATTTTGAATGGATAAAGATATGTCATAAATTAATATACCAAATTACTTTGGATTTCTTCAAAAAAGTTAAAAATTTGAAAAGATCAACCAGCTGTATGTTTCAAAATGTTTTAGACCCAAAAAGGTATTTTGTAGAACTTCTTTTCATATATTGGAATGCCTTTTGAGGTATTTGGAGAAAAATTTATACACTGGATTTGAAAATTCTCTCAATTAGAATTATTTTCTAATTTTTACATTATAGTGTTTTATATTAGGCAAATTATAAACACCATGGCCCTGTTTATCAGTTACTGACATTTGGACATAAACTGCAGTGTACTGAAACCATATTCAGTTTGTACATTTTACATGAATTTGTCTATGAACTCTTTCACCCTAAAAGGTGACTATCACAAAAACTATAAATGCATATGAATTGTTTTGTTCAGGTCTTAGTTTTTGTTTCTTAAAGAATCACACCTTTAATTTCACTTCTGCAAAATGTATTTTTTGTGTAATTTTTAAAAGGCTTTTAGATTATATTTAAAACCCGCGACTAATTGCAGACCCTTATTATGCCTTTAAACATGGTTTAATTCATTTTTATGAAGTGTCTATCCAGGGGTATTGTAATCTGCATAACCCAGAATGTATCATCATCACAGGTGTGTTTAAGTAGGAACTCTGTGAATCTCTGGGGAAATGGACTAGAAATTCTTGAAACTGCTAATTTGAATCTTGAATTAGATTTTCAAACAAAAATTTAGAAGGAGGGACAGTTCTGAGCTCTTAGAAATGGCCTGCAGAAGCAGAAAACCTCGCTATTTGAGGAGGGAGGTGTTCGAGCTTTTTTCTTGTAAGCTGATTTTTGAACTGCTACAAAGTAATGTTATATTATCCTCTGACTCGCCCCCAGAGAAAGTTTTCACCATTTCCTTCATCATCATAGATTGCTCTTTGTTGAACATGTATCTAGATCATGTTAGGTATCAGGTAAAACTGTCTCACTGGTTCCCACCACTCCCTAATCCTCATCAAGCTAGAATAGGTGATTCTGCTCTGTGCAGTCCTGTCACCTATACTGCTCTATTCACATAGCAAAACATTAAGACAAACAATAGGCACTTATTCAAAACTTGCTTATTGAATAAATAAACTTTAATGATTTTCTAGTGCACCCCCCCACACACATTGGGAAGTTGAGTTGCAATGGTTATTTACAGAGATCACTTATTTAGAGATCACATAAGAGAACAAAAACTAAACCACATGATTGGGAGAAGCCTGTGAGTTCGGAATTCTGCTTGGTCGAGAGCATTGAAGGATTTTTTTTTTTCTTAACAATATCAGCTGCATTGAAGTTGCCAGTCCCTAAAAGAGGTAGGACAAAGCAGCCCACAGAGCCGCTGTGTCATGAACCTAAAGATAGACAGGAATCAAGCAAAAGTAAATTTTTTTAAAAGTGATTGTTATTTTAAATGTGAATTTGTTACAGGTATTGAAATCTTCTTAAAAGTATGGGCATGCTATCAAATTGAGTTACGATGATTTTTCTACACCTATAATTGTAATAAAATTCATTAAGCAATGGGGGAAAAAAGTATGGGCATGTCCTGTTTTCCTATCTATATTCCTTTCCATTTTATAACTCTCCAATTTTTGTCATTATGGTAATACTGAGAATGAGGATGAGGATGATGAGGATGATGATGATGTTTGCTCCACTGGAATATGAGCTGCAAAGAGAGAAGAGACCATACTTGTGTGTTGGCTTTGGTACAGCCAGCATCCCACACAGGACAGTTAGTGTAATAAGTAAAAATTATGACTCCCCAAGGAATTTCAAAAACTCAAAGAGTAAAGAGTTTATTTTAAAAATGTGACATTGGATCTTATTAAGCCGACTAAAATCCTTTAATGTTTTTATTTCCTATTTATTGTCTAAATGCTTATATTTGGTTTTGTCCTGTTTTACTGAAATTAATACATTCTTTTTCAATAGTGACTTAACAAATTAGTATAATAAAATTCACACTTATAAAAGGAAAGCGACTATTCCGTAGAAGAAAAACCAAACAGAGCAATATAGTTGCAGAAGATCTTATCCAAAAAATAATATAAAACAAAAAATTGAAAACTATAAAATCAAAATATATTTGCATTTCTACTTATTTTCATGGGATTTGTAAGTCTAATAATTTTTTTCTTTTCATTCCTTTTATTAAGTGCAGTTGATGTACAATGCGTTAGTTTCTGGTGTACGGTGAAATGATTCAGTTATACATATATATTCTTTTTCATATTCTTTTCCTTTATAGGTTATTATAGTAAGTCTAATAATCTTTTTGTTTTACTTGTGTAACATAAATCTTAATCTAGCAAATATTATTCTTTAATTTTCTATTTAATTTTTATAATGAAATCAATGATGTTAATAGAGAAATTGAGTTTTCAACTTCAAGTTTTCCATTTAATTATTCTACTCTTATTCAGCATTAAGAAGCAGCAGTTCTCCTAAAATAGCTCTTGGATTTTTCAACAGATGGAAGTTTATCTTAGATCAAAACAAAGCTTCTGTTTCAGTATAGTCTGCCTAAAGGCAGGAGAATAGACTAAAAGGCTTTTTAGAGGCCCCTGCATATCTCTCTATTTTGTTTGCAAATTTCACTGCTTTTTGGTGAGCTAAAATAGTTGGAACCTACACTGCCCATAAAATAAGATTGAAATTACATAGTTTTCTAATCAACTATCATGCTTTTGTCAAGTCATTTTTACCTTCATTACTGAAAAGTTAAGCCTTAGGAATATAATAAATAAATGTAATACTTTAAATATTATTTCTCAACCCTTTGGTAAAAAAGTTATTTCTCCACTTTACAGTTGTACTGCCCTTACCTTATTTTTATTATAATTGTATTGCCAAATCAGGTGTGAGATTAGATGTTGGATGATACATGTAATCTGCACAGAAATCAAATTATTTAACCTCTAAGCCCACAATACCCCCTCCTGCTGGTTTGCTGTTAAATATTCAGTATTTTCTTGTCATGAATACAAATGGAGGACAAATTAGAATCTACAGACAGCTGACCTGAGCTTCAGATTAGAGACTGGGGGGCTTGTGCTGTTTTAAATGTTTTAATTATCATAGTCCCAGTAGCCAGTTGAAGGACACACATAAAATCATTTTTTAACAAAAGAAAAAGAGAAAGAAAAAGCTTCATCTTCCTTTTTCTTCCTAATATGAATGTTTGCGTGTGATTACATTTGCACTTCCATTGGAACTATGCTAATTTGCTGCATTAAATTAGGCCTATTAGTAGTAATAACTTTTAAAACCCACAAAACATTTACAGTAATATTTTTAGTTAGTGTGTGTTTTCCTCATGGGAAAAATGATGTGTATTCCTCATTTTAGTTTAGACAATAGATCTGAGTTTACTTGTAAAACCTAATTTAGACAACAGGCCTGGTAGTTTCACCACATTCACTGTGGTGAATATGTGTAGGAATAATTAACTGATTTAGGTGTGATAACATGTATTTGTATCCACAAAGCATAGAGAACCAATTGAGCTAAAAGTCATTTTTGGAACTGAAAATATTTACTGTTTCATAGGTTGAGATTTATTTTTTTAAGTATTGCTGCTTAATTGAAAATATTTACAATTTAGAGTTGAAAAGTTCTGAAGTAAGAATGTTGTGTTGGCAGGTGAAATAAAAATTTTATGGGCATTTACATAACAAGGAAATACACGTTTAATCTTTAGAAAGACAGAAATTTAAGTAAGTTTTTTTTACTTCAACTTTACGTCAATATTCATTCTTAAGAATATATTATTCTGATACCTACAGTCTTATATTTGCATTTTTTGTTTCTTGTATATGTTTGTGTAATGTTGATTTGATTAGTTATGGCTGACTAGTAAGCAGAGAAACATTTTTATATACTCTTGGGAAATAAATTTGGCAGAAAATCAGCATGAGTAGATTTAATTATCACTCTGAGACCTTTTCCTTTTCTAGCTTAGTGATCCTGAAACTCCATGTGTCTAACTGAAATCTGTGTGGACGCTAAGCTTCGCTTCCCAATTTGTTCCTCCACGCAATGATAAGCCAAGCAATTACTGGTTTATTGATTTTTCATCATGGTAAATTTAAAGTTGATTTTTTCCTGAAAAGGCAGGGGTGATTAAGTGTTTCCCCTCAGTTTAGTACAAGAGAGCTATGTGGCAGAATCTAATATCCTGAGGTCAACCTCTGCAGGCAGATAATACGGTGTCTTGGCCACGTGTTAAAGAGAGAAATCAGGGCTACAAATGTGATAGGATATATGTGGAGACAGTTTAATTTGCTCCGTTTATATGAACAAGTCATGTGGCACATGCTTGGAAAACATCATTTTGAATGGGCTTAGAAGTGAGGCCCACGTGGGCAGAAAGAATGAGTGAGTACAAACAAGATGTTATTGGTTATTAAGGGAACTTTGCTATCATTTTTAAATGAAAATAAGTAAACCATTGGTATGTAAGATATTCAAAATATAGAGTGGAACCCACACATACCATTATGAAGATTTGCAGGTCTGTAAAATGTAAAAATAAATAACCTGTCATATAAGAGAATCATGATTAAGCTATGCATACTAGTTTTAAAAATATATAGTATATTCTCATCTCTTCAGACTGTTCTCTAGCAGCAGTATATTTTTGTGCTTGTCAAAGGTAAAAACTTTTAAGCAAATATTCAATGCTAGATTCCAAAATAATTTATAAAATTCCTTATCAATATTTTGAAAATGTTATTTCAAAGAAGTTACTAATTACTAGTTGTAAATAGTATAGATAAAAAAATA
The DNA here is from genome assembly GCA_004024745.2 of Catagonus wagneri. Lineage (NCBI taxonomy): Eukaryota > Metazoa > Chordata > Mammalia > Artiodactyla > Tayassuidae > Catagonus > Catagonus wagneri. Next base: position 16,121,865 of record PVHT021183693.1, read on the forward strand.
AAAAGACATTATTGTGGGAAGCTTTAAATCTGAGAATTGTAGGAAAGCTCATCAATAACCGGATTGAATAGTTACCATAATTCTTAAATAAAAGGGAAGTATTCTAGTTTTAGCTTTTCCAGTTACCTCAAGCAAGAATATTTGCTAGAATATAAAATAAAATTCTCTGTGTAGTAGTTTTTCTTAATCTAGTATTTGAAAGTTAAATATTTTACCAAAATGTTGAACAAATTTAACCTGGTTCTAAATCTACAGAGCCCATTTTCAACTGGTTTTATTATTTTTCGGTATGATTCCTCATACTGAATATTTACTCATTACCAATCCATGTCATTATGCATATAGTTTATCAATATGATTCAGAAAGATTCTAATGGTTTCCTTCTAATAGCCTAAGAATGAAGATGGTCAGCTGTTCCATGTATCATATTTACTGAAAAGTCCACTTGGTTGTGTCATCATCAGTCATTACTTGAAATTAATTGTAGATTGTACTTTTGGCAAATAACTGAAATAATTCCTCATTTTTATATTCAAGTGCTTTTATTTCTAAAAAAATGATTAACATCTAAATCGCTTTGAAACAGTGGTGCTAAAGGCAAATATGTTGTTACGTATGTTAAGCCAAGCTCAGTTCTGATTCCAATATATCCCTTCAAAATCTTCCACAAAGAATATCACACAAATATACTAAGATCATTAATAGCATCTGTTCTCTCACTAAGCACCAAAGCATCATGAAATCAGAGCTCTGCTTCTGATTGTCTCTTTTCCTGTGGATTAAAACCTATATGGCTAGAAAGAGATTGCACTTTCCAATCAGGACCCACTTTCCACTTACTTCCTCAGTGTATGAGCTCTGACGTTTTGTGGGTTTTATTTTTTTCTCACACCTGAGAGTGACTGTCTGGCTACATTTTGAAAATGGCGAATCCACCGCCTCAAAGTTCCATTTAGAGAGATTTGTGAATTATTTTTAGTCATGGGGTAGGTTTACATGAGCTTATCATTTTCCAGTACAAGTTGACTCTTAAAAGTTAAATGGGCATGATTTTCACTGAACTGAAGTTTTTATTTAAGGGCATTCTCCTCTAAAACAATGAAAATTACAGAAAAAATTCTAACTTCAATTAATTTTTTTACCTGGGTTGGTGTGAAATCCACATGTCTGTAAAATATCCATACACTACTTAAAGGAACTTAGGAGGTCATCTTAAAAGCTTAATTTTAGCATCAAAGGAAAAAGTAATTTTTTTTCATCGGATATGCTTACTTGACTGTGTGTCACCATACTGACTGTTATTTCTCCAGGTATTAGATAGTATTGTGCCACATCCTCATCCCTTTCACAGAATCATTACAGATATTTTTGGACTAAGAAAATGAAAAAATATTACTCTTTTCTTAAAATGTCCTTCCCTCTGCTAGCCTTCAAGTAAAAGCTGGACGATTTTCTAGTGACTAATTGATAAATCACTTTCTGATGCCCCTTTACCTGACTTCTATTGTTGACTTAGCAACAATGACCTCTTACAGGTAATGGTTGTTTAAAGAGAGAGGTCGGTATGGAAACTGGATCACTGCCTTGCTGTTTCATTCTCATCCTCCTGTTAGCAAAACCCTAAATCTGTTTCACGCACCATGTTAAATGCAGAGACTCTGAAGATAAATAGGGTAAGGTTCTTGCTCTAAAAAAGTTTGCAGCCTATTAGGGAGATATGTCATGTGCATAAATAAGTATAGGACAAAGTAGAAATAAGCTTCAGTAAAGAAATACAGGTAGACTGCCTGTGAGAAGAGGGGAGATTACTTGCAGCTGAGAGAATTGGGGAATGCCTTGAGGAAATTGCTTACATTTTTCAAATCTGTCAGTATGAACAAGCCTGGCGTAAACATGTAGGTGGTGGGGGAGGTGAGAGAATATTTTGTGAGTTTATACCAAATGCTTTTACGAGTGCTACTACCTGAACATGGGTTACCTAATTTCATCCCCACAACTCTGAATTGTGTATTTTCATTTTATAAATAACGAAACATGTCAATTTAAGTGACTTACTCGAGTTCCTACAACTAGTACGTAGTAACTAGCTGGAATTTGAAAATTCATATCCCAACTTTATGTTCAGAACCCTTTTTACTGTGCTGCAGCCAACTAGCCCAGCCAGTTATTGGACCTTGATCTTGACTTCCACGGCAACATGCTCTAATCTGTACCAATACTTCCCAAGCCTGACATACGTCAGGGTCACCTAAGGGTGGCTTTTAAAATATTTAGATTCCAAACACATTATATTTTTCTGAATTTTGAGGAAATCAGCCCAAGAGCCTATATATTTTCTTAAAGTTTCTCAAGTGATTCTGACTTTTAGCCAGCACTGCTGCAGAGACAAGCATTTGGAAACAGCAGCTGAACTAATTAGTTACAGTCATGATTTGCCACATATGAGAATGGATATGTAGTCATGTGTTCATATTTAATCATATTTCTTTTTAACTAGTAACATTTAAATATTCAATGGGATAGCTTTGAAAGTGCCAAAATTTCCAATCAAACTTTGATTTTTTTTTAAATTTCAACAAAACTTGCAGAATGAGTGTCAGTAATTTGGAAGGAAACCCTAGAGACAATACTGGAACACCTTTTAAGAAAGGCTGCCTTGGAGTTCCCTTCGTGGCTCAGTGGTTAACGAATCCGACTAAGAACCATGAGGTTGCGGGTTCGATCCCTGGCCTTGCTCAGTGGGTTAAGGATCTGGCGTTGCCGTGAGCTGTGGTGTAGGTTGCAGACGCGGCTCGGATCCCGCTTTGCTGTGACTCTGGCGAAGGCCGGCAGCTTCAGCTCCTGTTAGACCCCTAGCCTGGGAACCTCCATATGCCGCGGGTGCGGCTCTACATAAAAGGCAAAAACATACACACACAAAAAAAGGAAAGGCTGCCTTACAAATGCTCCTGATTACAAAGAGAACATTTTTGTAAGCAAAAACATAGATATCTTCAACCCTAAGTTGAAAGATTCAGAAAAGTTATATTTTGAATATGAAAAAGTTTTATGAATCCCTAGACAGTTTGTTTCTCTCTATTTCTGTGTGTGCAAGATTGATATATAATTTTAAAAGTCTATTTTCAATCTAAAAACTTTTAATAAGTACAGCTAACAAATTCTAAGAAAACATAGTGCTATAATTGGACAACTTTTTCTTTCTTACTGACGTGTAAGAGAATTGTGTACTGTAATCAGTGACGTCTTAGATTTGATGAAATACGATATTAGTACCTATATCACATTATCTTATTGTACTGTTTTATCCTTTAATTTCTCTATTGTGACCCACCATGTTCAGCTCAGAGAAGCAATTCTTTGTGATGATACCTAACAAGAAGATATTTCTCAACGAATGCTGGGCTTGTTGGAAATTTTAGACATTAAAGAGAGGATGTGCTTAAATATAAGATACTAAAGTTAATAAACTCTAGATGTTGTTAGAAGCTTTAGTAACTCCAGCAAAGTGAAATACAATTCCCTGATAATTTTTAAAATAAAATTAATTTTCTTTTTGACAGGTGAAAGAGTCCATTCCTACATTAACCTCTACTGTTAAATGAGTAGTTTATTTCTAACTAAGTTAAGCCAGGAGACGAGTCTCTTTGTTTAACACTTCTTAAAGTAAAAGTTAACATCCTACCTTTATCTAATTGCTATCAAAGACATTAGCCTATTTGGCTCTAGCATGATTCAATTGCATGAGGTCATGCAGCCTAGCTGTAATAACTTAAAGTGCTTCACTTGGTGATAAGAAAATATATTAAAATGCTCTCAGGTTCATTAGTTATTGCCCAAGGTCATGCTTTATGGTCAGTCCATTTACTAAAGTTAGTTGTAATAGCCCTGACCTGAACTCACATTTTTAAGTCTTTCAATATAAGAAACATGTGAAGTTTTAAGAAATGATGTTTGTATTTTAATCCACTTAAAGAAAAGTTGTTTATTTTCATTTTTACCACTTGTAGAGGAGCTGGAAATATATTTAATGCTATCTTGTCACTAGAGTATACTTAAAGCCTTTAAAAAAAAAAACCCTGCTGCTATATAAATGCGAGGCTTTGATTTAGTTCATTTTTACTATGATTTGAAATCGTTCTCTATAATTTCATAAATAACCAAATGAGAGCAGGTCCCTCCAAGTCCACCCTTTGTGTCCCTCATGAGCATGTGCTGCTTCATTAGGCTCACTCAACCACCTGGTGTGGAATCTTTGGTCTCAGGAGAGTCTCTCAACATCTGGCATTAGCCGTGATCTTTGTATATGTATGCTTAATCTTTTTGTTGACATTTTTATAAGAAAAAAGAATGTGGGACAAGTTAGGGAAATGTATGGAACAATATAAAATAAAGCTACAGTGGATCTGATATGCCATACTACCTTATAGTGTATTAAAGAAACAAACCAGTAAATAGGAGATCAGTAAGTATGTCAAATTAATTTATTTTAGGAGTAAGCATGATATATATGATATAAAAATACATTCATTTTATGTGGGCCATTGTTGGTTGAGTTATCAATCTAAGGTCAAACTCTATTCATCCTTAAAAAAAAAATCATGTATTTCAATGTGCTATTAAACTATTCTAGCTTTTTAGTATCCTTTTTAATGGATTAAAAAAATAAGATGATTTCATGGTGAAACAGGGAAAAAGATCAGCATCTTATTAACTTTTTGAAAGATAATGTAGTTGAGTTTCGGAACTAGGGAATATTGAGATAATATATGAAAGTGAGTGTTTTCTTATCACAGTAAAACCGAAGAACATTGTCCATTATGTCCTGAAAAAAAAAAGTAAGGAGTCAGTGGGTAACTATAATTGAACTAGTTACAATGAAAATGAAAATGCTATGGCTTGTTTTTAATTGAAAACCTATTTCTTTATTACCTTAAGAAATTGTTAATAAATATAGCAAAAACAAACAGAGAACAGCAAATATTCTATGTTATCACTTATAGGCGAAATCTACAAAGTAAATGTATATACCAAAACACAAGCAAACTCACAGATAGAGAGGACAAACTAGTGGTTACTATTGGGGATAGGGAAGTCAGAGGGACAAGATAGGGGTGTGCTATTAAGAGATAATAACTGCTATGTGTAAAATAAATAAGCAACAAGGATATAGTGTACAGCACAGGAAAATATAGATATTATTTTGTAGTAACTTTAAATGAGGTACAATCTATAAAAATATTGAATCACTGTGTTGTACACCTGAAACTAATATGGTATTGTAAATCAGCTATCCTTCAATTTAAAAAAAAAATTAAATAATAAAACACTGAAATTACTTTAGTGTAATTTAAAAAATTATCCCATTTATTTAAAATAAAGCAAAACAGGCACTTTGTGCAAAAAAATAAGAGCAAGGTGTAGTGATATGAAGTGTTGTTCTCTTGTTTGTATATTTATAGAGACAGTCATCCTGTGTAACAGTATTTAATATTTTTATTAGAAGCAAATGAAGAATGAATTATGAAATAAGGTATTGTTGTAATTTGTAACTATTTAATTTAGATAAAGGAGACATTAGACTCCATAGTGTATATATTTATTTGTGGTATGGAATAATGTTGAGATTTCATGTAATAGATCTGCAGGTGAATGGAGAGAAATTTCTGCCTGGAGCCCAGGAGATGGGGACTGACTCTGATCTTAATCTGCTGACCTGCTGAGTGATCTTGATTAGTGTTCACATTATACATGTACAGCTAAGATTGTGAAGATTGTGCAGCTATTAAATGCATTACTTTTATAAGTTAATGGGACAAAGATTAACAGCAGCATTGAGCACTAATTTAATATAACAGATTCACTAAGTGTAATTTTAGCAGTTGAAGACAAACCTTTCTAATAATTTGTGGGGGGAGTGGAGACATCATTTATTATTCTGATACTTAAGTGAGGTCAGGATATTAAATTATATAAAACTTTTGCGTTTCAATTATTATCTTTTGCTACCCTATTTTGAGGTCAACTGAAACTGGTAATTTTATCATGGTTTTCTCAGTAATATGATTTATATAATAGATATCTCATTTCCTGTTGTCTACTAGGAAATGGGCCAGAAGAAAGAACTCTAAGAGAATTACAATAATAGCTATAGCAGCATTTTTACTGACCTCTTTTTTTTTTTTTTGCCCATTAAAGACTTTTTTTAATTTGGTAGATTTAAAAATGAGAAGAGTTCTTAATGTAGGTACCTATATTAAGTATATATACAGTGTATAATATCCTATTTGTGGTGTAACTTAAACTGACTTTCATAGGCAGATAATTCAGTTAATTTCAAAATTATCCAGGCTTATGGGAATACCAGGTTTTTTGTTTGAGGTGGGTTTTTTTTTTTTTTGGTTGGTTTTGTGTGTGTGTGTGTGTGTGTGTGTGTGTGTGTGTGTGTGTGTGTTAGCTCCCAGCTGAAGAATGTAAAGGGTTTCAGTATACTTGACCTTGTTAAAATTATATGTTTTTAACTGATCAGCAACGGAAACAGGACTTTAACTTAAAATTTTAGATTGATTTGGCATTCCCATCATGGTTCAGTGGATTAAGAACCCAACTCTGGATCCATGAGGATGCAGGGTTGATCCCTGGCCTTGCTCAGTGGGTTTAGGATCTGGCATTGTGATGAGCTGTAGTGTAGGTTGTGGACATGGCCTGGATCTGGTGTTACTGTGGCTGTGGCATAGGCCGGCAGTTACAGCTCTGATTCAGCCCCTAGCCTAGGGACTTCCACAGGTGTGGCCCTAAAAGAAAATAAAAAACCTTTTTAGACTGATATGATTAACTACTTTGAGTGTATAACAGTTTAATATTATTAGACAAATACTGCCATCTTTCCTTGTCAAATTATATGCCAAAATAATGAAAGCAAAGGTGACTCAGTGTTGTAGGCCGCAAGGGAAGTCCTGAAGGTAACTCAGGGTAATGTTCATTTATGATCACAGAGCATACCAGCAGTGAGAACCTTTAGTACGTTTAAGACCTGGTAATATAGGTTGGAACATTCTGAATAGAATGTTCTTACGTTCTTCATTCGAGTTTTGCCTTCTTTTTAGAATATGAAAATAGACACTCTTTGGATATGTTGAAGAGAATTTTTTGTTTCTCGGTACTATTTGTTTATAAAGTTTTTTTTAAACCTCTAAGTTATATTCGTTTGTTTAGTATGTCTTTCCTGATAGTGTTAAATGATAACATAAGATAGTTTTTAAAGTTATAAAGTATTTTCAGTCAAATAGTATTCTCATTCTAAAACTGGATAGTTTTAAACAAATCTAGCCAAGCTATTCCTAGACTGTTTTCATTTCAGAATGCTCTCTAGATAACTGCAGATGGTGTAAGAAATCGATCTAAATGTGTTCTGCTCCAGGACGTACCCCAGAAGCAGGCTGGCAGCTGGGGGCAGGGGGGGGGGGCATGTTGATGAGGATGTTCTCTTGTTATTTTCCCTTCCTTTCTTTCCTATAAATTAATTGCCAGTAAATTCTGATTAAATGACTTGTGCTCTCAGATACTTTTCTTTTTTTCTTTTTTTTTATTTCTTTACATTATACCCAGCTATACAGCATGGTGACGGGGTTACACATCACAAGTGGTTAGACATAGTTCCCAGTGCTATACAGTGGTATCTTCTTGCTTTTCCAGCCCGGAGGCAACAATCTACAGCTATTAACCCCAGACCCCCCTACCATCCCATTCCCTCCCCCACCCTTTTGGCAACCACAAGTCTGTTCTCCAAGTCCTTGATTTTCTTTTCTGCATAAAGTTTCATTTGTGCAGTATGTTAGATTCCAGTTATTAGTGGTATCATATGGTATCTGTCTTTCTCCTTCTGACTTACTTCACTCAGTATGAGGGTCTCTAATTCCATCCAGATACTTTTCTAGTTAACATTTTTTGTTTTTGTTTTTTTTAGGGCCGAACCCCCGGCATATGGAAGTTCCCAGGCTAGGGGTCACATCGGAGCTGTAGCTGCCGAACTGCACCACAGACACAGCAATGCCAGATATGAGCCATGTCTGCAACCTATGCCACAGCTCATGGCAATGCCAGATCCTTAACCCACTGAGCAAGTCCAGGGATCCTCATGGATACTAGTCAGATTCATTACCACTGAGCCACAACAAGAACTCTAGTTAACATTTTATTTTTTCTTCTAAGTGCCATTTTGTTTCTTCTCTTTACCATTAGAAATAAGTTATAAGATGATAAGAGCTCAGAGGAATCTTAAAGATCTTATCTAGTTCAGCTGTCTCATTGTTTGTCTTACTTCATAACTAAGAATTCATTTTCCCCAACCTCCTCAAAAGCCCCCACGCCAGTGCAGCAGAAATGTGTGGTGGTAATGGGGAAAAAGCAAACTAGGTCAAGGGGAGGAAAATGTTTCATAGACTAGTTCAGAGAAAGAAGTTCTGAATGTCACCTTGCTTGAAAAAGTGGCCATTTCTCTCAGGAATACTTATTCGGAGGGGCAAGCCTTACTACAGCAATAGGCAGAAAGAGGCAGTCTAGTATTTTATGTTAATTCACTCTACTCAGTGCTTCCTGACCTAACTCCGGGGGGTTTACAACAGTGTACACCTTCATTTATCTTCAACAGAGTTGGAGAATTCTGGGAAGCAGATTGAAGTAATGTAAGACTTGTTAAATCCCTTTTAGCAAATGCTACAAGAAGCCCTAATCATCACCTACTGAGCTGAAGCAGTAGGTCATTGTTCACAACTAAGCAATTGTAGAGTGAGTATCTTACACTGGAGGTGCCAATAAACTTTCATTCTCCCAACCTAGAAGAAGAAGCCTTTGAAGCAGTTTTAATCAAGTCCTGGTATTCATGTTTTGAGGTTTGGACTTTTAATTTGTTTTCTGTGGGGAAGAGGAGTGAAAAGGGGAAGAGAAGCCTTAGCAGGTAATATAGGAAATATTTTTTGCCCATCCCTCCCTTTTGGAGCTGCTTCAAAAAAAATTTTTTTTCTTTTTTAAAGAGATGTAGAGATGTTTCATACATGAATTAAATGAGAGGAAATAGATTTTTTTTAAATCTACCTAGAGAAGTCATTAAGAAAGGTTTAACACTGGAATGAAAAAACATACTTGAGGTAGTAAAAATGAGAGAGGGGTTGTTCAAAGGTTTAGCATCAGAATTCTTGAAATTATTTTATCACTTCAGCATTATAATATTCTCTCTTATCTTGAATGCAGTTTGGGAAAAAAATTAGGATATTTTGTATTCTCAGGGTATACTTAGCAAACGGGGGGGGGCGGGGGAGCAAGGTGGCCCAGTCAGGGCAAAGAAACCTATAATGTCCTAAGCCACTGTGCCTGATCTGTGTTCTCTCATTTAGTTTTATGTTCACAAGAATCTGTTAAGGGAGATAACAATTTACAGGTAAGGAAACTGAGTCTTGGAAAGGATGAATAATTTTCCTATAATCATGATACCAATGTGGTAAGAACAAGGATTCAGACTCAGTTTATATATCTCTAACCCTTGATATTTTTCTGTGTTGTCTCAGTACTCATTAAAAAAAAAAAAAAGCAGAAATTTGACTTTAAACAGAAACAACTGACAAAGTAGAATATTTCTCTTGTCACAAAGCCCACTCACTAGTCATTAAATCAGTAGATATCAGTGAATACTTATTCAGTACATAACACCTTATTGGGTATAAACAGACATTTTTAAGATCTTTCCCCTTAAAAAGTTTTTATCTCTGGAGTTCCAGCTAGAACCATGAGGTTATGGGTTCGATCCCTGGCCTTGCTCAGTCCGTTAAAGATCCGGCGTTGCCGTGAGCTGTAGTGTAGGTTGCAGATGCGGCTCGGATCTGGCGTTGCTGTGGCTGTGGCGTAGGCCAGCAGCTATAGCTCCTGTTAGACCCCTATCTTGGGAATCTCCATGTGCCACAGGTGCGTCCCTAAAATGACAAAAAGCAAAAAAAAAAAAAAAAGTTTTTATCTCTGAAATTTAATTCTGTGGGTGCCTTTAAAGGTATATACATAATCTTAACTTATCACACTATGTGTATTTTCTTCATATAAGGCAGTATCTCCAGTGAATTATTCATACAACGTTTGATTCCTGATTATGCGTACACTACCCTCACTCACTCAGAAAGCTCAGGTAATGGAAATGTGTTTTAATGGCAGCTTAAATCAGAGGTCAGCACACTACAGCATACCTACCAAATCCAACCCACCACCTGGTTTTGTAAATAAATATAACGTTTGATTCCTGATTATGCGTACACTACCCTCACTCACTCAGAAAGCTCAGGTAATGGAAATGTGCTTTAATGACAGCTTAAATCAGAGGTCAGCACACTACAGCATACCTGCCAAATCCAACCCACCACCTGGTTTTGTAAATATCATTGGAATAAAAGCCATATTCATTGTTTACATATTGTCTGTGGTTGCTTTTGTCCTACAACCACAGAATCTAGTAGTTATGACAGATATATGGCCTGCAAATCCTAACATATTTACTGTCTGGCCCTTTACAGAAAAAGTTTGTAGACCCCTAGCTTAAATCAACATCATAAGAAAGTAATTCTAATACGAAGATATAGTTACAAATATAATACAAAATATAATTACACACACATATACATATATATACTATCTATATATATCTCCATACATTATATATGTATTATAAAGACCAAGTGTTTATATAAAAGAAAGATTATCTTGGAATTACGTTTTTGTGGTATCTGTGCTCCTAATTCTCCCCTTACCTAAGTCCTTCACCTTGAATATTAAATATAGCATTATATTTCTCATAATGTAATATCTAGATGTACATTTGGGACTTAAACTTTGTTTCATGAATAGTTACTCTTCCTAAATAATAACTTAGTTTTGATTTTTATGTATTTGTCACATTTTTGTATCCTTGAGAGATCAGATTTCTTTTTGAATAGGATGGACCAGTGGTTCTCAAACTTTAGTGTGCCCAAAATCACCTGGAAATTTATAGCAACACCCCAAGAGTTTTTCTGATTCAGTAGATCTGGGATGGGCACTGATAATTGCATTTCTAAAAAATTTCCAGGTGACATTCTTGGTTCGATCTCAGGACCACACTTGGAAAACCACTGGACTAAACCTTGAAAAAGGATAAGGGTAACAGGAACCCATGGAAGCATTCGATGAGATAGCCCGAGTCTTTGGAAATTTTACCACACTTTCCCAGAGAGAGTCTTTTAAGAGAATTTGTTAAGTAGTAATGAAGAAGCAGAATACAAAATAGAATATATACTGTGAAATTGGCAATGGCGTAATCAACAAATGTAAGGTAATATGCAGTGAAAAAGTTGTGCTAAGAATGGAAGGATGAAAGGTCTTCCACTGTTTTATTTTTAATTGAAAGACCTACTTTCACATACTGGCCTTCCTATGTAAGTGACTCTGGCCACATTATTTAATCACACTGAAATTCAGTTTTTCATGTTAAAATGAAGGAAAGAATCCCTGACTCACAGAAATTTTGTAAGAACTAACTATATGAAAGCACTCAGTAAAGTTTATCCAAGTGTTAGCTGGAGGCTATCTAACTCAAAATCTTGATTGTGGAATGAATTAAAGACTCTATTTATTAGGCAATGATCCCATCACTAGGATAAACAAAACCTTTGAAATTTGTTAGAGGAAAAAATTATCAACACTGACTTCACTGTTATTAAGTGTATGAGACTCATTTCATTTGTTAGGTATTTCATTTAAATTCAGAGGCGTGGCTTTCAAATTTCCATTAACTTGGACTGTTTAGACTTTTGAGGTTTCCATTTGTCAAAATTGTTAGCTCTTGGGTATTACTAACACAGATATTGATGTGTAGCTTGGCCTGTTAGCTATCAATGGAAATCAGGAAATCAATAAACTTAATAGCTGTTCATTACATAGCTGATGCATTTGCAGGACTGTGTTGAGTACTGTCAGTGAGTAATCAATTCAGTCAAAATCTATTACCAGATCACTACCACAAGTTTTTTGTAATATACTATTTTATTTATGACTTTATATAGCTACTACAGCATTTTTTTTTAATGACACAGTCTTTTGTGGAATTCACATTGCTTATAATTTGTGATCTTTCCACCCAATTGGAAGCATCTTCCACATAGGAAATACAGATTAGCCCTCCCGATGTAAACAGAACTCCAGCACTCAGGTCAGCTTCCACCCTAAGATTAATTTCATCTGCTATTATTCACTCAACCTGTTTACGCTCACCAAATCCCTCCTATGTACAAAGTACTGTGTGGGGATATACCTGGGCCCTTTTGTAATATATCAGCTAGTGGGGGAGAAAATGTATGAGGTAATAATATAAGGAGAATAATATAAATACTGTGTTAAGGGTTCAAAGAAACAATTAACTTTAATCAGCAGGGATTTGGGAAGACCTCATAGTGAGTGGCAGTTTGAATTTTTAAATTTACAAAAGTAAAATTAATTTGGGATGACTACATGATAGGCACCCAGCCTGGGGGAAGAACTTAATGAAAAAGAACTATTCCATGCTCTAGGAGCTTGTAGGAATCAGACTTAAGAGTCGAGGGAAGATTTCCCGAGAAGGTAAATTCCAGGCTGAGAGTTAAAGAACAAATAAGATGAAAGGGGGAAAGGAGAGGAGTGTTCGAGGTAGAGGGCACAGCATCTGTGAAACCTAGATACAAGAAAACATGGTTTCTCAAATAACTGAGAACTGAAAGAAGCTTAGCATGGCTGAAACCAAGTGATTCCCGTGGGGAAACAGTACACTCCAAGTATGGAGACCTTTTCATACAGAGATTGACACACCCTTCCTTAACAAAGAAAAACCCTCCAGAATTTTGTTAGGGCTAGAGGTTTACCCACAGAGCAGATTTTTTTTAGGTGGTACTACAAACATGTTTTTCTAAAACAGGCATTTTATGCTCTTGAAAGTCTATGAAAGAGCTATGTTGCTTGATGAAAGTAGGTGTCCTTTTTTGTGTATAAAATAAAGTGTGACATTTCTTGCTTTGTAGCGGGATTAGGATTGTTCTGTATTCAGGAAGAAAGGGGGAAAAGAGGATTTCAGGAATGCTAGATTTGGGGTGCCCATCATAGCTCAGCCATAGTGAACCCAGCTAGGATCCGTGAAGATGAAGGTTTGATCCGTGGCCTCATTAAGGGGGTTAAGGATCCCGCCTGAGCTGTGGTGTAGGTCACAGATGCAGCTCTGATCTTGTGATGCTATGTCTGTGGTATAAGCCAGCAGCTGCAGCTCCAATTCAACCCTTAAGCCTGGGAACTTCCCTATGCCAAGAGTGCAACCCTAAAAAGAAAAAAAAAAAAAAAAGGAATGCTAGACTTTCCAAATTTTAACTGAAAACTTTTTATAAGAATTCTTACAATAACCCAGTTTTTTATCAGGACATTAATTTTTGTGTTTTTTTTTTGTTTTTGTTTTGAAGTACTAGCCTTTCAGTGAGGAATATTAAATTGGTTTGTACTTTGTATCTGAGATATTTGGCCAACATCATGGTTATGATAACCAGGCTGTATATGGCCCAGTCATCTGACACCTTGTCATAAGGTCTTTCCCCATCCTGTTTGTTTTCCTTCTCCCCTCTTTCTCAATTTTTTCTTTTTATTTCTCCTTCCTTTTTTTTCATGCCTTTTTCGTTTGTCTGTCTCATTTGCCTCCTCACCCCCTTCCTTTCTGTAACTTTTTCTTCCTCAGCTCTCCACAATATACAACTAAAATCTGTGTTGTATTTGTTAGTTAATAAATGTCACTTTGTCTCCCTCTTTTAAAATACAAATGGAATATTTTACATTTCTCTCCATATATGTTCTGTTTTCATATGTGAAAATATATATTATTTGCTTTCTTATGTATTATTTTTCCCACTACGGATCAATAACATTTAACTGAAAAAGATTAATCTTTCCATATATATATATATATATATATATATATATATATATATATATATACACACACACACACACATACACACACACATGCACACAACAGGTCAGAAGGAAACTTTTAAGAGTCATCTTAAATTACTACCAGTGTCTACAGCTGCTTTTAGCACGGGTTTGTTTTAGAGTATTTCCGTGGGGTCCCTATGACAGAGAAGGTACTGAAATAATATGGGAATGCTTCATGGAGGAAGTAATGAAAGTGATAACCTCTACCTGATTTTTAATTCTATAGCATTCTTTAGACAGAGGCATCATCTGTGAGCTGACGTCCACCTCAGTGATGTTCGCTCAGCCTACCCTGTTCTCACCATAGGCATTACTGCTCCATTGCTGCACATCACACTCACGCACTTTGCATATGTTAAGAAGACTCTATGTTGCAAAATTAAAGTTATAAAATAACCAATAATCTGATGCCAATGTACTATTTGAAAACAAAAGAACTATTTATATAAAATGTTCATTTGAATGATGTCTTTGATAGCACCAAGTAACTGTCAGATTCTTTAATAAGTACTGATGAGAAAATGATTCTGATTATTCCATGACTTAAGATTCAGTATTGAATTTTTAATATGACATTGACACTTTCCCAGCAGTGTGCCGTAGTAGATAAAACATGGCCTTAGCGTCAGAGAGATCTGACTAAAAACCTAGCTCTGCCATTTAGTAGGTGCTGGTTTCTCTTTTATTTTCTTCATTGCAAACCTCAAGCAGACATCTCAAACTACACATCCATCCCATTGTGTTTCTCCTTCAGGCTCCTGTCACAAGTCAGCTATCTTCTGTCTCTTCATACCTGCGATACCCTCTTCTCTCTGTTCTGCTCAGCTGCTGATCTACCCCATCTTTCACTGATAAAATAGAATCCATCAAACAGGAATTTCCCCATCTTGCCACCTAACCATCTATAAACCAACTAGCACTGGCTCCCATCCTTTTCTACCTCACTCTTATATTAGGGGCATTATCATTTTTTTTTTTGATGCTGTTACCAGGTTCCCTTGCTTTTTGCATCAAGTACTTGACTCCCTTGATGGTCACCTCTCCTGCCAGGACTCTCATTCTCTCCCTGTCTCTATCATTTAGTAATAGGAAAGCATGCTCTAGGATCTCCCTTCTCTTTTTTTTATTTTCCTTTTTTGGCCACACCCAAGGCATATAGAAGTTCCTGGGCCAGAGATCAAATCTGAGCCACATCTGTGAGTTAAGCCACAGCTGTGGCAACACCAGATCCTTAGCCCACTGCATGGAACTGGGGATTGAACTGGTAACTCCACAGAGACAAGTCAGTTCCTTAACCCACTTTGCCACAATGGGAATTCTGGATCTCCATCTTAAAGTAACCTTTCCTGAACTTAGTCATCATCCTATTTCTCTGTTTCCCTTCATAGCCAGCTTCTTTGTACATACATGGTTTCCAATACTTTACTATAATTCACTTTTTAAAAAGTACACCTACCTGATTGAAATATAATTCATTTGCCATGCAGTTCATATGTAAAGAGTTGTACAGCCATCTCCTAATCAATTTAGAACATTTATTGCCTCAAAAAGAAACCCTATTCCAGTTAGCGGTTACTCCTCATTCCATCCCATTCCCACCCCCAAGTTGTAGGCAACCATTAGTCCACTTTCTACCTGTCTGATTTGCCTATTCTGGACATTTCATGTAAATGAAATTAATATATGGTATTTTGTGACTGGCTTCTTGCACTTAATGTTTTCAAAGTTCATCCATATTATAGCATGTCTCAAGTCCTTCGTTCCTTTTTAATGACTGAATAATATTCCATTGTATGAATATATCACATTTCATTTATCCATTCCTCATTTGATGATCATTTGAGTTGTTTCTCTTTTTACTTATTATGAATATGGCTGGTATGAACATCCATCTAGTATTTGTACAGGGATAAGTATCTGTAGGAATGTTTTCATTTCTCCTGGGTATATACCTAGCAGTAGAACAACTGAGTCATGTGGTAACTCTGTTTATCCCTGGTAGGAACTGCCTGACTGTTTTCCAACGTGGCTGCACCATTTTATATTCCCACCAGCAGTGTATGAGTGTTCCAAATTCTCGAGCCTTACTAAAACTCGTTATTGTCTGTGCCTTTTGTAGTAGCCATCCTAGTGCATATGAAATAATATTTCATGGTTTTCATTTTCATTACCTTAATGGCTAGTTGTGTTGAGCATCTTTTCATGGACTTATTTGCCATTAGTATGTCTTTTTTTCGAAAAATGTCTTTTACTTTTTAATTGTGTTATTTGTCCTCTTATTCTTTATTGTAAGAGATCTTCTTTTATAGTCTGGATGTTTGACCCATGCCAGAAATACGATTTGCAGTTATTTTCTCCTATTTTCTTGGTTGTCATTTCACTTTCTTGATGGAATACTTTGAAGCACAAAAATGTTTCCTTTTGGAGTTCCTGTTGTGGCTCAGTGGTTAGCGAACCTGACAGGCATCCATGAGGATGTGGATTCCATCCCTGGCCTTGCTCAGCGGGTTGGCGATCCAGCGTTGCCATGAGCTGTGGTATAGATTGCGGACATGGCTAGGATCCAGCGTTGCGGTGAGCTGTGGTATAGATTGCGGACATGGCTAGGATCCCGCGTTGCTGTGGCTGTGGCATAAGCCGGTGATTGTAGCTCCGATTCAACCCCTAGCCTGGGAACCTCCATATGCCACGGGTGCGGCCCTAAAAAGACGAAAGACAAAAAAATAAAATAAAATAAAAATCGTTTCCTTGTGATGAAGGACAGTTTATCTACTTTACCTTATGTAATTTATACTTTGGTGTCACATCTAAAAAGACTTGGCCTACCCCAAGGTATCAAAATTACTACTGTATTTTCCATAAGATGTTTATAGTTTCAGTTTAACATTTAGCTCTGTGATTCATTTGAAGTTTGTTTTTACATATGGTATGAGGAAAGGGTTCGACTTCATTCTTTTGCATGTGGATGTCCAATTGTCCCAGCCACATTTGTTAATCTTATTCACTTTAAAACTACTTTTTTTAAATTATGAAATACATTCAAAAGCCTGTTTATAGTGCATGTAAAAGGTATAAAACTAACAATAATGCAGACAGCTGCATACATCTCCTAACTTAGATACAGAACAATGAAAACCTCTTCTGCAGTGTTCTCCAATCTTACCTATCCTGAGTTTTGTGCTCATTATTCTCCTGCTTCTCTGTATGGTTTCACAACATTTATGTGTATTCCCAATAATGTAACATTTAGTTTCAGATGCTTTTTAACTTTTTTTTTGTCTTTTCTTTTGTCATTATAGGGCCACACTTGTGGCACATGGAGTTTCCCAGGCTAGGGATCTAATAGGAGCTATAGCTGCTGGTCTATGCCAGAGCCACAGCAATGCGGGATCCAAGCCACGTCTGAGACCTGCACCACAGCTCACAGCAACGCCGGATCCTTAACCCACTGAGTGAGGCCAGGGATCGAACCCGCAACCTCATGGTTCCTAGTCGGATTCATTTCCGCTGAGCCACAATGAGAACTCCAGCTTTTTAACTTTTTAAAATAAAAAAGTGTGATTTTCTGACCTGCTTTCTCTTCCTGTTCAACATTATGACATACATAATATGTACATAGTAATATGTATGATATACATAATAAGTATCCATAGTAATACTTATATATTGTTTATTCATTTTCACTGTTATAAACTATTCTATTTTCTGAATATACCAAAATTTATTGATTCTCCTGTTAATGGGCATTTGGGTTGTTTCACATTTTTTACTATTACAAATATTACTGATGTAAATACTCTGGTACCTCTCTCCCGGGGCACATGTGCAGGAATCTCTAGGATATATATATGCCTAGGATTAGAATTGCTAACGTAAAAGGTGAACATGTCTTCAGCTCTACTGGATGGTGCCAAATTGTTTGCAAAGTTATTGGTGACAGTCTTTAATCACACAAGTTTTGTAAAACATTTCTGGTTGCTTCACATCTTGGCCATACTTGATATTTCCAGACTTTTTCTTGGTTTTAAAGCCAGGAGTGGTTTTATTTTCACAATGTTGTGACTATAATATAGCATCTAGAAAGTTCCTGCTGTGGTGCAGCGGGTTAAGTTTCCACCATTGTCTCTGCAGTGGCACAGGTTTGATCCCAAGCCTGTGAAGTGGGTTAAGAATCCAGTGTTGCCTCAGCTGTGCTGTAGGTCACAGCTGCAGCTCACATGTAATCCTTGGCCCAGAAACATACATATGCTGAAAGTACGGCCTAAATAAATTAATAAATAATAAAATGGCATCTGATCTAGGTTTCAGTAAGCATTTCCAGGATCACTAATGGAGCTGAATATCTTCTCATGCATTTATTAGTCATTGGTATTTCTTCATCTGTGATATACTTGTTTAAGCTTTTAATAAATTTTTCTGTTGGTTTTATCATTTACTAATTCTTGGTCAGTTAATCTGTGTTGCAGGTATGGTCAGTTAATCTGTGTTGCAGGTATCTTTTCTCAATAGATTTTAATTTTTATGTATTTGAACTTATCAGTCCCTTCTTTTACGTATTATACTTTTTTACATCCTGTTTCAGAAATTCTTCCTTAATTCAAAATTATAAGCATATTTTCCTACATTATCTTCTAAATTTTTTATCTTTATTCTGAAATTGAATTTTGTTTTTTTTTAGGGCCACACCTGTGGCATATGGAACTTCCCAGGCTAGGGGTCAAATCAGAGCCAGAGCCGCCACCCTGTGCCACAGCCACAGCAACAAGGGATCTGAGCCACACATGTGACCTATAGCACAGCTCATGGCAACACCGGATCCTTAACCCACTGAGTGAGGCCAGGGATCAAACCTGCATCCTCATGGATACTAGTTGGATTCTTTTCTACTGAGCCATGACAGGAACTCCCTGGAACTGATTTCTGTACATGGTGTAGACCATAGGAATTTTTTTCTATATGAGTAACCATTTATCCCAGCATCATTTATTCTGTACTCCTTTTTCCTTACTGAGCTGCGATGCCAGCTTCTTCATCAACCAGGTTTCCCAATACATGTAAACTACTTCTGGAGTTCCCATTGTGGCTCAGAGGTAATGAACCTGACTAGTATCCATGAGGATGCTGGTTTGATCCCTGGCCTTTCTCAGTTGGTTAGGGATCTGGTGTTGCCACAAGCTGTGATGTAGGTCACAGATGAGGCTCGGATCCCACATTGCTGTGGCTGAAGGGTAGGCCAGTAGTTCTAGTTCCAATTTGACTCCTAGCCTGAGAACTTCCGTATGCCACAGGTGCAGACCTAAAAAGCAAAATATATATTTTTTTAAATTATATACTTTTTAAAATATATATTTTTAAATTATATTTTCTGCTTATGAATGGTGTACACAAATGCAGTTGATTCTTAAATGCTGATTTTGTACCTAACTAATAAAGTATCTGTAGATACTTTCCAGCTTTCTGTATAGACAGTGATATTATCATTAAGTGACCCTTTTGTTTCTTCCTTTCCATTTGTTATTTCCTTTAAAAAAAATTACTACACTGACTAGAACAATACCTAGTAGAAATAGTGAGAGCTAGCATCATTATCCTATCTGTGGGCATCGAGATATTGTTTTTTAACATTATACCATTAAATATATTTGCCTTATTACCTTTCTGGATGAGTTTGGGGGCAGAGGTACATATCTTTTCAAGTTAAAGATGTTTCCTTCCTTTCCTAGTTTTGTTCCACCTTTTGTTGAATTGTTTTCTTTTTTTGTTGTTGTTTTTAATACTTAATGAATTTTATTACATTTATAGGTGTACAATGATCATCACAACCAAATTTTTATAGCATTTCCATCCCAAACCCTCAGTGCATCCCCCTACTCCTCAGCCTGTCTCATTTGGAAACCTAAGGTTTTCAAAGTCTGTGAGTCAGTATCTGTCCTGCAAAGAAGTTCATTGTGTCCTTTTTTTAGATTCCACAAGTAAGTGATAGCATTTGATGTTGGTGTCTCTTTGTCTGACTGACTTCACTTAGTATGATAATTTCTAGGTCCATTCATGTTGCTGCAAATGATGTTATTTCTTTCCTTTTAATGGCTGAGTAATATTCCATTGTGTATAAGTACCACATCTTCTTTATCCACTCCTCTGTCGATGGACGTTTAGATTGTTTCCATGTCTTGGCTATTGTATAGAGTGCTGCAAGGAACATTGGAGTACACGTGTCTTTTCGAGTCATTGTTTTCTCTGGATAGTTGCCCAGGAGTGGGATTGCTGGATCAAATTGTAGTTCTATTTTGAGTTTTCTGAGGAATCTCCATACTGTTTTCCACAGTGGCTGCACCAATTTGCATTCCCACCAACAGTGTGATAGGGATCCTTTTCTACACACCCTCTCCAGCACTTATTGTTTGTAGACTTTTTGATGATGGCCATTCTGGCCAGTGTAAGGTGGTACCTCATAGTGGTTTTGATTTGCATTTCTCTAATAATGAGTGACACCTTTTCATGTGTTTTTTGGCCATCTGTATGTCTTCTTTGGAGAATTGTCTGTTTAGATCTTCTGCCCATTTTTTGATGGAGTTGTTTCTTTTTTTGGTATTGAGCTGTAGGAGGTAGTTATAGATTTTGGAGATTGATCCCTTGTCAGTCAATTCATTTGCAGATATTTTCTCCCATTCTGTGAGTTGTCTTTTTGTTTTGTTTCTTCCTTTCCTAGTTTATTTTCAATCCAAGTAAATATTGTGTTTTGTCAAAGACTTGAGCTTTTTAGTTTAGCTTTTTTTTCAAAACGTTTTATCAATATCAACAATTACATTAACATATCTTCTAATGCTGAAGCAAATCTTTGATCCTAGAATTAATCCAACATGATTGTGATGCATTATCTTCTTTTTACATTGCTTGATTTATATATTAAATCATACATATATTTGTATATATATTTGTGTACAAATATGTATATGTATTTTTTCCTCTGTTACCCTTTTTGCATCTGTGTTCATGACTTACTTCCACAACCTCTACTTTTTTGTACTGTTCTTAACTATTTTTGAAAGTAAGTTTGCAGTAGCTTAATAAAACGAGTTAGAAAGTCAGTTTGTATAACATCAAAATTATTTTTTCCTTGAAGCTGTGGTAGAATTTTTCTATAAAATTTTCTGAGCTTAGGGTTTATAAAATTTTCTTTTACAGATGAGTCAATTTCTCTGTATGTTAGGGGAATACTAAGAGTTCATTTTTTGGTCTCCATAGATTCCTTACTTTGTGTGACCTCAGCAATACATTTAATTTCTAAAAATATTTTATCTATCATTAATTGTTGTGTTCATCAGGAGAACCATTTAGAGAATCCTATCTTCCGTTATCTAAGAAACAAATTTTCATTTAAGTAGCATTCCTCTCAAATATGACTTACCACATCACTCTATTAAAACTGTTTTATCAGGGAGTTCCCTTCATGGCTCAGTGGTTAACGAATCCGACTAGGAACCATGAGGTTGTGGGTTCGATCCCTGGCCTTGCTCAGTGGGTTAAGGATCCGCCGTTGCCGTGAGCTGTGGTGTAGGTCACAGATGCGGCTCCGATCCTGCATTGCTGTGGCTGTGGCGAAGGCCGGCAGCTACAGCTCCTGTTAGACCCCTAGCCTGGGAACCTCCATATGCCACGGGTGTGGCTCTAGATAAGGCAAAAAGACAAAAAAAAAAAAAAACTGTTTTATCATTGATACTGTCTCATTTGTCAAATGTAGTGGAATTTTTCTCATCGTATTCAGCCTTGTAGCAGCATTCAACGAAACTCACCATATTCCTTTTTGAAACATCCCTTTTTTCACTTAATACGGCATAGTACTTATCTGATTTTCCTGCCAGCCCTGGTCAGCCCTATCGTGTCCTTCTACAGAAACTGCAAGTGTTAGTATCCATTGGAACTCAGTTATTTTATTTTCTCTTTCTACAATTTTTCTCTTGAGTGAATTTATTATTTTCCATGCAGTAAATGCCTTGTGTATGCTCATTACTTCCAAATACATATCTTCAGCCTAGACTTTCTCTTTCGAATTCCACACTTGGAGACTTTTTTTAGTTTAAACATTCAAGCATCTCAAAGTCTCCATCTTTAGAGCTGAACTTTTTTTTTTTGCCAAAATGGAACTCTTTTTTTTTCTTTTTAGGGTCACACCCATGGCATATGGAGATTCCCAGGCTAGGAGTCGAATTGGAGCTACAGCTGCCAGCCCACGCCACAGCCACAGCAACATCATATCTGAGCCACGTCTGCTGGATCCTTAACCCACTGTGCAACCTGCAACCTCTTCATTCCTAGTTGGATTCATTTCTGCTGCTGTGCCACAATGGGAACTCCCAAAATAGAACTCTTAATTCCACTTCCAAGTCTTCTTTGTCTTAGTAAATAGCACTACTGATTATCAAAGTTACTTGAGCCAGAAACTTGATAATCAACTTGATTTCTCTTTTTTCCTCACTCTCCACAAAATTAGTGTTTATTCTTTATTTAAAATATGTCCCCATCTTCTCTGCTACCGTTAATATGAGTAGTCATCATCATTTACCTAGACACCTGTAACAACCTCACAATTAACTGGTTTCTCCCTTAATGTGCTAGAGAATGAGCATTGACTGCTTTAGACTGAGTGCTCCAGGAAGACCTGCTTGAGGAGCTGGTGTTTAAACTAAATCTGAACCAAAAGGTACTAACCATGGAAAGATCATTCTAGTGGAGGGAGCACCTTCTGTTAAGATCCTAAGGGGTTTCCCTGGAGGCTCAGAGGGTTAAGGATCTGGTATTTTCACTGCTACGGCTTGAGACACTACTGTAGCATGGGTTTAAATCCCTGGCCCAGTAACATCTCTGTGACATGGGTGCAGGAAAAAAAAAAAAAAACATCCTAAGGGAGAAGCAAGTTTAGAATGCTTAGGAACCACAAGAAAAGGCCAGCTTGGCTAGGGCAGGGGTTAGAAATTTGGTTGAAGTTTGGCAGGATCCAGATTATGTAGGATTTCATAAGTGAGAGAATGGAGTTTGAATTTTATTCTACATGAGATAGGAAGCCATTTAAAAGTGATAGTTTAAATTTAGGAAATAAGAGAGAAAGAAAAATCAAGGTCCAGAGTTTGATAAAGATGTCAAGACCTAAAGATTTGAGGGTCATCAGCATGTAGATTGTACTTAAAGCTATGGGTCACCCAGAGAGAGTAAAAAAGATGGAGAAAAGGAAGGGACCCAATCTAAGCAATGAGGTACCCTAACATTTAGATAGGACTATATGGAAAAATGAAGAATTATGACCAGTGGGGAGAAAGGAAACCAGAATATAAGGTGTCATAGAAGCCAAATGAAAAAGAATTTCGTGGAGTTCCCATCATGGTGCAGCAGTTAACAAATCCAACTAGGAACCATGAGGTTGCAGGTTTGATCCCTGACCTTGCTCAGTGGGTTAATGATCCAGCTTTGCAGTGAACTGTGGTGTAGGTCGCAGACACGGCTCGGATCTGGCGTTGCTGTGGTGTAGGCTGGCGGCTACAGCTCCGATTGAACCCCTCACTTGGGAACCTCCATATGCTGCGGGTGCGGCCCTAAAAAAGAAAACAAAATTCAGGAATAAGGAAGTTGTCACCTCTGTTGAATGACGGGGCAGAAAAAATATAGAAATAGAATCCTGCTCCTATAAAGGCCATCATCTAGTAGTTTCGAGGACAATGAAGAGGTAGCTTTTCTGAGGTTAGGGTCGGGAGTGGGATGGACTGGAAGTTTGGAGTTAATAGATGCAATATTGCATTTGGAGTGGATAAGCAATGAGATCCTGCTGTATAGCACAGGGAACTGTTTCTAGTCACTTGTGATGGAACAAGATGGAAGATAATATGAGAAAAAGAATATATATATAAAACTGGGTCACTTTGCTGTGCAGTAGAAATTGACAGAACACTGTAAATCAACTATAATGGAAAAAACAAAAACATGAAAAATTTGAAAAAAAATTTTAAAAGGGTAGCTTTGAAGTACTTACTCTCTAGGGATTCTTGAGAGTAATAAATTAGTATCTGCCAGTTACCAAAAAAAAAAAAAATTGAGAGTCTCCAAGGAGCTTCCCTTTCTAATAAAGGAATGCCATATTCTTTAGCAACAGTAGCCTGTGTGTGTTCAGCTCATCACTCAGCAAATACCTACTCAAGTCTTTGTGAATGCTGAGTGTGCCCCAAACACTATTCCTATTAGACTTTCAAACAATATTTGGTTCTCTAACTCATGCTGTTTGGCCCTTTGCTGCTTTACAGCAAAGTTTCGGGGTGGTTGATAACCTTTCGGACTGGTTCTGGCTTTCTTAGAGCTTATGGCTTTATATTATCTCTGACTGGACAGACACAGAGAAATAAATATCTTCTCCCTCACAATCAGCACATGGAGGAACAAGTAAACTTGTTCTATTTAGAAGGAACCTTCCTTCAGTCATCACTTCTAAACAAAGACTTTTTACAGTGGGTAATTATTGTTTGAGGTAGTAATTAGCTTTATGAATATGTTTACTAAACAAGGTTTTTAGAAAGACAGCAGGAAGACATTGAAATTTATCTTTTAAATCCATTTTCTGATTATTTTGGTCAAATGGCTTTCTGACATTTTGAACAGTAATTGCTTCCAGGGACTTGTTTTATTGTCTGACTAATCACTGTCTCATTGCTTCTGGATTATTGACCTCCTATATCCATTTGACTGTCAAGATCAAGCCCTGAGTCAGCCTGTAAAAACTCTTCTTGAAATGCTTTAAATTAATTGTGAATTTGCAGTGGTTTCATTTTCAAAGGTTTATTTTTAGTGCTAATATTGTTACGTAATACTGGTTTTGTGACTTAGATGAGTTCAAATAGGCCTGGAAGTGTTTACGCATATATGTATTTGTGTGTATATGTAAGTAATAATTATATTTGTAATCAATTCTAGTCTTTATAGGTTGGAATTTTATTTCTACTTTTTTTAACTGAAAATTTACTGGAGTTTCCATTGTGGTGCGGCGGAAACAAATCCAACTAGTATCCATGAGGATGCGGGTTCGATTGCTGGCCTTGCTCAGTGAATTAAGGATCCGGTGTTGCCATGAGCTGTGGTGTAGGTTGCAGACGTGGCTCGGATCCCACATTACTATGGCTGTGGTGTAGGACAGCAGCTGTAGCTCTGATTTGACCCCTAGCCCGGGAACTTCCATATGCAGTGAGTGCAGCCCTAAGAAGCAAAATAAATAAAAAAGCAAACATACATACTTATATCTAACATCACCAATATTCCATAGTTGTTTCAGTTGCAAACTGGCAAATGTATCTTAAGAAGTCTCTAAATTTCTCCACTTGTATGGACCTATTATAAATTTTTCTGCTCAGATTTTGAGATACTACTGAATGATTTCTGCTAGCACTGCCACCTCCCTATTCCCAAAGATCACAGATCTTAGAACACCAATCACATTTTGGTAGTTGATGTAGATCCTTAAGAATTAAAATATGTGGGAGTTCCTGCCGGGTACAGCAGGATCAGTGCTCCTTGGGAGCACTGGGATGCAGGCTCAGTCCCCAGCTTGGCACAGTGGGTTAAGGATCCAGCATTGCCACAGCTGTGGCTTAGGTCACAACTGCTGCTGGAATCTGATCCCTGGCCCAGGAACTCCATATGCCGCGGGGCAGCCAAAAAAAGGAATTAAAATGTGTGAAGAACAGATTGCTCAGAAATTATGTTCCTGTGGTAAGAGACTATGCCCTAGAGCCACTGATCTCCCACACTGGGCTGTCATTGGCAGATCTGCATATTAAACTCCAAACTAGTGTAAATGTTCTGTCACCATCTCACTTCCCTTTCTTGGCCTGTTCCTTTGCTCACGTCTCCAGAACCCCTTGACCCATCATATTCCCAGGGTTTAGCCTCCACATAACCCTGATCTTTCCATAAATTCCTCATCTCTTGGATTTCTCCTTCCTCTGAATTTATCAGTCCTATAAGGTCTGTGCTCTTCTATGGATAATAAATTCATCTCTGCTAAAGTGCTTCTTCTGACCAGAGGTCATATTTGCACTTTAGTAGATACCATATCTTAATTCAGAAAAGAAGATGGAAATTTAATGGGAGTGCTTAACTGAGATAATATAGTTAGCTGTGAAGCTAGAACTTAGAGCACTAATTTTCGTAGTCACTTACTTCACCTGTAAATAGATGTACACATGCCTGTTATTTTGCAACTTTATAACTTAAAGCATTGTGTTTATCATGAAAATGCAGTGTTAGAAGCAAATGGTTGGTTGACATTGATACTGCTTGTTCCTATAGCTGGTTTCCCTCACAGTCATGGAGGGAATGTACTAACGTATGTATCTCATTTTCCAATTATTGTTGCCTTTATTTCTTTTCTTTAAAATATTTTTATTAAAGTATAGTTGATTTACAGTGTGTCAATTTCTGCTGTACAGCAAAGTGATCACGTTTGTGTGTGTGTGTTTATACGTATATATATGTATATACACATACATTCTTTTTCTCATATTACATTACATCATTTTCCATCACAAAAGATTGGATATAATTCCCTGTGCTATACAATAGGACTTCATTGCTTATCCATTCTAAATGTAGTAATATGCATCTACTAACTCCTTTATTTCTTTATTTATTCTTTGCCCCTCATCATATCTCTATGGTTCTATGTATGTCTCCGTTTAATATAACAATGTGGGAATTGGGTATGGTTTGCTTTATTGATATCATAATGTAATGAAAACAGGTTAAAATTATGGAAACTTTTTTACATTTTTATAAAGGGTATGATCGTTATTGATATGGGATTTCCAACTTAAATGTTTGTTACACTTTTTCTTAAAGTAAAATTTCAAAAGTCAAATCATTAGGTTATCTCATCAGAATATTTTAATTGAAAGCATTATATAGCTATGCATATAATTCACAGCTCTTACTATCATATAATTTGCATAACATTGTTGAGAAGGTTTTTATCCTGTCCAAAGTTAGCAGCAGTAAATTAAACCAAATAAGAATCATACATATTTCTTGACACATCTTAATCGACTGTTTTTTAATGTATAGAAATAAACAGAGCTCACCCTGCTTTAATAATATACATAATGTGGCACTTAAGGCTTTTTTTTTTTATTAGAAGCCAAGACTCTTACCTGCATTTCTTTGAAAGGAAAAAAAACTGTAATGAAGACTAAGTCTTGGCAAGGTGATGGGCCGAACAGAGAGGAGATTATGTAGTAGACCTCAGAGGTCAGTTTAAGATGTGTATGTATGTTGCTTCTTAAGTGATGGTTTGGGATCTACATGTCCCTGTTCTGTTCCTTCAACAGCTGGAGTCTCTCCAGGTAGTTCAGACTCTTAAACATATGCACTCACCCTTGGTTCTTTACACACCCTGAAAAATTGCCTCTTCTCTTCCTCTGTCCTTCTTTTTTTCTCCCTTGTGATTTTTCTCTTATTGTTACTCTTGAATACATTTTCCAGACTACATTTATTTACATCCCCCCAAAAAAATCGTGCCCTCAATAATTTTTTAGTCATTTAAGCCACCATTGTGTTATGTGGCAACTTCTTTGCAAAATAGTATGACTGTGGCTCAAGTTTTGACTCTAAAATCGTAAGAAATAAAAATTGACAATAGCAGCATCTATTTGTGATAAAGTTTTTATAACCTGATCAATTCCCAAAAACTATTTTTAAGGTTGATTTAAGTAATTGGCAATAGTTTTCTTGTTTTAAGTATTGTACCTAACAAACTAATATTTGGAGCGTGTCTAATTTTATTAATCATTTGAATTTCAACTTATTCCTGAAATTGAATTTCATTATAAATTATACTTTGTATCCTAATGCTATTCAACATAAAGTGTTAAGAGCAAAGTTTCTACTAAGAATCAATTTTATATAAAATTCATTTAGCATAGAATAATTAGAGCAATTTTTAAAAAGAACTAAGGTTAGATGATTTGCACTCCCTGATTTTAAGATTTAACTATGACACTACAGTAATCAAGACAGTGGATTACTCTAAGACATATAGGTAAAGGGAACAAAAACAGAAGTCAAAGAATGGTAGAGAATATTGGCATGTTGACAAAGGATGCATATTCAGTATAGATAAAGAATTATTAAAGCAAGAAGACAAAAAACTTAAATAATGAGCATAAGATGTAAACACACAAATGCTCAATATCATTAGCCATCAGAGAAATCCAAACCTACCATATATTCTGACCATTCCAGTATTACATATTTACCTAAGAGAAGTGAAAATGTGTTCACACAAAAACTTGTACATAAATGTTATAGCAACTTTATTCCTTTTTTTTTTTCTTTTTAGGGCTGCACTTGCGGCCTATGGAGGTTCCCAGGCTAGAGGTCAAATCGGAGGTACAACTGTCAGCCTATGCCACAGTCACAGGAATGCCAGATCCGAGCCGCGTCTGCAACCTACACCACAGCTCACAGCAACGCCAGATCCTTACCCACTGAGCGAGGCCAGGGATTGAACCCTCAACCTCATGGTTCCTAGTTGGATTCATTTCCGCTGTGCCAGGACAGGAATTCCATGCAACTTTATTCTTAAAATCCAGAAACTGGAGTTCCTATTTTGGCTCAGTGGATTAATAACGAACTTGACATAGTGTCCACAAGGATGTGGGTTCGATCCCTGGCCTGCTCAGTGGGTTAAGATCCAGGGTTGTCTCAAGCAGCGGTTTAGGCTGTGGGTGTAGCTTGGATCCAGTGTTGCTGTGGCTCTGGCTGTGGCATAGGCCAGCAGCTGCAGCTCTGATTCGACCCCTAGCCTGGGAACTTCCATATGCCACAAGTGTGGCCCTAAGAAGAAAAAAAGAAAAAAAAAGCAGGTGAATAGGCAAATTATGGATATATTCATATATAGAATTTTATGTTCTTTTGTAGAATTGTATATGAATTAATAAGAGAATAGAATTATACCAGTAATTAAAAAAAGATATACCCAACAAGATGCAGCTATCACAGAAATATGCAGAATGAAAGACATCAGACATAAAAGAATATACCATTTATATGAAAAATTCTAGAAAGTGGAGACTAATCCATACTAGCAGAAAGCAGATCTGTAATTATCTGGGGTCAGGGTACAGAGAGAGATTGACCACAGAGAGGCACAAAGAAATTTTTGGTGGTGATGGAAATATTCTGTATCTTGATTTTGGTATTGGTTACACAAGTGTACACATCTATCAAAACTCACTGAATTTAATGCTTTGAGGATAATTTAATATGTAAATTATACCTCAATAATTTTTAAATAATCGGTTTGAAGTATTCACTAGTTTCTTTAAACCTTATTTTGTATACCGTACTTTATTAATAGTATAGCCAAATACTCTGATTTTAAGAAAGAAATTCATATTTTTTTACTATCCACTACCATTTCCCTACTCTGTCTCTGTCTAAAAGATCAAAATTGTGTATGTATTTGATAATATATGAAATAAGCATAAACAATCATAACTACTCATAATGTAAAGTTATCAGAAATTCAGAAGCTAAAGAACCACCTGGTGCAATAGAAAACATACAGAGTTTGAAGTACAAAGACTTGGCTTCATATCCCAACTATGCCTCTTACAGCATCTTGAACTTTGAGTGTATCAAATATCTGATTTGAAAAATGGGGGGTATTATTTATGACCAAAAATTATGTGTATTTCAGTGTGAAGTGAAATAACAATGCAAAGGCATTTTGTAAACACGACAAATCCCTGTACCTACTCACTGTACAGTCAGCTCGCAATTACTTGCCAAAACAATTCTGAGCAAAAGTTCAAATTTGCCCATGGACCTTGAGAGTTTGAAAAATTATGTCATTTTCAACCAGAAGTCTCCTGCACCAGTCTATCACCTGAAGGTATAGGCACTAAATACATGCTGGCTGAATTAATTTCAGTTCCTGTTTCTGGACTGTAGCATTTTTGTCACTGTGTTCAGGGAAATTAAAGTATGGGGAGCCATGGACTATTTTCTCTAAGCTTAGGAGCCTAGACAGAAAATGCTTATAAGAAGTGTTAGCTCAGTCGTAAAAAAGAACAAAATAATGCCATTTGCAGCAACATGGTTGGAACTAGAGACTCTCATACTAAGTGAAGTTAAATCAGAAAAAGAAAAATACCATATGATTTCACTTATATCTGGAATCTAATATATGGCACAAATGAACCTTTCCACAGAAAAGAAAATCATGGACATGGAGAACAGACTTTTGGTTGCCAAGAGGTAGGGGGAGGGAGTGAAATGGACTGGGAATTTGGGGTTAATAGATGCAGACTATTACCTTTGGAGTGGATAAGCAATGGGATCCTGCTGTATAGCACTGGGAACTATGTCTGTTCACTTGGAATGGAGCATGATAATGTGAGAAAAAAGAATGTATACATGTATGTGTGACTGGGTCGCCTGACTGTGCAGCAGAAAATTGACAGAACACTATAAATCAGCTATAATGGAAAAAATAAAAAAGTATTAGAATTCACAGCTTTGGGAGTTCCCATAATGGCTCAGCAGTCATGAACCCGACTAGGATCCATGAAGACATGGGTTCAATCCCTGGTCTTGCTCAGTGGGTTAAGGATCCTACCTTGTTATGAGCTGTGGTACAGGTCACAGACACAGCTTGGATCTGGCATTGCTGTGGCTGTGGTGTAGTCAGCAGCTGCAGTTCTGATTCAGCACCTAGCCTGAGAGCTTCCATATGATGAGGATGTGGGCCTAAAAAGACCAAAAAAAAAAAAAAAAACACAGCTTTATACTGACAGATTTAATGTTCAGATATGTTAGATACCCATTTGCTTCTGAAGTCATAAAAGAATGGACCACAAAAGACGACTTTAGGCTGTCCTCTTGTCCTGGCATAACAAGTCCCCTGGTTCAGAGAACTGAGTCCTTGAAGAATTAAGCCTTGTTGCTTCTTACCATGTATAACTTTCTGGTAAATATGAAATCTAATAAAGGACAAGCTATGAGAGGAAGCATAAGATAAAGTCAAGCTGATCACCTTCCCTATGTCTCCAGAAGGTGATAATTTGAAGACTCAGGTATACACTCTCTACTCCTCACCCCAACTCTGTAATGTTAGGGGTAGGCGGCAGCTGTGCAACTCCAAAAGGTGACTGGTCTGACACCAACCCAGTGTTGCTGACATTTTCCCAATAAGTTTTGTTAATGCTACATATGCACCTTCCTCTAGCTAATGAGCATCCTGAATGTAACAGCTTGCAAACAAAGGCAGATACAAAGAAGAGAGGTGCAGATTTGTTTTTAATCTCCTCTGAACCTGGGAGTGAGAATAACCATAAACTTTTTAGGGATTATAAGGAGAGTACATCTTTCCAGTCTCTCTGGGATTCAGGACTGAGTGGATACATTGTCTCTGGGTCCAGTATTTGTGTGTGGAAAATTTGTGTTTTCGTTATACTCTCATCCTCTAATAAACTGATGCACTCACTTCACAAAATATAAGACTATGGAGTTACTATATGTGCTCATAAACAAGCTTTGGGATAAATTAATAGTTCTTCTGATCTTCCATTACTCTTCATTTTCATTTCATTAATTTTCAATACAAGTTTTTTTAAATACAGCTTTAAACATAAAACAATAACCCTAGATAAAGAGGAATTTTGATATTTCCTGGTTATTCTTTCTGTTTTTGGTAGTTTTTTTACCCTTATACGTGTATATAATAGTCGCTATTAATATCCTATTCTCTAATTTGTTATAAAAATTATAACTTTAATACAGTGATGCATTACATTTTAATTATGAGAAACTGCAACAAAATCTTTATATTGAACCCAAAATTAGCTGTGATCGTGAGATCTTATTAACATCTATATTTTATAATTGTGTGTGTGTGTGTGTGTGTGTGTGTGTGTGTGTGTGTTTACACTTTAGGTACATTTTACTACATTTATATGTTTACAGAGATTTTATATAGAGGCATTGAAAAAACAAATAGACATAGTCATGGGTGTTTCATATATATATATATATATACATATATATATATGTATATATATATATATATGTTATTTGGGATGGAAAGATATAAAAGATAGAAGAACCTAGTAATTGCCTTTAAGATCCGAGCACAAAGCATTAGTTTGGATTTTACAAGGCCAGCCAGCAACAAAAGAGCAGTAATTTATGAGCTCAGCGTAAAAGAATAGCATAATTGCATTAAAAATTAATGCTAATGAACACTAAAATGGAGAAGGTGGTTATGATGAAAGTTTGTATTCATCTTCTCTGGTTTGAATGATGGCTAGTGGCTTGATTAATGGCTTAATTTCTATCAATTAGCGGGGAAAAATCTCCTGCGAGACAAGGGTAAATTGAGCATTGAATTACATATCTTGCTTTTGTGTGCTAAGAAAAAAGAGCTGCGTATCTCTGATATTAGCCACAGTGACAAATGTGGTGTGCCCTGCGATGTCTGCATTAGCTCTCCTGACAGGCGAGTTGTGTGTGGTTATGGGGTGTTTGGAGATGGCTGGCAGACAGCACTCACTGCAAGTTCCTTAGAAACGTACAACTCTTCCATCTACAGAATTTTAATTAGAGTCAGTAAGAATTCTGGAATTAAAATGGACAACAAATAACAACTTTAGAGCCTATATTCTGCTCTGTTAATCTGGTATACCTCAAATTATATTCTTTTCTTCTATCCTATTGAAATAAGGAAACTTCCAGTAGCTTTAGCCTTGTTGGAATTGTTATTTCTTAACCACTATTAAAAATGGATTTGATGACCCATATTTATTACATTTGACACATGCATAAGGCAATAGTCTATATAGTTGATCTGCATAATGGTTATTGGTTTAGCCAAATTCTTAGAAACCTTTGTAGTTTTTTTGTAACAATAATTGCTGCACAATAAATAAAGAACAGCTCTAAAGGGGTTATTTACTACCCAGGCGTCTTTAGGCTTAAAGGAAAGAATGATAGGTTTTCTAAAAACTTTATTTCCTTTATCCATTAATAAAGATTCACAGAAGGTGACATACATAATTCTTTAAAAACTTATTCAAGTATGAAAGATTCTGAAAAATGAAAAAATGTATGAAAAATGTCTGTAATCTAGCTCAAGATAATGCCAGAAGACCAAGACAATATATATGGCTTCTCCTCTGCAAATAAAGCTACATTGTATTGTACTGAATGAATAAGCATTAAAATGCAGAATAAGAAAATACCAAGAAGGTTTATTATTCTAGTGAGTGGATGAGAAGGAGAAAAAAAATAACGTATTGCTTAGCAGGTGTGGGTAAATAACTTACTTGACTAGAAATAATGTCTGAATCATGGTTCAGGATTCAGATCCCACTTCTAGCCATGTGACCTTGGCCAAGTTACTTAAGCCTCAGTTTCTCATGTGTACAGTGAGAATAAAAATAGTACTCTCTCTCATGGATCATAACCATGGAGAGATGGTTAAGTTAAATGAGGTAATCCATAGCAAAGGGATTAGCACTCGGTGCCATATATGTAAGCTTCTTTTACTGCTGCGATTACTACTTCTGCTACCATAACAACTCATCTGGCCTTTTTAACAACCATTTAAATGAAAAATTAGCCACTATGACCTTCCTCACTGGAAAGGCCTTCCAGATATTGTAAGTCTGCAAACAAGTGTCTGCAGACTTACAAACACTGCATTAATACACATTTGCTTTAAAACATGATTTCTACCACACAACTGCCATTTTAGGGAGTGTGGGTTACTAGACCTCCATTAGGAAGTGACAGGACCTCCCATCTCTTGAGTCACTGGAGCCTGGAAGGCCATGTGTCAGCAAGCACTACTTCACTCACCCTGGAGCACTCTGTGAGTCAGGGGGTCTCCAGTGTCTTGCTGGGTGATAAGCTTCAGCTGGGTCTTTTGTGCCTTCTCAGAAATGTGCCCAGGCCTGGCCCCTCTTTCCTGTTCTTCCCACAGTCTTACCACCACACAGGTGATGCCACAAGAGGTGTGAGCTAAAGATAGTTACTGCCTGGCTGGACTCAAAAAAAAAAAAATTGCCAGCTTAAAACATATGGCAGAAATGAGAGCTTTATTGCCAATTTCCATGTCTTTATTATGATTGCTAAATCAGCACTGTAGTACTATTACTGGTAATAGCTCTCAGGATTAAGTGCTTTTTATGCTCCCTTAGCCCTGTGCTGAACACAAGGATCAGCATAACAGAACTCCCAGATTTTCATGACTTGCTCCTTCATATGATTCTTCTCTCTGCTATAGTCACCAAGTCAAGAAGTGCTTTCCTGGTTATCCCATCTGAGATAGTCTGCATTTCTCCTTTGTAGCCCTCTACCCGACTCTTTTTTCCTTGATTTTATATTGTTTATGTACATGTTTATTATTCATCTCTTCCATTGAAATGGTAAGCTCCATGCAGGGAGAAATTCTTATATATCTCTAAACCCTAGTATGCAGACAATTCCTGAATGTGCTCAAATATTTGGAAGTAGGCAAGGAGTGAGAAAGGAAGGGAAGAAAGAGGGAGTCAGCCTCTCAACCATCCCATGACGTTTCAGCTCTTTCCCCGTGCCACAGCGGGTAAAACTGAAACCTTCACAATCCACTCGCCCAAGGTCACAAAGCTAATAAGTGGAAGAGACAGAGTTTAATCCAGATAGTCTGAATCTGGACCTTTTAAAACTAACCACTTAAAGGCATTTGATTTCTTAAATTACGAAACTTCTTATACTTTGACATTTCTCCCCTGTGATTTTTTTTTAATGGTTACTTTACTGCCCTTTAATTTTTTAAGTTTTCAACAAATGTTTATTGACTGCTTACTGAATAATAGAGCACGCTTTACTAACTCCTGGAATTGACACAAAGGAGTAAGTCCCCTCTAGCAGGGGAAATGAATCTTTCGCTCATCAAGAGATTACTATCAGTGCAAGGTAACATATGCTGAGAGCCAAATGAATTATGGAAAAGGCTCCTTTTCTCACAGGTGGCAAGGGAAGTACAGGGAGGATTCAGAAAAGGTAAGAGCATTCTAGGTGAGAGGAACTAAATGAGGCAGAATTTGCATGGATTTTCAGTGTTGATTTTGTTTTTCATAAAATGTAGCTGGTGCTAAATTCACTTGCATTTATTAAAATGTTTATCAGAAATTCTTCACTGGTCAGTCACATTAAAGTTATTCCTATTACTTAATTTGATATGGAAAGCATTTTTTCATAAGAGGAGTCTGTCTTGTACCCCATCCAAGGGGGGTTGTTGTCAGAGACACTCCAGGAGCCTCATTAGCATATATAACTGGGTACTGTACCATAAGCTTCCAGAAGACTGGTAGACAAGCCACATTCTACTTAAGTTTTCTCCTTTTACATTATTTGTGAATATGAATTCTGGAAATTGGTGCCCAGTGATATGGGATTTATGAACAACCTTAAAATGTTGGGATTGGATGAATTTTAATATATGGCTTATAAAAGAAACTTACTTAAAAATACCCTGTTTTGAGTGGAAAGCAGTGGTTGTGTTTCATTAAAGTTGGCGTTGATGGAAGTTGTTTTAACTTTAGAATTCCAAGTAGCTTTATAGAATATTTTATTTGTTTACAAATTTTGTCAGATAGCCATTTTATTTACTTCTTTATTGAATAGACAGTTTGTTATTTTTTTTTCATTCTTATAAAGCAGTTGAAAATGCTTTACATTTCAAAGGCTTTGTTTTGTTTTCAGTGTCTGTATTATATCATAAAGGAAATTTCACACGTATTTTCACTCTTGACTAGAATTTGAGTCAATTTAAAGTGAGAGTAAGATATTTGCTTGTATTATTTATGTATCGGTAGCAGTACTATTAGTACCTAAGTCTCCACCCACACCTGCCCCAGGAGAGAAAAGTAGCATAAGTAACTCAGTAACTATGAAGCCAACTGACCCAAACTCTGTGTAACGTAAGAATGCATTTCAACTTTGGGGAAATTCATAAATTATTAATTTTCAAAGGGAGTCATTTGGAAACGAGATTTTCATGTGCAAGATACCTTTCACGAAACTCATGTTGTTGCTTAGCCCATGATTACATCCTGGGTAACAGTGCCATCTGCTGTTCACAGCCTAGCATTGCTCCCAGTTTAAAGAGATTTGCTTCTCTCATCTACAGATGGTATATGGATTAAAATTTTGTCTTTTCAAATCAAAGGTTTATATTTGACCTTGTCATCTTTATTTACTAATCTTAACTTTGTGTACCATTGTATAGATTTTTTGAAAAATTTCTGAAAATGTGTCATGTGAAATTGTCAGATATAACTTGAGGTAGCAGGTGAGCCTGATTTTTATAACATTAACAGTAACTAATAAAATATTTAATTTCAACTTTTCATCACAAAAGGAATAAAATAATTTTAAATGCAGTGAGTTAGTATTGATTTTCTTAGTCTGTAGTGACTTAGCTTTCTGACTCCATTATTTTCTTTTACTATGAAATATGTATCCCTTATTTGGACATCTTGCAGGCAACCTATGAAAGTCATTTTGTTTACCAATGATGTGTTTTATCAAAAAATCATCAAGTGCTAATAGATATGTTTACTCCATTTTTACCATGTTAATGTTTAGAAACATGCTGTAATTTTTATTCTAGTAACTTTGTCACTTTATTTTTAACCTCGCGGCTGATGGATACAAGATACTTTGTATGCTAGGCATTCCTACAAAGCATATGAATAATAACTAGTTTTAATTCACTTTTTTTAGTCTTAAAATTGGTACAGAATTTTAAATGACAAATTGGCATATAAAACTTAAGAGCCTGAATTTAAAACAATTTACTATATATTATTGATGTGTTTTATTCTGCTTCTCCAAATGACAGGATTATACGTAAGATGTACATTTGTGGACATTGATCTTAGAATTTTGAGTGTGTAGCAATTTAAAACCTTTTTTTTATGCCTGTTCTCAGACAGTATGGAGCTGAGCTATTTATAACGCTGAAAATGTAAATCTCCTATGAATCTTTCAAATTCCAATTTAAATATCACTCTTTTACTCTTTAAATATCACCAGAAAAAATATTTCCCCCATTGAAAGGTAAAAGCTATATTGGTTTATTTTCATATTGTAAGTCAGGCAGATATGCTTTCCCCTATCTGCCCTATCACTTTGTTAGTCCTGAAGTGATCTTTAAAGAAACACAAAGATAATGTCCTGTTTTTCCTCTAATCTTTCTCTTTCATTCCTTTATAATTTCTCCCGTGCTATCTTGTTAAACATACTGGCACTTTGGCCAGCTTCTGTGCTCACACTTTTATTTGTATTAGGAGCTGGTTGTATGCCCATATTTAAAGCTACAAACATTGCAAGCTTTAGACATCAAGTACTGTTTGTGAGCTCACCTCTGACATTTAATATTAATGAAGTGCTTTGTAAATCCAAGTGAGAGAATATGTTAGAGAAAAAAAATCTAAGGGGTCAAACAGTTGATACATATAAAACATCATTCTGAAGTCAGAAATATTGTCTTTTGGTTGAGAACTGATGACTATGAAATAATTGTGAAACTAGTTAAGACCTGCAGAACCAAATGTGTTTTCATATTGACAAATTAAAGTTGGAACACTTGGAATGGTATCCATTATGACTTTTCTCTGCTATATAATGCCATTATACATGTAACTAGCAAAAATATCCTCTGGCATGGGATGTGTTAATATTAATAAGTTAGCTGCGCAAAGAGTCTTCTCTCATTTTGCATGCTCAATTAGTACACTGCATAATTAAAATCCACAGGAGCTTTTATTCTAAAGCATGTGGAACTATTTGCTCTTCCATGACACTCTGACAGTCCTTACTTTTATGTAGGAAAATATATTCTTCTAAAGATGGGAGTGTTGGCTCTGATGGCTGTTACTTCCAAACATTCCATGCATGATTTCTCACATGAGAAAAGCCTGGTTACAGCTGTCAGGGATGCATCTTCAGAAGCACTGTCTTTCTCTTAAATAAACTGAGGTTTGAATAAGACTATGTAATTATAATTTGTGATTGGCCAAAAGTTGAAGCAAAGATTTTTTATAAAATGTTAATTTTTATCGAACATATTAAACCAAATTTATTCTCCTACTGTTTATATAACCTTTTCAGCTTGTTATGTAAATATTACTTTGATGCAAATAACTTTACTTTGTTAAGTCAGTTATTACAGTTGTTTCTTAAAATGTAAATTCAGTTATTATTCATAAAGTCTAAAATCCCAGCACTTTTAGATGCTTTAGCTGAGTATACAGTGGCCACTAATTCAGCTATGTATTCATATCAGTTTAGACCAAGAGTTTAAACAGCAAGGGTGCAAACTATAATGTTGCATTTTTCCTGGCCAGCTAACATGTTTAAAAAAAAAATACAAAGAATATGAAAGGACAGGTGCATGTGGCTATTTACTAAAGCATTAAGTGTAAAAGCAAAGGCCTGCAAGCAACTAAAATGACCATCAATAGGACATTAGTAGGAAAAAAAAAACTATCATAAAACCATAAAGTAGGTTACTCTACATCTGTGCCAGAGAATGAGGAAGTCTCTATACTGCTATGGAAGACATACTCTTAAGTAAGAGAAATAATATGCATATGAATCTATACATTATGCTAATTTTGTGCAAGAAAGAAGGGAATATGTGTGCTTATATTTTCAGAAGTAAGCAATGGAAGGATAAAAATCAAATAATAAAAATGATTACTTATGGATTAGGGAAAGAACTAGAGGAATGGAATAGGAAGAGAAACCTAAACTTCTCTGAATGATGTTTTAAGTTTTGACTTTAGAACCATGTAAGTGGTTTATGCAATTAAAAAACATATTAATCAATTAATCATGAAAACAATAGAATAAAACAAGATCTAAAAATCAAAAATGAACAAATGAACCTATGTATCCAATTGCTAGCATAATCACATGGAGAATTATTTCAAGTGACTTCAGAGTTTTAAGAGTTCATCAGTGGAGTAAATCCTAAGATCAAAAAGAACCATAAAGAAATTTTAAACTGCATTAATACTTCTCATTGTTACTAGTCATGTTTGTCTTATTATTTTGAAACTAATACATACTCAGCTCGCATACTATGAAAAGCAGATAAGTACTTTGGATAATACCATTAGGACCAGATATTCTTTGAAGACAAGAAAAGATATACTAATATAACAGATTTAGCTAAAAGTCCTATAATCCTTAATTTGGTTAGTAATATCAGCATGAACTCACATTAATTTTTCTCTTTTAAAAACATATATTTCCTATCCCATCCACTGAAAAGGCTGAGAAGCAATGACAATGTAGTAACAACAAACACCCTTACTGCCCAGGTTATTGTGTTTAAATATCGTTCCCCATTAAAAGGAGTCCAGGCCCTTTGGAGAAATGGCTAATTTAAAGTCTAAGACAGGGAGTGCTGTCGTGGCTCAGAGGAAACGAATCCGACTAGGAACCATGAGATTGTGGGTTTGATCCCTGGCCTTGCTCTGTGTGTTAGGGATCCGGCGTTGCTCAGAGCTGTGGTGTAGGTTGCAGACGCGGCTTGGACCCCACGTTGCTGTGACTGTGGTATAGACCTGCAGCTGTAGCTCTGATTAGACCCCTAGCCTGGGAACCTCCACATGCCACGGTGTGGCCCTAAAATGAGAAAAGATAGATAAATAAATAAATAAATAAATAAATAAGACAGGAACTGTACAAGATGAACCTGGGACATCTTATCACACCTTGACAAAATAAATCATATCAAAAGGATGCATGAGCCAGCTTGAAGAGCCTCTCACTACCCAAAGGTAGAATCAAATTATTAAAATGATCACTATGGTTTGAAATACATTAATATATATAGAAATATTCATGCGCTCATAATTGTTATCTCTGGACCAAAATCGATAAATAAAGGGAAAGTATTAAATATTTATCCCAACTTTTCCTGTACAGGCTATATTTGACAGTCACAAAAGGGTCATTGAAGGAAGTTCTTCATTATAGAAGAATCAGAGCCAATAAATGCAGGACAAATATAAAATTAGAAAAAAAATTACCATTTTGCAATGTCTAATAAAATAAATGATCTAAGCAACAAACATTTATGTCTGCCAAAACCGTTAAGTTAAAGTCTGATGGAGAACTTTATAACAGAGTTCAGGCTGACATCACCATGGACCTGCTTATCAATCGTATCATTGAAAGTGGGAGCAGCACATCCTAATACGATGTAATAGGCACTACACATCACCTATGAAGTATTCTTGACCAAAATAAATTGAATCTGATTCTTATCCCTGTCTCAATCTAACGACTACTTTACACAAAATATGAAGGATAGAAGGACATGTTAAGTAACACCATGAGACCAAGATCAGTGAAATCCAGAATGCAGAAAATTTTAAAGGCTAAATGATCCATTTTCTTCAATAAATAAATGACCGAAAAGAAGAGATGATGGACTATGTGATTAAAAGGGATTTAAGATACTTAGCAGCTAATGTAAAATGTGGACCAATTATATTTACTTTCCTGGATAATCAGCAAAAATTAAATATGGGCTATCTAAGATGATATTCAAGAATTATTACTAAGTGATGTTGGATGTGGAGATAGTATTGTAGTTATTTTGCTGATTTGTTTTGGTTTTTTTCTCAAGCCCATATCTGAGTTACCTACTGAAATATTTAGGGGTAACATGGCATGACGTCTGAGATTTACTTGTAAGTATTTCAGGTCTACCCCAAAAAACTGAAGTAGGCATGGATAGATTAAATAAGAATAATAGAAAATTAATGATTCTAGAAGCCAGATGATGGGTACAGCTGGAGTCATTGTATTCTTATTCCTTTTATATGCATTTTCATAATAAAACTGAAAAAAAATGTAAAGTCCTCCTACCAGATTAGCCCCAGATTAGCTTGGATCATTATAGCAGTACCTTCTCAGCAATGTTTTAGGTTTTAGGTGAGAGTCTTAGTGTATAGGAATGTTATATTTGTGGATCTCCAGAAGGGGAAAAAGTTTCTATTGTAACTTGAATATAATGTCTTTTTCTTTCCATCTAGTTGAATTTCATGTCATAAAATTACTCTGTAGAACATTGCTTAGATATAGTGTTGTTAACAAGCGCACACACCAAAATACACTGACATTATACCCTCTTTTTTAGACCAAGCCACCCTGGTTGAACAAGTAAAAAGAGTCAAAGAAATTGAAGCCATTGAAAGCGATTCTTTTGTTCAGCAAACATTCAGATCAAGTAAAGAAGTCAAAAAGGTAAGTTTTCATCCAGGCATTATGAATAAGCCTTTAGATTCCAACTGAAGAGATGCTTTATTAATGGATTAATGGATGGATCTAATAGATGAAGTAGGGCAAGAGAGTGTCAGCATATTACTGAGAGAATAAATCAGTGAGAATCAGTTCAAGTTTAACTTGTTAAAAAAAAAACCTGTAAAAATGTATCTGATGCTATTTTTCTTTTAAAATTCACTGAGAAGACAAAGTAAAATGTCAACATGACAGTTCTATAACAGCAATATGCATTTCATGAACATACAGTTTTCTTTTCAAATGTATACATCTATTTTTTGAGTTGACATTGCTAGAAAAAAGTTAGAAAAGAACTTTAACAATAGAATTATTACCCAAATAGAAACACGTATCTATACTCTTTGCCTGTATGGGCATCACTTATTCCACTCTACTAAGAGCAGACTTGATTGCCATATTATTTCTGTTGAATATTTCATGTATTCTTTCAGTCATTATCAGGGCTGCTTTTTGGAATTTGTATTCCTTTAGTAGGAAAAGTCTATCTACTGTGAAATACATGTATTCTTTAATATCCTACATATAATGGGGACATGGTATAGTTACCACTTAATCAAAAATATTCTATATCTGTACATATGTTAATGACTGTAGAGTACTCTATTGATGAATGTATAGTAATTCATTTATTTTTTTCTCTGATAGTAGAAATTTAAGTAATTGTAAGTTTGAATGTATTATATACATGTTTGTAAAATATTCCAATATTATCACCATAAGATAAATTTTTCAGGATGGAGTTATTTATTAAAGATTAATATTATTTATTTTCATACATGTTCTCAAAGTCATTCTCCCAAAGTGTTGTACTGATTCAAATTCCAACCAGAAGTGCCTGGAGCTGTTTGCCTGTTACACTCTGGTTAACACCAAGTCCAGACTTTTTCATATTTACTAACCTGATAGGTAAAAACTGCCCTTTTGTTGTTCCATCAACATTTCTTTGGCTACTAGTTAGGCAGATGCCTTTTCAGTTACCAAATACATTTTAAAATAATTCATTCTAGAAACATGAATTGAACACATGCAGGATGACAGGCACACAGCACTAGACAGCCTTGGTTGATCCATGGTCCCTGCCTTGTTATTTTGCTGATTTTATTTGAACGTTTTGTAATTTGCCACCACAACACCTGAAAAAGGAGCTGTGAAATGGGCATTCAAGAAATACAGTTGCCCATTTTATTTAATGTCTTACTCTTACACGTTAATAGGTCATTCATATGTCCTAATAGAATTATAATTTATTTTGAAGTTACTTTCATAGTATTTGTTTTCTGGAGTTCACCCTGACTTCCCAGTTCTCACTATATGCACTTAAACTAGCATTTTTCTTTCCATGGAAATAGTTATTTCTCTATGGTTAATATATTTATTTGTTTTGTAAACAACTTTTTCCTATTTGGTATTAAGATAATAAACTTATTTTTGGAGTTCCCGTCATGGCTCAGTGGTTAACAAATCCGACTAGGAACCATGAGGTTGCAGGTTCAATCCCTGGCCTCGCTCAGTGGGATAACGATCCAGCGTTGCCGTGAGCTGTGGTGTAGGTCACAGACGCAGCTCAGATCTGGTGTCACTGTGGCTGTGGCGTAGGCCAGCAGCTGTAGCTTCAATTCGACCCCCTAGCCTGGGAACCTCCATATGCTGCGGTTGTGGCCCTAAAAAGGAAAAAAGAAAAAAAAAGATAATAAACTTATTTTTAATTCCATTCCTCTCTCCCAAGATACTGTCAGTTCTTTCAGTAACTAGTAAAATAGCAGTGAGCAAGGAAATTGATCTAAATACGGCTTAACAATGTAGTGGAAGGAGCATGGGCTTTGGATTCAAGGAGATAGGAGTTTGAACCTTAACTTCCACACTTCCTACCGTGATTTATGATTTCAAGCAAACATTTCAACCTCTTTCCAAACCTGTTTCCAAGTTCATAAAACAGAACTAATAATAATACCTACTTTTTAGAGTAACTGATGATTAAATGTAATGATTATCAAATATCTAACATGGTTCTTGATCTACTAAATGTTTATTTATAAATAATATACTCTAGCGTCTAAATTATTCAGTATCTAAGTATGTTCTGTAAACTAAGTATAGTGCTTGAGAACTTCTACTACTGTAGGTTCTCAGTCTGTCTTAAGTATAAACACCTTACCCCATTTACATTTCTCTAATATGCCCCTTATTTTTCCTGAGTCTTTTGCTGGTATAAAATGGACCCCTTGCTGAGAAACATAGACATTTTTTAACTATCTGATTTCACTTAAAAGTCTTTTGAAATGTATGAATGTAATAATATCTACATACTTGAATTCCAGGATTAATAATGTTTTTACCTTGTTATAGACCCTAGAAACCAAATTTATCTAACTCCAGGACCCATGTTTTTCCTGCTAATCAAATATCTCTCATAATTGTGAACTCAATGCATATTCCTTGTTGATATATAAAGTATGCACTGAAGTGACCCAATGGGGAATGTGTTAAAAAGCCTCAGAAGATGGCATTTACCTTGATGAACGTACAATAGTATAAAGTATTAGCCATCCAACACTGGACTTGTATTAGTCATCGCATTTCAAAATGATCAAAAGGGCAGTGAGGGGCCAACAATGAGTAAATCCGCACTCAACTGTAATATAAAACAGGTGGCTAATTTATTAGTTTAGAAAGTGATATCCCTTTCCAGTTCCTAAAATGTCTGTGTCTGCAGTATAAGGTAAGGTTTCAGGATGTCCAAGAAGCTGAATTATTTATCAGGACATTACTTATCAAAGGGAGGTAAATTATGTAGAGGACTGTTTCATCCATGTCACATGGAAATATGATGGCCTATCCCTGATGCATAGCAAAAACTAACTCTCTTGAGGACTAAAGTATGACCCAAGTTTCAACATCCTTCTCTCCTGGACACTTCTACACACATTGGTATATAGTTTTTGTCTCTGAAAAAGGCTTTTCTGTAAGTAATCAACCCCACAGTTGGTAGCATCTTTAACAGTGTTAATTCTACGAATTTAACTAGGGAGCTATTACAAGAAAAGTGGCTGTTACTGATGACATGCTAGACGTGTCTCCTGCAACACATTGATTTAACTAGTTTAACTCTGCAGTCATAATTCTCTAGTGTGAGGAGACAGATAATCAGGTAGTTCCTGCTATATCATCAGCGTGAGGAACCCACGATGCAGCTTGTTTTCAAACTGCAGCCCCAGATATGCTTATTACCAATTATTCAATCCTAAAATTGTTGTGTTGGTAGCTATCCACCTGTGTTCAGAAAGAGGGTAGGTAACTAATCTAAGCAGCGAGGTCATTTGTTAAATACATGTTAAAGTTTTTCCAAAATGAACCACGAGGTGGCAGTGCTACTCAAAGCTAAATGTCTGATAGTGGTCATGTTGAGCGTTTTTTATATTCAGATTTTCTCTAACAGCTTTCCTGACTTGAATAAGGAAGCAATTAATGGTTCTCCTCACTCATTTTTTGATTACCCATTATTAAATAATAACGTCTACTCTCTGACCCTGACCCTTGAGAACTTTT
The DNA here is from genome assembly GCA_004024745.2 of Catagonus wagneri. Classification (NCBI taxonomy): domain Eukaryota; kingdom Metazoa; phylum Chordata; class Mammalia; order Artiodactyla; family Tayassuidae; genus Catagonus; species Catagonus wagneri. Next base: position 16,166,827 of record PVHT021183693.1, read on the forward strand.
CCTTATGTGTGTATAAGCACTTCTCAAAGAAAACTTTGCTGTGTAGGTAAAAACAAAATCATATTACTTGGTTTTTATAAGAGAATGCTATCTCTGCCCCTTGAATATGTGCAATACACATCTTTGCCAACTAGAATAACATCATTTTGCATTTTTTCAAGGTAGTTCAATATGGACAGCCAGTGTCCCAGCTGAGCCCTATCAAAGCCCTAAACTTGCAGAATGACATGCTTTTATATTCCCTGAATGACAGTATAGAGTACCAAAAAATGACGTCCTGGACCTCGTTGGATTAGTGTACTTCTCACTTTCCCCTGTGCAGAATATTGGGTTTATTCAGCTTTATGAAGAGTCCGTATATCGAGTCTTCTATGACCAGTATGTTAGAGACAAGGAAATGCTTGCAATCTGGAGGGAAAAGAATTGGCTCCAAAGTATAAGAAGAAAACTGCCAAATCAAATTTATAAATATTTCTTTAAACATCTCTTTGTAAATTGTTACAATTTGTGATTATGTATGTATTTTGGTATTTATTTGTTAGAGATCTGTCATCCCATTAGCAAAATGTAATCTCCAATTTGACAGAGAAGTTACCTTCTTATTCTCCCTTGTGTACCCAGTGCGGAGCAATCAGTAGTACTCAATAAATACTAGTTAAATAGGTGGATCTCCAACTCTGAGATGAATTATTCTAATAAAGAATTAACTAATTCATGCATATTTCATTTTCTAGATGTTTTCCACAGAGACATCTGTTTTGCACTTCATTCAGAGGAGTGAATGTTCAGAAGTAGATAAGTCAAAAGAAAATGGAAATTGAAAAACTATAGGTGTAGAACCAATAGGTGTAGAAAAAAAAAAGCCTAAATAGTGGAATTAATCTCCCAATTATCCAGGTTTTTTTTTTAACTTTTCATTTCAACTTCTCATCTAATCCATTTCATATTATCCCTGCAGTCTTGCTGTTAATCAGCCATTTCCCTGGCCTTCTCTCTCAGAGAAGGAGATACTGGAATTAACCTGAGTTAGCACTGCACTCACTCCTGGTTCCTTCCAGCCAAAAACAATGATGTATTCATCTTTTTGTCCCCAGCATTTAGCACAGTACCTGGCACGTAATATTCCATATAAGGGAATATGATCGGGCAACAAAAAGGAATGACATATTGGTACATGTTACAACATGGGTGAACCTTGAAAACATTATGCTGAATGAAAGAAGCCAGTGAAAAAACCACACATTATATATGATTCCTTTTATATGAAATAGCCAGAATAGGCAAATCCTTAAAGACAAAGTAGATTAGTGGTTGCCTGGGAATGGGAGGGTTGGGAGAAATGGGAGCGGCGATTGCTGATGGGTATGAGGTTTTTTGGAGGATGATGAAAATGTACTAAAGTTGCATGTGGTGATAATTAAAACCTCTATTGATATGATAAAAGATATATGAATTGTGAAATGGAATTATATCTGAGTAAGGCTATTATTAAGAAATAGTAATAATATCCTTTGAATTTGCTTTTTATACCTAAAGAGACCAACTAAATTGAGATTCTTTCAGCTTGTTTTGATTAATAGAATTTAGACATGAAATTTGATTAATAGAATTTAGGTATATGCAATGTGTATATTTCTTTAGTGGTATAGTCTCACAAGTACCAATTTATTAAGAAAAATAGATTAATCATAAGTATTAACATTTTTACCATGTTTTTATATTTGTTTTGCTTGTTTTAGGAATAATTGTTTCTTATTTAATAACCCAGGACCTTTTTGTTGTTCACATCGTCTCAAAGGAGGCCAATTGAGCAATTATTAGAAATATTATTAAATATTATCAGAAATAAGGAGTTCCTGTCACGGCACAGTGGAAACAAATCCATCTAGGAACCATGAGGTTGTGGGTTCAATCCCTGGCCTTGCTCAGTGGGTTAAGGATCTGGCATTGCCGTGAGCTGTGGTGTAAGTCACAGATGTGGCTCAGATCCTGCGTTGCTGTGACTGTGGCATAGGCCGGCAGCTGTAGCTCCAATTAGACCCCTAGCCTGGAGACCTCCATATGCTGCAGGTGTGGCCCTAAAAAAAAAAAATAAATATCAGAAATAATGTTAAAATCAGAAATGTTATTAAAGCAAAAATTTAATTGAATGTTGTAGTCCAATTAATAACCTATGTTTTATGTTTTAGTCAGTGGAGCCTAGTGAAGTGAAGCATACAGGTGCAACATCAGGACCAGCATCAGTAGTAGCTGATCCACCAAGTAATGAGAAAGAAATAGACCCTAGCAGCATCCCTACTGCTATCAAGTACCAAGATGACAATTCTCTGGCCCATCCAAATGTAAGATCCTTAAGAATGCCAGTTTACACAGAGAACAGACTTGTGGTTGCCAGGGAGGAGGGCGGAGGGTGTGGGATGGACTGGGAGTTCAAGGTTAGTAGATGCAAACTATTACATTTAGAATGGATAAGCAATGAGGTCTTGCTGTACAGCACAGGGAACTATATCCAATCTCTTGGAATAGACCATGATAGAAAATAATATAAGAAAGGGAATGAGTCACTTTGCTGTATAGCAGAAATTGGCACAACATTGTAAATCAACTATAATAAAAAATAAGAAAAATAAAAATTTTAAAAAGAGTACCAATTTAAGTTTAATCGACTGAAGTTAATTCAGACAGTGGTCCTTCTGTGTTGGTGACAAGAAGACCATTGGAGGAGTGGATTCTTAGGTTCTATTTGCTAAAAATAGGCAGCTCACCCCCAGCCCTTAGAGCTATTACATGAATTTGAATCTGGTTTGGTCCAACTCATGTTACCTGACTTCTAAAAGAGTCTTCCTATGGGTGGTAGGAAAAATAGGCAAAAAGAAGAGTTTTGTTTTGTTTTGTTTTTAATCTGGCACAAAAAGATCTAATTCTGGCTCTGCTCCAGTTGGTTCATTGACTGTGAACATGTCATTAACATCATATTCTGCTGTCTTCTGTGAAATGGTGTCATACCACTGTGCCTCTCAGAAAGATAATAGGAAATAAACTTCACAAAATGAGATGCAAAATTGCTAACCAATGATGTTGACATTAGTCCTTTCTGAGTATTATTCCAAATAGATGATCTTCATTCAGGAGGCCATCGAGTTTAAACAATATCCATGCCTTGTGCTAAAGGATGTATTCTCTAAAGGTGACTCTCTTATGTAAGGTCAAATCCAAGTTTTTTTGTCAGAAAAATAACATTTTTCTTTTTTCTTTTATTTCAGCTATTTATTGAGAAAGCTGATGCTGAAGAAAAGTGGTTCAAGAGATTAATTGCTCTCCGACAAGAAAGGCTGATGGGCAGTCCTGTAGCCTAAAGTAATATACATATGGTTGAATTAACAATAACATTCGAAATTTAGGTTTTTAAATCCCAGTGTTAACTTTTTACTCTTAAAAGTAATTTAGCTGATTATATAAAAAGGTAATCTCTTTTCATCCTTTTCTCTTTTAGGCTTGGATATTTGTTGATTTGAACTTAATCAAACATTGTGAATATTAAAATAGTGTAAAGTTTTAGAATACATAAAAATGTCATACTATTAATAAAGCTAATCCTAAAAGTGTCAGTATTAAAATAAATGGTATACAGTAGTGTTCCTGAGTACAATTTGAAAAATGTTAAGTTGCCATTTAAAGACACGATTATGAGGAAGTTCCCATTGTGGCTCCGCGGTAGCAAACCCGATTCGTATCCATGAGGATGTGGGTTTGATCCCTGATCTCACTCAGCGGGTTGAGGATCCGGCATTGCCATGAGCTGTGGTGTAGGTTGCAGACATGGCTTGGATCCTGCATTGCTGTGGCTGTGGTATAGGCCTGCAACTATAGCTTTGATTCGACCCCTAGCCTAGGAACTTCCATATGCCGTGGGTGTGGCCCTAAAAAAACAAAAATTAAAAATTAAAAAAAATACACAATTTTGATTAATCATGCATTTAAAAGAATCAAATTATGTGCTATAAATATGAGATTTCATCTTCCATGTATTACAAACTCTTTTTCTTTTTTTTTTTTTTTTGCTTTGTAGGACTGCACCCGCAGCATATGGAGGTTCCCAGGCTAGGGGTCTAATCGGAGCTGTAGCCGCCGGCCTTTGCCACAGCCACCGGCCTTCTCCACAGCCACAGCAACACTAGATCCAAGCCGCATCTGCGACCTACACCACAGCTCACGGCATCGCCAGATCCTTAACCCACTGAGCAAGGCCAGGGATCAAACCTGCAACCTCATGGTTCCTAGTTGGATTCGTTTCTGCTGCGCCATGAAGGGAACTCCATAAAATTGTTTTTTAATTTTTTATTGCACCTTGTTACAATATTTTAGGTACGGTAAAAAGCACTGTAAACAATCTAAGCAGAGTGACCCATGTTAATCTTAGGAATAACACATTTAGTGAAGAAACTTCTTGAAAATTAAATAAATTGATAGTTTAGTGCTTAGAGATTAGCTTTTACTAGTGCTCCTTTGAAACATGTTAGCAGTTCTAGGCTCATTCTTTTAAAAATTACGAATTCACGCTAGATTTCACCAGTTGGCCAAGTACTCACGATGGGAAATCACTTCTCAAAAAACTGGTTAGAGCTCTCACTTCAGTCTTCCTTAACCAACTGCTGTTCCCTGCAGAGGATGCCAGCTAATCGTAGTTTTGATAAGGCTGTCTCTCACTGTAGTATGCCTTTCTCTGGTAGCTGAATGAAAATCAACTATGCGTTCCATACTGAACATGCCAGAGATAAGGATGTTTAGGCCTTGCCTTACCAAACTTGTTCCCACCAGCTGACATGAATATTTCCCTTTCCTATTATGTTTTGCTCTGATTTGTATCTATGAAGACCGTTACCTCAGAACCCAAAATAAGCATGAAAAGTTCTTGGGCTAAGATTACCAATGTATAGGACATTTTGACGCCATCTTTTTATATTTCTGAAACTACTACAATTGTAATCCCTCTTAGAAATGAAAAATATAAAGAACTTAAAATCAGTTGCAAAAGGTATAGAAAATAGACTGATGACAAAAGACTAGATTTCGTACAAACATGTTTTCAGAATCTAAATATATGCTAGTGGTTTTTTTTTTCCTTAGCTCTAAGTAAAGTACCCAGTATGAACTTGAGTTTGTGTGGTTTTTAACATATATAAATTTTAATGACTTTAAAAAAGGATTACAGTTACTAAATAATTTTGTATTTCATTTATTATATAACCTGTAAATAGTAAAAGATTGTCACCCTTTGGAGAAGTATATTTTAGTGGTCTGGGCAAGAATATGGGTTGTTGGAGTTCCCACTATGGTGCAATGGGTTAAGGATCCAACTTTGCTGCAGCTGTGGCTCAGATTCAGTCCCTGGCCCAGGAACTCCCATATGCCGTAGGTACAGCCAAAAAAGAAAAAGAATACGGGTTTTCATCTGAAACATTAATGATTCTCCATGGAAGCTGGTCTACACTTTTGTTATGATCCACTTTAATTGTATTTAGTGCCAGTGTTCATCTGTGGCAGATAGCCCAAATACAGAAGCGTGACCTACAATAGATTTATATTTTAAAGCTAAATTTTTCAAGGAGATAAAGAATCAAGTTTTTATTTTATTTTATTTTATTTTATTTTATTTTATTTTTTGTCTTTTTGCCTTTTCTAGAGCCGCACTCGCGCATATGGAGGTTCCCAGGCTAGGGGTCTAATTGGAGCTGTAGCCGCCAGCCTATGCCACAGCCACAGCAATGTGGAATCTGAGTTGTGTCTGCAAACTACACCACAGCTCATGGCAACGCCGGATCCTTAACCCACTGAGTGAGGCCAGGGATCGAACCCGCAACCTCACAGTTCCTAATCGGATCTGTTAACCACTGAGCTACAACGGGAACTCCAAGTTTTTTTTTAATTACCTAAACTTTAGTCCCTGCAGGAACTCAAGGATTCCTCCCCTCCTTCCTGATTTCCAATATGATTCATTTTAACACATTGCTAACTTTGTTTGCCTTCATTCCTGTTGAAGACTTCAGTATTACCACACAAACCAGATCAGATTTAATAAGAATGACTTCATAGGCCACTATCAAACATATCACCAAACTCAAGCTAAGTGGTGCATCCAGGCCTTTGATATCCTAAAATAATGAACCTACAAAACAGAACAGTTCCTTTCATGTCTCTTGACTAATGGCAACAATTTGGACTTACGTGAGATGTCAAAGTGTTTTTTTGAAACATTACTTCATACAAAATGCATATTAGTAATATAAGTTTTTATTTCTCAACTGAATGCATTCTCAGGGAAAATAGAATAAGAACATTTTTTTTGCAGCATTCCCTTATGAGGAGCCAGGCAACTAAGGATATGAGAACAGAACAGTTTGAATCATTCACCTACTTTGCTTCAGCTTGCCAGCATGTGAAATGAGAAGAATACTAACAGTGGACCTGCCTACCTTGATTTTTCAGTAAAATAACACAAAAGAGACTCCTTGATAGAAAAGGTGTGCTGCTTATCCGAAGGAAGGCAACATTTTCATTATTTCCTTAATGAAATATGGAACAAACAGTTGCATGGGTAATGATATGAGAAGCTATACCCCAACTTCAGTGTACCCTTTATGCGTGTGTTTGAACTGCCATGGCCAGTAGACTCCATTCCAGCTTCGTCCCCAGCTTTCTCTGATCTCTCCTGCTGCCAAGACCACAAGAAACCCTGACTGCTCTGCAGTTAGTGACCCAGCATCTACCTACTTAAGGAATCTGAGGTCTAATTCAGTCGGACTTACCCACTTACTAGTTAGCTTTTGTGTGTGTGTGTGTGTGTGTGTGTGACTACCTAGTTTGTGCCAGACACAGTAAGGGCAGTTGGGTGTATATGAGTGAATCCAGTGGAGATCCTACCCTCAGGTGGCTTAGTTATGAAGCCCAGGCCTGGATATGACATGAGAGATACATATAGTACTCGATGGCAGAGGAGAGGACCTGGTTGCAAAGAAGGAGAAATTACTGCAAGTTAGAAAATTATAGAAGCCTTCGTGGATGAGATCACAACTGAATGAAAACTTAAAGGATAAGAAAGCTCCTGGAGCCACAGAAACTCACAGCCATCCCTTTCCATCTACCCGATAGCTGCTCTAGAAGGCTGGGGACTGTTGCACTTCCAAGAGGCCCTATTGTGAAAGACCCAAGCGGCTCTGCCCTCTTAATCCTATTAAAAATCCAGGCAAAATTTTAGTTTCCCATTCGCCCTCTGACTTTCTATGACCATTTCTTCCTTTTGGTGGAGAAATGGCTGAATAAGTCAAGCCTTCGTTTGACCACTTCATCAGCAATCTTGTATCGCCACCGCTTGTCAGCCAAGGTGACATGAGCGGGATGTGCAATGGTAGCTGAAAGGAGACTTCGATGCTTCTAAGATTTACATCTCTCTATACGGCATTGCACAGCCATGGGAACCACTGTGTATTCCCTGATCCTCTGTTTTTCCACTCTGTACTGTTATGGAAAGCATTATTTTGGAATGAGAAGGTAAAGTTCACTTGCATGTGGTTAGGTCCTTCCCCAAATTTTCCTTTGGTTTGGATATCAAGTGAAAATCTTTAAGTGAGTAACTAAGATAATTACAAAAGCTAGAAATGAAACAAGATGTGGGACATTTTTGGTCTCTAAACTATGGATGAATTGATCTGAATTCTTACTTCCATGTTACTGCTTCCTTCCCCGCTTTCCCTACCCAGAATTCCTTGTGAGTATGACAGAAGAGGTTTTGAACCAGCTCTTGGCCATTACTCAGTTGATAGAGTGTTTGAATTATTTAGAAAATGTTTAAATGCCATCCTTTATGTGTAAGCCATAATTACTCTTTGGAACTCCTATTTGGAATGATGGAAAAGTAAGTCATTGTGATAAGAAAATAGCTGAGTCTTTGCAGTAGAACAGGAATAAAAAATGAAGGTAAGAAAGAACTCTTTGTGAATTCTCTAATCATCTTTACCTTTTATCATAGAGATGGATGTTGATCAATATATTCTACTTGGTGGGTTTTTTCCAAGTCAAAGAAAATTCTCTGTTATCGTATATTTCAAAGTTATTTTTGCTCTCATTGTATCCCCAGAATCTAGCCCATGCCCAACAGAAAGAAGGTTTTCAATAAATATTTTTCTTTTAAGGAAGAATGAATTTGCCCCTCTCAAATGGGCAGTCTATTTAACAGTTGTAGCTGTTTAAATTTCTCAAGGTATTTGGAGCCAATGGAAAAATAAATAGGTGTCTAGATATATACTCAAAACAGCTGAACACAGGGTCTCAAAGATGTTTGTATACCCATATTCATAGCAACATTATTCATAATAGCCAAAACATGGAAGCAACCCAAGTGTCCATGAATGGATGAAGTAAAATGTACTGTATGTACATGCAATGGAATATTTCTCAGCCTTCAGGAGGAAGGAAATTCTATAGTATGCTACAACATGGATAAACCTTGAGGATATTGTGCTAACTGAAATAATTCAGTCACAAAAAGACAAACACTATATGATTACACTTATATGAGGTACTTAGAGTTGTTAAAGTCATAAATATAGCAGGAAGTATAATGATGGTTGCCAGGGGCCTAGAGGGGAGGGGAAATGGGGTCACTGTTTAATGAGCATAGATTTTCAGTTTTATAAGATGAAAAGAGTTATGAGGATGGATGGTTGCACAACAACGTGAATGTGTTCCACACACTGAAATGAACACTTAAAAACTGTTAAGATGGCAATTATGTATTTTGCCACAATTTTTTTTTTGTCTTTTTCCTTATCTACGGCTGCAACCGCGGCATGTGGAGGTTCCCACTCTAGGGGTCTAACAGGAGCTGTAGCCACCGGCCTTCGCCACAGCCACAGCAACGCGGGATCTGAGCCGCATCTGCAACCTACACCACAGCTCACAGCAACGCCTAAACCCACTGAGCGAGGCCAGGGATCAAACCTGCAACCTCATGGTTCCTAGTCAGATTCGTTAACCACTGAGCCACAATGGGAACTCCTACCACAATTTTTAAAAATCTTATTTAAAAAGTTAAATAAACACATAGATGAGTTCTGTAACCAAACTAGTTTGCTTTCCATGATTTGTATCTCCAGATGTCTCTGAGCTGGCAAGGCTTTTCTTTTCTTTTTTGGTCTTTTATCGTTTTAGGCCCGCACCTGTGGCATATGGAGGTTCCCAGCATAGGGGTCTAATTGGAGCTGTAGCCGCTGGTCTACACCACAGCCAGAGCAACAGGGGATCCGAGCCGCGTCTTCCACCTACACCACAGCTCACGGCAATGTCAGATGCTTAACCCACTGAACGAGGCCAGGGATCAAACCCGCCATCTCATGGTTCCTAGTCGGGATTCATTTCCACTGCACCAGGACGGTAACTCCACTCCAAGGCTTTTTGATATCATGGGAAAGTGTATCGAGTACGTGGTGCTTCTCTGTTGCTTTAGTAACCAGCAACAGTGAGGGCTAGAGTGTAAGCAAGGATCTTACTAGTCTTCACTTAAGCAGACTTTCTTTCTAGTCTGGTCTTTTAATTATAAAAATAATATTTCAAATGATTTAGTTGTGGTCATTCAGGGGCCGCCTGCTGGCTCCTGTGGTTGCTGCCCTTGCAAGGGATAGGCCATTTTCCGAGAAGTACAGTCTACCAGTGTAGTAAGACAACACTTTACACTCAACAATGTACCATTTTATTTTTAGGTCTTGAGAAGGCAAAATGATCCTGCTGCAGTTCTAGTAGAGAATGATGAACTGAACTGACCCTCTCTTCACTTCTTGTGACACGGTACTCGGGTTTAAATCCCAGTGTAACAAACCTAGTATAATGCAGGCTCCCTTCATAATCTTTTAAAAAGTGAACTACTAAAATCCTGTGTCCTCGGAAAATCCTTCATCTCTATGGAGGTGATCTTTGTGTATTGTTGAAGGACGAATTTCATCTTTTGCCAAATAAAAAAACAATTTTTTTCCTGTTCAAAGAAATAAATAAACTTCCCACATCTTAAATAAAATCCACAGCTACAGTTTATCTACCTGTGCATGTTCCATGAAAATATCATAAAACTTAAAATGGAATTGAAAACATAAATAAATATTTAATGCATACCAGCACAATGGATTGAATAATTATATTAAAGATTGGGTAGTTTTCTTTTAAACAAATTCTGTAACTGGATTATTTATTTAGCCCCACGGTAGCCTTTCTCTTTCCTCTTTCTGCTGTAATAAATCTAAAGACCTGAGAAAGATAATGCATAAATCCTTTATTAATAGTTTGAAGAAATACTTTTTTAACTCACCTTCTCTGGAATTAACTTAATAAGAGAAAGTGACAAGTGATTGGTAAATAGGTTAGTATTCGACTCAGGCTGGAAAATACCATAGACTCAGTTACTGTTTGAGGTTCTTAACTTGAAGTTTCAATTTCAAAGTATGTTTATATTGTCATAATAATATAATAACTGTGTAGCGTAATTCCCAAACTATGCAATACAATTCCCAAATGAATTGTTCAATTAATTTCTAAATTCCTTTGAAAGTTATTTACACAGACCTTAGAAAGTTTTGAAAGAGTTGTAAAACCTTTCAGAGTTTTCTTATTTTCTGAAAAACCTAGTTTAGAATTTATCACAATCTATGACAAAAATCTCTGTCCTTTTACTAAAAGGGACAGTATAGATTTGAAATGTATTTTTACTTTGGGAGTTTAAAAAATAATACAATGTTTAGGAGTTCCCGTCGTGGCGCAGTGGTTAACAAATCCGACTAGGAACCATGAGGTGGTGAGTTCGATCCCTGGCGTTGCTCAGTGGGTTAACAATCCGGCATTGCTGTGAGCTGTGGTGTAGGTTGCGGACATGGCTTGGATCTGGTGTTGCTGTGGCTCTGGCATAAGCTGGTAGCTACAGCTCAGATTAGACCCCTAGCCTGGGAACCTCCATATGCCACGGGTGCAGCCCTAAAAAGACTAATAATAATAATAATAATAATGATAATAATAATAAAATATTTAAATGTCAATGGGGGATTTGATTATTGGAATCTAGTTCAAATGCACAATTTGTGAGGTGGTACCTCATTGTAGTTTTGATTGCATTTCTCTAATAATTAGTTATGTTGAGCAATTTTTCATGTGCCTGTTGGCCCTCTGTATGTCTTCTTTGGAGATATGTTTATTTAGGTCTTCTGCCCATTTTTCAATTTTTTTTTTTTTTTGCTGTTGAATTGTATAAATTGTTTGTCTATTTTGGAGATTAAGTCCTTATCAGTTTCATCATTTACAACTATTTTCTCCCATTCTGTAGGTTGTCTTTTTGTATTTTTCAGTGGTTTCTTTTACTGTGCAAAAGCTTATAAAGAATGTTTTGCCTATGCTCTCTTCTAGTTTTATGGTGTCTTGTCTTATGTTTCAGTCTTTAAGCAATTCTGAGGTGTTTTTTGTTTACTTATTTGTTTTTGCATGGCATGAGGGTATGTTCTAGTTTCACTGATTTACATGTAGCTGTCCAGTTTTGGACAGCACCCCTTGCTGAAGAGACTGTCTTCTTCCCACTTCATATTGCCTCCTTTGTCAAAGATTAATGACCATAGGTGTCTGGGTTTATTTCTGGGTTCCTTATTCACACTGATCAGAATGACTATCATTAATAAGTCTACAGATAACAAATGCTGGAGAGTGTGTGGAGAAAAGGGAGCCTTCCTACACTGTTGGTGGAAATGTAAACTGTACATTTCCACTATGTAAAACAGTATGGAGGTACCTCAGAAAACTAAATATTGAACTACCATTGACCTAGCAATCTCAATCCTGGGCATATATCCGGACAAAACTTTCATTCAAAAAGATGTATGTGCCCCATGTTCAGTTCAGAACTATTCACAACAGCCAAGACATGGAGACAAACTAAATGTCTACTGACAGATGAATGGGTTAAGAAGATGTACATATACACAGTGGAATACTACTCAGCCATGAAAAAGAAAAAAATAATGCCATTTGCAGCAATGTGGATACAATTAGAGATTCTCATATTAAGTGAAGTAAGTCAGAAAGAGAAAGACAAATACCATATGATATCACTCATGTGGAATCTAAAATATGGCATAAATTTTAGGTATCTACAGAACAGAAACAAACTCATGGACATAGAGAAGAGACTTGCCAAGGGGGAGGAAGCAGAATGGACTGGTAGTTTGAGGTTAGTAGATGCAAACTATTGCATTTGGAGTAGATAAGCAATGAGGTCCTGCTGTATAGCCCAGGGAACTCTGTCCAATCACTTGTGATGGAACATGATGGAAGATATTATGTGAAAAAAAATGTATGTATATGTATAACTGGGTCACTTTGCCGCACAGCAGAAATTGATAGAACATTGTAAATCAACTATAATAAAAATTTTTTTAAAAGAAAAGAGGAGTTCCGATTGTGGCGCAGCAGAAACAAATCCTACTAAGAACCATGAGGTTACAGGTTCAATCCCTAGCCTCGCTCAGTGGGTTCAGGATCCAGTGTTGCCATGAGCTATGGTGTAAGTCACAGATGCAGCTCAGATCTGGCATTACTGTGGCTGTTGTGTAGGCCAGCAGCTGTAGCTCCAATTAGAACCCTAGTCTGGGAACCTACATATGCCGCCAGTGTGGCCCTAAAAAGACCAAAAAAAAAAGAAAAAGAGAGAGACCAAAAAGATAAATAAATAAAAACATAAAAATAAATCATTCAAATAAAAATTATTAATAAGATGTTTTAGAAAAGTAGAACTTGTAAATTAAATATGAATGGCCACTGTTTTGCTATAAGAAATCTCTGCTGAGCACTTCAGAAATCTCTCACCATTTACATATTTTTCTATAAATTATATAATTTATGCCAGCTAGCAAATGGTCATATATAATTTATTAAATCTGATCATTTTCTAGAAATGAGTAACAAAACACAAATGGAAAGTCATCCACATGGAACCAGTTTTTGAAGGTAAGCATTGTCCACCCCTCCTGGTCGTCTGCTGCAGCCTCTCCCCAGCAGGTGGCCATTATCCACTCTGCTCCCAGCCTTGCCCTGTGCTTCAACAACCACATCTCTGCTGAGATATTGATTGACACATGGGCTCTCTTTTCAGACCGTGAAAGCAGATATGTCTGCAGTTAATGTTTTTCCCTGATCATATGTCATAGTTAAAGTTTCCAGAGCAGTACATCTGTATGCCTCATTCTTTTTAATGGCTGTGTAGGTTACTAAAAGTGGAATTGCTGGGCCATAGGTATGTACCTTTCACGTTTAATAAATAATATCAGTGATAAGTAAACTTTCAAGTTAGATGATTTCATGCAAATTAAGGTGATCTCAACCTCTTCTTCAAATCACTTAAGAACTAAAAATTCATTTTTAATGAGGGGACATTATATATAGCTGATTCTCTCCATCATCCATTTGCAGTCATTCTTCACCCTCTTATTCTCTGCAGAGTCCCAGGAGGCTGACCTTTACAGATTCTAACCCACTTTCCCTTGCCCTCTGGCTTCTGGTTGGGTCCAATCAATAGGAGGCAGTAGCGGGAAATCACGGGAGGGAAGAGAGCAAATTGGGTCTTTGTACTCCTGCTGGGCTGTGTTTCAGTTGTGGTTGCTTTCCTAAGGCCATCACTTGTAGGCTAGCCCCCCTCTCGAGGAAACAGCTCTCACCACGTTACAGTGACAGCTCTTTCCTCCTGCCCCTTCTTATCTGGAGGCTGGGACACTTGTTAGTCTCTGATTGGCTCCCTTAACCCTGCTCACATCTCTGTATGTGATGCCTTCACTAAGTCTTTTGAAAAAACAAAAGCCTCTTGAGTATGCCACTTGTTTCCTACTGTGACCAAAGCTGATAAAATTATCTGCAAGAGCAGTGTATCAGTTAGGGTTCATTAAGTATACCAATTAATTTTGACTTCATAAACAATAACAGTAAAAACAAACAGTGGCTTAAATAAAAACATTTTTTTTCTCTTTTGAAGATGTTTGAAGGCAGGTACGGTGGCTTCATGTGTCAGGAACCATGGCTCTTGTTCCACCAGTCTTGGTAGGTGGCTTCCACCATGAGTAAGTGCATCCTTAAGTAAGAAGTGAGTAAGTATATCCTTAAGTAAGAAGTTGAAATTAAAAGAAGCTTGTAAGTTTATACTTCATCGACTGGAACTTAGTCAACTGACTATGACCCTATTGCAAGAGAAATTTGGAAATGTATGTAATATTTCAGCTCGGCATAGCAGAAAATAGCCGATAATTATGAATTGTGATATTTCCTTTAAAAATATAGAAAAATCCTAAAGAAACCTGGCTACATAGCACATCTATCCATTCAATTTTTGTTAATTCAGAAAACAGTTCCATCAAATCCTGCTGGTGGCATATTCCCTTTTCCAGCTCTCTGAAGGCTACTCAACAAGCAACCTTTTCTTGAAGTTATATTAAACAGTGATGGCAATAGCTTTACGTGCAGACATTGCAGACATGAGGTGAGTGAGTTGGCGTTTCTACCCTGAGAATTCCTAATCACCATTGCTCCTCAGTTCCAGGGCAATACTGATCAGTTAAGAGTGGTTCTCTGAGCCTGAATCTATCCTGTTTAGAGAGGTCTGGCATGAATGTTTCAGCTTGACTCTATGCAGAAATGGTATGATGTACTGGGGTGAGGCCCTGTGGGAAAGGAGACACCAAATCGTCAACTTAATTCTTGTGCCTAATCACCATCTTTTCCAATGAGTAGTTCCCATGTCTATTCGGCTTTCTCTCCTTTTCTCTCTCTCTCTCTCTTTTTTTTTTTTCTTTTTCTTTTTAGGGCTGCATCATGGCGTATGGAAGTTCCCAGGCTAGGAGTTGAATCAGAGCTGCAGTTGCCAGCCTACACCACAGCCACAGCAACACCATATCTGAGCCATGTTTTTGACCTAACCCACAGCTTACATCAACACCAGATCCTTAACCCACTGAGGCCCCAGGGATCTAACCTGCATCCTCATGGATACTACTTTGGTTCATTACCACTGAGCTACAATGGGAACTCCCAGCTTTCTCTCCCAGCTTTTTCCTTAAAGGAGAAAAATAACCTTTCATTCACCTATATTTTAAGCACATAGAAACTGCTCACTGCAATTCTAATTCTGTTTACCAAACAATCATTTGATGAGTGATTTCTGCTCCAGCAGCAGCATCTTCCTGTCAGGAAATATTTTAATTACTAAAAATTAAATTAACCATGTGCATGATCTCATGCGAGTAAAGCAATAATTTTGAATTTGTTCAGTCTGCTCTTGCTACTGAATAGCCCAGCAAAACCATCTAAGGTAAACGAGAGCATAGTCTGGCTCTCTCTTCCTAGGAAAAAAGGTCGAAGAGGAGACTTGCAATGCTTCAGTTCTTTCCAGGCCAATGTATCAAGGTCGTAGATCAGCTGGAAATTAGAGGCAGAAGTCCCAGCTAGTAATAGAGGTGCACTGGTTGGAGCATGCCCTTGCTTATGTTTCTGGGAACCAAGTAAGCCCTCAGGAAGATAGATGAGAACCTTAACTCCAACAGGTAAGCCACAGGTAACAATATGTAGTAGAGTATTTGTTACCCACTGTGATAATTTTAAAACATGTCTACAAATTCTTGGACACTTCTCCCATTCTATATCCAATTCCTTGAAACTGGGTCAATCTTAGTGACTTGCTTATAACCTAGCACATCAGAAGTGACACAGCATAACTTTCAAAACTAGTCCAGGAAAGGTATATGCCTCATTCTCTTGGGATACTCATCCTGGAGCCCTGAGCTGCCATGCAAGATGACCAGTCACTCGGGCTGCCATGTCGTGAGAAAACCCAGGCTATTAATATAGAGGGTCTGCACGTTGCTGTTCTGGGTGAGGATTCCAAATGAGGTTCCAGCCAACAACCAGCATGTGAGATCCCCCAGCTAAGGCCCTATTGATGAGCCATCGTCATTGCCCAGTCTAAATTCCCTACCCACAGAATGCATGAGCGTCATAAAATGGCTCTTCCACATCATGAAGTTTAGGGGTGGTTTGTTACACAGCAAGAGTAACCAGAACACCAACCCTATTGAGTCACTGAAAATCTGGTTGAACTACATACTGATAAACACTGATGTTTATATGGAGGTCTGCTGAAAGCTGGGTAATGGCCACTGTGAGCAGAGAAGCTGCACAGCATGGTGCTAATGAGCATGAGCTCTAGAGTTAAACCTCTTCTGACCTCCTGAGCCTCTATGCCGTGATCTAGCAAACAGGTATAGTAATTCCAGTCTTGCGGTTTGTGTGTGGATTACAGTTGATGTGTGTACAACACTCAGCACAGTGCCTAGCTAAGAACAAGAATAAAGTAAACAAATAGTTAAAAATAGCAGTGCTCTAGTTTGATTTTATATTCCATGTCATTTCACTTAGATTTAAGCTTTATTCTCTTGTGAGTAGTCTTATTTTATAAAACCAAGCCACCGTACAGCTAAGTTGAACAAACAAATATATGAGTATTTTGGTTAAATGATAAATATAATTAGAAAATGAGAATGCCATGTAAAAACAAATATTGGTTATTTAGCGCCTTTAGCTAGAAATTGCCCTGTCCTACAAAGCTGACTGCCATGAGTAAGACCGAGTAAGCCATGATCATCAAAATGACTGAGAATTAAGAAAGAAAATTAATTCCCAAAGGTAATCACTATAGATCTCATTAGTTCAGGAATACCCTACCTTAGGACTTTAATTAAAAATAACATTTATTCCAAATAAATGAGAGCTGGCAGGTTTCTGCAGAATCCATAATCTTGGTTATGCTAAATCTTCTTATATTAAGGCAGACATCATTAATCTCATCTGAGATGCCCTCCAGTCTGAGAGCCCTTATAGCACTGAGGCTATTTCTTGCAGCAGCCTTTTTATCTTCACAAAAGAGTTATAAGTCATGCAGATACCTAATGTGGAAAGGTCTAGGCAATTAGAAACGTCACTCTGAGATCTACACTGGCATTTTATCGTGTTAGAAAGCTTCTCATAATGAGTTTGTTCTCAAATGGAGGCCAGTATCTCAACACTACCATCAAGTTAATGGTGGTTATGTTATTATTTTATTTATTTATTCCTACCAGTCTTTGTCCCAGAGAAGCATCAGGTATTTTATAATTACTCATAGGATATGACCAGATAAAGAGAAATTTTAACAAGTCAGTGAAAAAACTAGGGCCAAGCAGAGAATGAGAGTAGAGTAGGCAGGAAGAAGTTAGAAGGAATGAGGTTAATAGCCCAAAGGCATGCTGTAAAGTGCTGTAAAATTATACACTTGCAAGCTCGCCAGTAGATTGTTGGCTTATATTCCAAGTCTCGTATAATGATTAATTCTGAGTTTTGTTCTCTACCTATTCTGATTATTTTTGTACAAGTTCCTGATATATGCATGCACTGGGGGTCAAATAGCATCCCCCAGAATTCATGTCCACCTGAAGCCTGTGAAACTGGCCTTATTTGCAGAGTCCTCACAGATGTAATCAAGTTAAGACGAGACCATACTGGATTAGGGTGGGCCTGAAATCCAGTGATCGGTGACTCCTTACAAGGAGAGGGCAATTTGGATTTAGAAACACACTGGAGAGCAGAGATGACAGCAGCATGGACTGAAGCCATGTGAGGACAAGCCAAAGAACTCAGAGGACTGCCAGCTAGGAAGAGGCAGGAAGAATCCTGAGCAGCATGGCCCTGTAGACGGCTTCACTTCTAAGCTCCAGAACTGTAAGGGAATAAATTTCTATTGTTTAAGCCACCCAGTTTGTGGCACTCTGTTAAGACAGCTCCAAGAAACTAATGCAACCCTGAAACATTTTTCTTCCTAAGAACCTAGAGTACATGCCCAGTATGAATATAAAGAGTTGAAGGGGGGGAAATGAAGTTAAAGAAAATTCCAAAAGTGTTGTCTAGTAAGCTTTTTGTTTAAAACCTAAGCTCTCCTAACACATTGGCTGGTGACAAAACAAGTTGCAAGTAAACAAGTGACGAATCCAAAGAGGGAAAAAAAAAATCTTGGAAGTTTCCAATCACATTTATTTTAACAGATTGTTTTTATATGGTATGGTTAAATAGGCTTTTTGCTTTTTTTTTAGGGCTGCACCCAAAGCATATATATGAAAGTTCCCAGGCCAGGGGTCTAATCGGAGCTGCAGCTGCCTGCCTACACAGCAGCCACAGCAACTCGGGCGGGATCGAGCTGTGAATGTTTGTTTGTTTTTTTTTTTCATTTTTTTAAAGTTTTATTGAAGTATAATTGATTTACCATGTTGTGATCATTTCTGCTGTACAACAAAGTGACTCAGCTCTACACAAACACACATCTGTTCTCTTTCAGATTTCTTTTCCCACATAGATGATCACAGAATATTGGGTAGAGTTCCCTGTGCTGTATAGCAGGTTCCTGTTGGCCAATCATTCCATATACCCCAGTGTGCATATGCCAGTCCCAAACCCCCAGTCCATCCCTCCCCCTACCACCTGTCCCATTTGGTAACTGTAAGTTTGTTTTCAAAGTCTGTGAGTCTGTTTCTGTATTGCAAATAAGTTCATTTTCATTCTTTTTTTAGATTTCACATATAAGTGATGTCATATGATGTTTGTCTTCCACTATCTGACAAATTCTGCAAACTACATCACACTTCACAGCACCGTAGGATCCTTAACCCTCCCCCGCCCCCACCCTGGGGCAAGGCCAGAGATCAAACACACATCCTCATGGATCCTAGTAGGGTTTGTTACTGCTTATCCACAATGGGAACTCCCTAAATATGCTTTTGATATTTCTTTGCATACATTATGAGGGTATAATTTTTCCAAATCTCTGCAGCGAGGAAAGTCTTCAGTGAGACTGCTGTCCCCTCTGCAGCTCTTTCCTTTACCTCCAATTGAGGGAGGGGCTTCCCTAAAGCTAGAGTCAGAAAAACAAACAGTTCAGTTTTAAAAGTTGGAATGCAAACATTTGAGAGCACAGGCAAGATGATTTCAGATCTACTTTAAGACAACAAAATTAGAATGGTAATATAATACCCCAAACTGATAAACTTGTGCTAAACATTTGCAAACCAGCTGAAAACATAGGTTTGTACTGTACCCTGCAAAAATGAAACTGCTTCATGGTTCCACTATTTTAAGATGTAGACAGCCATGGTAGTTTCCATGTGGCACAGGGAATTAAGGATCCTGTATTGCCCCAGCTGTGGTGCAGGTCACAACTGGGGCGCAAGTTCAGTCCCTGGCTCCGGAATTTCCACAGGCTGGGTGTGGCCAAAAAAAGATACAGACAGCCAGTGAGGTGGTGGTGTCTGGCATGCACTCACAAAGGCCTTCAGCTGGGAGTCGGGTGCTTCTCACAACACAGGCCTTACCATCAGCATAGTTTTGAGCTACAATCAGAAGCCAGTATGTGGGTGCTACTGGGCTGAGTATCTTTTCATACTATGAAAACTCATACTCTCACTTAACTTGATCACAGACTCAAAGCCTGCAGGCCAGATTCGGCCCACAGGCTTGTTTTGTTTAGCCTGCTTGGCTTTTTTTTTTTTAATAAATTGCTAACTTTTAAAAATTGGGAGATTTCATGTGAAATTCAGTATTACCAGTGGGCATGAATTTCTGCAGGGCAATAGTCTAAAGTTCTGCCCTTAGCTGGAGGCAATCCCCCTCAAGTGCCTGCTGTGCACACCTGCCCCTCCAAGGGCCCATGGCCACAGAGCGCAGGATAAGTGCAGCTTCACAGCCAAGCCTCCCTGGGTTCCACTCCTGGATGTGTGACCCTGAGCAAGTGGTTTCTCTTCTCGGAACTTGAATTTCCTCTTACGTAAAATGGGTGTAATGATAGTATCTATCTCATTAGATTGTTTGAGGGATTATGAATTAAAACATATAAAGCCCTTAGAATGATGCCTGGCACACAGTGGAAACTCAGTAAATGTTTGTTGTTTTTATTATTAACTAGTATTCTCATTATCATCTTACCTATTCCACTGTTTTCACTTTTATCACTTACCTGGCTGTTGGTGATGTTTGTGTTTTGGCCTCTGGCTCCAGGGAAAGCCCTCACCCTCAGTTGGAGGTAGAGACAGCTGGTTTCCTGTGGGCTTACACAGAGAGGCAGCAGGGTTTATACCCCGTGCTTCGATCAAGAGCCCAAATTCCACAGCCAGACAAACTGGCTTCCAAGCCCTACTCTACTGCTACTTCCTAGCAACATGCTCTTACACAAATTACTGAATTCTCTAAAGCCTTTGTTTACTTACTTCTATGGAGTAGTAATAGAACTGTTGTGAATTAATGTGCCTAGCACAGAGTAGGTTTTAGCTTTTATCATTAAGAATATATAATAGACCTAAGCATTCTGCCCACCAGCAGCCCCAGGCCTAGCCCACCTCAATTTCTCCAGGCTGCCAGTGCCATTCAATAGTATGAGCCTTGCTGGAGGCTGTGCTTCCAGGCCTGAGGGAGACGTGAAACAGGAAGAAACCGGGTATAGCTTGGAGCCACTTATTATTAACTCTGTCACACCTTTCTCTTGTTATCCCAAATATATATCCCAGATAGCATTAACATTTGCATGGCCTTGAAATTAAAAACAACTCTTCTAAGATGGAAGCAATTTTTTCTCTACCATTTCAAATAGTAAAAGCATTCAAGCACATGACAAGGATGAAGGCATTCAAGTTGTTAAAGTTTTCCAAAGTAATTCCTCGAGCTCTGGATAGCCTTCTCATATGACTGCCTTCCCAGTGGGACATCCACCCACAGCATGGATTCTCTCCAAATCTTATCAAATGTTTAAAAATAACTGTTAAAATAATGCATTACACAGTCACATTAAACAGTTCCTGAGAACAAATGACCTCAATGGTATTCCTTAAAGAATGCTATCTACTGTTCAGCTTGTTTTAGACTTCATGATTCTAAAAGTTTTCATTTTTTTTAATGAAGCAATAAAGTGTTTCTTCTATACACAAAAGAAATATAGACAGTTGCAAGTACCCAACAGAAAAATGCTTCTTGTGAAATTATTGTCTGTAGAAAGTTTTTCGAATTTCAGTGAAAGTAAAGATTAAAAAACAGATGAATGTTAAATTGATTTTAAAAATTAATCAAATCGTGTATAAGAATGGTCATAGCAACTTTAGTCTTAAGTGCCAAAAAAAAAAAAAAAGGGAGCAATCCAAAAGTCTATCAACAGCAAATGGGTAAATGACTTGTGGTATATTCATACAATAAAAACCAAAATACTACATAGCAATGAAAAAGAATAAACTACTGCTACGTGCAACAATAGGAGTGAATTCTGCAAGCATGATATTAAGCAAAAGAAGAAAATCTCAGAATACTAGTTACCTTTGAGAGAGGTGATCTGGGAGGGAAAACGAGAGAATTTTCTAGAGTATTTGAAATACTTTATATATTCAACTGGGTGGTATTTATATAAGTTTACTCATATGTAAAATTTTATTGAGTTGTACACTTAAGATTAGTATACCACACTTAAATGATAACTCAATTAAAAACCAAATTAAGTATATGTACATGTATAACTGATTTACTTTGCTCTACACCTGAAACTAACACATCTTTCTAAGTTAACAATACTCCAGTAAAATTTATTTTAAAAAACACAATTAACCATGGCTCAGCAGGTTAAGGATCCAGCATTGTCACTGCAGCGGCTTGGATCACTGTTGCAACTCAGGTTTGATCCCTGGCCTGGGAATTTCTGCATGCTCTGGGTCCAGCCAAAAAAAAAAAAAAAAAAACCAAAAGAAGAAATAAATTAAAAAGCTAGTGGGTTTTTTTGTTTTTGTTTTTTTTCCAACTGAGGCATTTGGAGCTCCCAGGCCAGAGATCAGATCTTAGCTGCATCTGTAACTGTATCAACTCCAGGGCCTTTAACCCACTGTGCTGGGCCAGGGACCCAACCTGCATCCCAGCCCTGCAGAGATCCCGGCAATACCTTTGCACCACAACGGGAAGTCCAAAAAACTAGTCGGTCTTTGGATGTGGATTTTCATCAACTACACATGGCTCCAATATGAGCTCTATGGAAAGTTTGTCACTAAAAAAATTAAAAAAAAGTATAACATTTGTGTTTTACTTTGTCATTCAACTTCTTTGTCTCTGGAGTAATAACCTTTGTTTCATATTAAATAACATCTGTGTTATTGTTTGTTTTCCAGGAAAAACGTTTTCATGTATCTTTTTACCTGGAAGCTTCACATGTGTGTGATTTCACACGATCAAGTTCTTTTTTGTTAAGAGAACGGCCTAGGTGCGTAGCGAGAAGAAAATGGCCTTGAAGTGGTCATACTGGATCAGAATCCCTATACTACCAGCTAGAGGAGCTTGGTAAATCACTCCCTGACCCTGAATCTGGGTTTTCCTCTGCAAAATGGGGGTGGGGGGGTAATGCCTCCCTCACAGTGTTGCTAAGAAAATTAGTTGGGATAAAGTTTGTAAAACTTTCAGTAGACAATTTTTTTCAAATGATTTTTATTTTTCCATTACAGTTGGTTTACAGTGTTCTGTCAATTTTCTACTGTACAGCAAAGTGACTCAATCACATATACATATATACATTCTTTTTCTCACATTATCATGCTCCATCATAAGTGAATGGATATAGTTCCCAGTGTTATACAGCAGGATCTAATTGCTTATCCATTCCAAAGGCAATAGTTTGCATCTATTAACCCCAAACTCCCAGGCCATCCCACTCCCTCCCCCTCCTCCTTGGCAACCACAAGTCTGTTCTCCATGCCCATGATTTTATTTTCTGTGGAAAGGTTTGTTTGTGCCATATACTAGATTCCAGATATAAGAGATATCGTATGGTATTTGTCTTTCTCTTTCTGACTTGCTTCACGTAATATAAGAGTATCTAATTCCACCCATGTTGCTGCAAGTACCATTATTTTGTTCTTTTTTACAGCTGAGTAGTATTCCATTGCATATATATACCACATCTTCTTCATCCAATCCCTGTCGATGGACATTTAGGTTGTTTCCATGTCTTGGCTATTGTGAATAGTGCTTCAATGAACATGCAGATGGGTTCATGTATCTTTTTCAAGGAAAGTTTTGTCCAGATATATGCCCAAGAGTGGGATTGCTGGGTCATACGGTAGTTCTATATTTAGTTTTCTGAGCTATCTCCATACTGTTTTCCATAGTGGTTATATAATTTTATATTTCCACCAACAGTGTAGGAAGGTTCCCTTTACTCCACACCCTCTCCAGCATTTGTTATTTGTGGACTTATTAATGATGGCCATTCTGACTGGTGTGAGGTGGTACCTCATAGTAGTTTTGATTTGCATTTTTCTAATAATCAATGATGTTGAGCATTTTTTCATGTGCTTGTATATCTTCGTTGGAGAAATATCTCTTAAGGTCTTTTGCCCATTTTTCCATCGGGTTGTTGGCTTATTTGCTGTTGAGTTACATAAGTCGTTTATATATTTTAGAGATTAAGCCCTTGTCAGTTGCATCGTTTGAAATTATTTTCTTCCATTCTGTAAGCTGTCTTTTTGTTTTCTTTATGATTTCCTTTGCTGTGCAAAACCTTGTCAGTCTGATTAGGTCCCACTGGTTTATTTTTGCTTTATTTCTGTTGCCTTGGGCGACTGACCTGAGAAAACATTTGTAAGGTTGATGTCAGAGACTGTTTTGCCTATGTTCTGTTCTAGGAGTTTGATGGTGTATTGTCAACAGACAATTTTTAGATGGAAACTATTACTAAATGGAAATGAGCCCTTATCTAAGTCTACATTTTATTTTATTTTATTTATTTTTTGGCCACCCTGCAGCATATGTAGCTCCTGGGCCACGGATCAGATCTGAGCCAAGCTGCAAACTAAGCCACAGCTGTGTCAATGCGGGATCCTTAACCCACTCTGCTGGGCCAAGGATCAAACCCACGTTCCCAGTACTCCCAAGATGCTGCCAATCCCATTGTGACAACAGAAGTTTCTAAGTCTAGATTTTAAAAAAGAACATGACATGTGCTTCAAAATATCTAAGCCTCAAAGATTTACATCTAAAAAATGTGGGAAAGACCAAAACTTTTGCCCATATTTATTAACAACAGTATGATCTTTGGTTCAGCTCTGACCCTACAGTGAGTCCTCATCCCCTCCCCAGTGTTTTATAGCACCTCCATCCTCCCTGGCCTTCCATCGCTAGAACAGAACATTCCTCTGCTTCTCTCCTTCCAAATTCCTCTCTGCCACCTGAATGTTGGGATTCTACCCCAGGAATTGACTTCTCAGCTTCTGACCCCAAGAGATCTCTTGTTACCGGTACCCCATAGGCAACATTTTCTCAATGTTTTTCCAATAGGACTCAATTACAATTTGTGCAAAATAAACACCCCACCGTGAATATACATGTCCACAGAGAAAATGAGTGTAAAAGTAAAGACGACAGGAAAAGTATGCTGCTTATTCCTGGTGTGGTGTAAACAAGACTCCTGGCCCTCCCCTCAGTAGTAGGCACCAAAAAGGATTTAATATTGAAACTTTTCCTCTGGGAATTCAGATTTGTTTTGAAGTTTTATGTTACTGGGGGGGAAAAACTGGCTTTAGAGAGTGTGTTTCTCAAAGAGAAAAGAATGCCATTGGCATTTAGGGCTAGATGGGTCTTCATCATGCCAGACTGTGCCACTCACCGTGAGATGCTTCACTGTCCTGGCTCCACCCAGTGGAATAAAGATGCCTTCAGGGATGCAGCAAGGTTGGCAACCAACTACACTTTGACATTGTCTCCCTGGGAGAGAAGGAGAGGTCACCCCTGATGGAATGGGAGAACAGAATAGAAATTAAGTTCAGCTACAGGAAAATAAAATTACATTTCTTGCCCCTGAGTTTGTGGGTGAGCTGGGTACATTAACTTCTGACAAGTGAAAGAAATTCAGCCTTGGGCATGGGGCTGCCGTGAGCAAGTGTGCAACACCTAAGGGGACACCGGTCATATCATACACATTGTAGATTTGGAAATTTACTAAACAATTGTCCCATTAATGGGAGTATCTTGAGAGAAAGAGATCTGTTACTAATCTGAATAATGGTGCCATATGGATCAGAGGCGACCTTGACAGGGAGTTTGAAGAGCTGGACCTGTGCTTATGTTATAGAAGTCACTCGTCACTATTCATGGTTTCCCCAGCTTTCATAAAGGTAAAATGCAAACCAGTAAGAGGGCAGGCACTAAAATGAAAGTGAGTCGTATCTTTTAGAAAAATTAGATTTGTGATACAACTTTAAATTTTTTTAAATTTGGGGGAAAAAGAAAGAAAGATTGTGGGATTAAGACAGACATTCCCAAATGATCTCAGTTCATGAACCCTTTGTGACTTAGTAATACTTCCACTGTGCCCCCTGGGTCTCAAGAAATACTGAATAGTTAGTTCTGTTTATTATACAGTGAGTTCAAACAACTTATATATGTCCTAAAAAGTAAACAGCCTTTTAAAAAATTACATAAATAGGAAGAAAAAATAATTTTTATGTCATTCTAAATAATCACACTGGCATATGTTTCGCTCTAGCATGGCTCAACTTCTGAAACTTTGGGAACAGATTGAATTCTGTCATCAACATTTTCTGTTCCACATTGATTTTCACAAAGTCCTTCCTTGTCATCACGGTAACTTATAAAAACCTAGCTTTCCAAAGCTATGACATCACCTAAAGGAACATAGCACAATATTTAAATGCAAACTATCTCAAGCTAGTAATTTCAGATGTCTGACAGATGTCAAGTTTCTGTTTCCCTCAAAATTTTTAAATGTCCTGTGGTGTCCCCTGGGAATTTGCTGTGCCTCTCCATCCTGCAGCATCTCTGTGCACAGTTTGAGACAAAGGGATTAAAGCAATGAAACCTAGACGCATTAAAATGAACTGTGGAGGAGATGTTTTTCAGGGCCTGACACCCGTGGTTGAGAGAGCCATAATTAAGGCTGAAGTCCAGAACTCAAGAGCCTGTTTATGTCTTCTTGGGCACTTAAGATAGTGTCTTCAGAAGTATTTTGAAAATTCTGAAGTGCTGTAACAATAAGAACTATGCAATTGACTGGTAAAAGAGCTGTCTGCTAGAATGTAAGCTCCAAGATGCCAGGAAGTTTTGTATCCTCAATACCTAGAATAGTGCCTGGTTTATAGTTGGTTTTTACACTTAATCTTAGCCAAAAGGCCGAGAAGCGATATATAGTTGGTTTTTAATAAGCAGTTGATGAATCAACGGATGAATGTAAAGAGGACACACTGACGTTTCAAACTCTTGGTGTTTTTGATAGAGTTGTAGGGTTGGCTTGACTTTCATGCTTTTCTCCATATTCTAACTCAGCCAGTGACCTTAAAAATGAAACCTAAGTTGTAGTGTGGTTGGAGATTATATACATGAAAGTGCCTAGTACACAGAAGGGCTCGGTAAATGATTAATTTTTTATAGGGAGATAA
Organism: Catagonus wagneri; assembly: GCA_004024745.2. Lineage (NCBI taxonomy): Eukaryota > Metazoa > Chordata > Mammalia > Artiodactyla > Tayassuidae > Catagonus > Catagonus wagneri. Next base: position 16,193,382 of record PVHT021183693.1, read on the forward strand.
AGTAGGATGGCGACAAGAATATAAGTTTTGGAGTAGAACCAATTTGGATTTGAGCTGACTTGAAGATCACCAGATTTCTCTGCTTCTCAGATTTTCCCATATGTAATATGGGGCTGAACACCTTAGTATACAACGTTGTTGTAAGGATTAAATGAGAAAATGTATGTAACGCACTTAGTGCAATGCCTGGAACATAAGAAGTACAAACAGGGGAGTTCCCGTTGTGGCTCAGTGGTTAATGAATCCGACTAAGAACCATGAGGTTGCGGGTTCAATCCCTGGCCTTGCTCAGTGGGTTAAGGATCCGGCGTTGCCGTGAGCTGTGGTGTAGGTTGCAGACGCGGCTCGGATCCCGCGTTGCTGTGGCTGTGGCGAAGGCCGGCGGCTACAGCTCCTGTTAGACCCCTAGCCTGGGAACCTCCATATGCCGCGAGTGTGGCCCTAGATAAGGCAAAAAAAAAAAAAAAAAAAAAAAAAGAAATACAAACAGGAGCTATTTATCCTAATAGGTAATTTTTACTTTTTTTGGCTCATCTTATTCCTCTGAAGGTAAGTTTCAGGACCTATAAGTATACACACTACCTTGGGGCCTTTGCATTGGCCTGGAATATTCTAATAGGTGTTTTCTTCCTTCCAGTGAGTCTGCTCAAGTTCACCTTCTTGACGAGGCCTATACAGAACTCCCTACTTATAATCGCACACCTCCATCCCCCTTACTTGGTCAGTTTTTTTTCCTCCTAACACCTATAACCCTTTAACATTCTATTTTCTGTGTCATTTATTTTTATTCTATCCTCACAAGAATATAAACTAAGGAAGACAGGGTTTTTTTTTCTGTTTTGCTCACCAGCACCTCAGTATCTGCCTAGATCAGTGCCTGACAGAGGATGAGCACTCAGTAGATATTTGTGAAATTGAATTGAACTGATTTTAATATATTCCCACTGAATTATATATATATATATATATATATATATTTGGCTTTTTTTTTAAGGGCTGCACCCACAGCTTATGGAGGTTTCCAGTCTAGGAGTCTAATTGGAGCTATGGCTGCTGGCCTACACCACAGCCATAGCAACACGAGATCCCAGCAGCGTCTGCAACTACAGCTCATGGCAACTCCAGATCCTTAACCTACTGAGCGAGGTCAGAGACAGAACCTGCAAATTCATGGTTCCTAGGCGGATTCGTTTATGCTGTGCCACAATGGGAACTCCTGAATTTTATACTTTTTAGGTTGGGTCCATTATTTAGTTTGTCAGCATGATTTTGAGAAATAATAACCTGCTTTCATCGCACATCTTTAAGTGTGGCTCATCAACCACTCTCCATGCAACTAGCCCCCACCAGGGAAAACTCCCAATGCCTTGCCCGGATCAGTTACTGGCTATGTGAACCTTGACAGTTTTCTTAGCCTATGTCTTGGTTGCATTACAAAATCATCACTGCTCCATAAAAATCTTGGGATTTAATGCACACAGAGTGCCTACAACAGCACCTGACACACATTCAATAAATATGAGCTATTGTGATTGTACTTACAGCCAAGTCCAGGACCTTCTCCTCTCATTCCTGCTCTGCATCTCTATTCTGCCCTGCTCCAGTAGTCATTCCTTCCTGACCCACCTTCTCTTTCATCTCCTACCTCTTACCCTTCTGATCTGAAACTGATGAGGTCTCTTTAGCTTCAACTCTCTTTTTTCCTCTTTTTTTTTTTTTTGCTTTTTAGGGCTTCACCCACAGCACATGGCTCCCAGGCTAAGGGTCTAATCAGATCTACAGCTGCCAGCCTACACCACAGTCACAGCAATGCCAGATCCGAGCTGTGTCTGCAACCTACACCACAGCTCATGGCAATGCCAGATCCTTAACCCCTAAGAGAGGCCAGGGATCGAACTTGCAACATCATGGTTCCTAGGCGGATTCATTTCCACGATGCCATGATGGGAGCTCCTTTCTTCTGTTTTTTAAAGCACTTGTCATTAGGCCCAAACTGTTTTTAGATGCTCCAGGTAGTTCCCTGACTAACCTGTGTCTGGACTAAAGCTTTCATGTTTTAACAATGCAATTCTAAGAAAAACCCCCATGGGAACAACAGAGAAAAACTTCTCACAAGTTGCTGTATTTGACCTGAATCCAGAAATGTTTTAATACTGTCAATTATCATTTTAAAGAGGAAATAATTCCCAGTTTTCTCAGTTTTTTTGCCTTGAATCTTATTCAGGAGACCCCTAATATGTATGTGCTCAGGACATCATTCTGAGGCTGGAAGAGAAAATCTCCTCCCTGGAAGAGCTATGCTGTCTTAACTTGGACGGTGAGGACCGCCCTACCTCGTGTCACCAGTCTCAGGAAAGGGGAGCTGCCGGAGAACTTGGCTAAAGGTACAGAGGTAAAAGGTCCAAAGGATTAAATTTCTGGCTCCCAAAATAACCCTGAGTATTCCTGCCACCTCCAAATCAGGCCCTGCACGCTTTTTCCTGCTGGCAGGGTGCCACTGCTCTGGCCGAAGCCCAGGAGGCCCCGGGGAGCCGTGGATAACTCTCTATATCCGTAAGATAGTCTTCTAGAGAGACTGGGAGCCCACCGAATTAAGGATGGACATGCAAGGTGCTTTTTCTCTCTTCTCAGACTATGATTCTTCTCTTTCTTTAATCTTCTTACTTCTCCACCTGTCTTTAGGCTCCTGGAAATCCTGAGAACAGTGTTTTCCCAAGCTCAATAATGTCATCATGCCCTGCTACCCACCCCCAGCATGTCCATATCCCACCTGTACTAGTTGCTTAAATTGGTTCACTTTTCCATGTAACCGTTTAAAGACTAGCCATTGATCTATAGCACTGATTTAAATGTAAAACCGGTTTCTCCTGAAATAAACACAAAACTCACATATAAATATACTTAAGACATAATATGTAGGAATGGAATTTTAATTGGCTATGGCTGCTTGCTGCAGGCCTTGTGCCCCTATCCTACGCTGTCAGGTTAAGGAATACTGGAGAAGTGTTAAAGACATACCAGCATCAAAGTGAGACTGGCTTCCTGAAATAGGGACTGGAAAGAGGACAGAAGACAGAAACGTTCTCATCTTATTTTTAAATACCATGCTACATAAAACTTAAACAGTTCCCACTTTGGGTAACACTGTTTCCAGTTTAGGCCCACAAAAGATAAATGTGTTGAAATCGGATAGACCTCATCTCATTTCCCTTAAGTACCGAGTACAGTATTTAATAACTGTGCTCAAAAACTTTTTTGCAAATTTTTTCTTATTATTTGGTCACACCCTCAGACCAACCATCAAAAAGTGTTTTGGATATAGGACTCTGCTGTGTGGATCGTAAAATGTGGCCAGTGATTAGATCTTCGGATGCCATTTCACCCAAATCTTGACCTATCTTCATTTCCCTGAAAAGAGACTTGGGGTTCGAGGCCGAGGGTGATTTTCCAAAGGTCACACAGAGGGTAGACTAATTTTTGTCTCTGCAGCCGGGAGAACAAGCTCTCTCGTCCCACAGGAGGCTTCCCATGGGTAGCCGGGCTGGCGCTTGGCCAAACAAACATCCAGCCTCCACTTTGTTGATCGTGGTTGCCATAGTAGCGGCACACTGTTCCCCGCCTCATCTTGGTGACGTTATGGAAGTGGCGTCCAATGGGAAAGCAGCTCAGCGTCAAGCACCGCCTTTCCCGGAGAGCATGGGCCTCGAGGCGAGGAGAGAAGCGTTGACAGTGCTGGGCTGGCTGGCTCCGGTCGCGGACGCGGCGAGTTACACCGTTTTTCAATCTGTCCGCGGACGCCGCCACCCGAGACAAAGCCAGAATGTTCGGGATGCTGAGCAGCAGCTTTGAGGATGATCCCTTCTTCTCGTGAGTATCTGGGGCCGGGAGCCAGCGGTTGCGCGGGAACTGAGAGATCTTGAGTGGAGCTGTTTTAAGAGAGAAGAGCCAGTTAAAACTCCAAAGACGGGGAGAAGGTGACCCCAGGAAGCAGCTTGAGGAAGAGGAAGACTTGGGGCGTAAGAGGGAAGGGAAAGAGGATTTAGGGGAGTTTGATGGAGAGAAGGATCTGGGGATACTGGGAGGAGGGAAGAGAAGGATTTGGGGGGCGTGAGGTGGAGGAGGACCAAGCAGGGTCCCCTAACCCCCAACAATCCCGGGCCCAGGCTGCTCTCCACTTGGCCCGACTTCGGATACGCAACAACCCCCAAATCCGATCCTCGCAGTGTCCCGCCTTAGCAGCTGCAGAGGCTTTGCAGGTGAAGGTTACTGCCTTCTCGGTGGAACTTCTGGTGAGAATTCCGCTTACAGGACCCTCTCTATACCTGTTTTAACCTAAAATGAGGGGCAAAAAATGTTTAATTAGATGGCAAGTCTTCAAAAAGGGAAAGTTTTTTTTTTAAACAGTATTTTCCATAATATGTGTTTATAAGAGCAAAACAAAGTTGAAGAGTTGTGCTGTCTCTACCCTAGAAGTGGTTGGAAGTTGCCAGGTGCAGTGTTTGTTTCCTTTGCTCGCTTTGTTACAAAGCTGGCCTTGTTTGGAAAGGGACTCCAAACAGGACAGGGAAACAGAAAGAGGGTGCATTTAACACCTCAGGTAAACAAGTGCCAACCTGTGAATGGTTCCAAGTGAAATACTGCGATGCCTTAAGAGAAGGCATCCAGAAATTAGCTTCATTATGATCAAGTTTTCTGGGTTTTGCTTTGCCTTTTTTTTCTTAGTTCTTCTTTGGCAGTTATATAAAAGTAATAACACAATCTAGGTGGATCTCTAAAACAGGAAAATGTGTTACTTTTTTAACCCAAGTGTTTTACCACTTTGAATTTTGACTTCCTGTCCTAGTTTATTTTGATCACTTAAAATATCTATGCAACTTGAGGACTATCTTTTTAAAAGGTTAAAATGTTAACAGTTTACTATGGAGATTTTTGTTCTTTAAAGGAAAATATTATATTGGTTTAAAATGTGTTAATACTGGAGTTCCTGTCGTGGCGCAGCAGAAACAAATCTGACTAGGAACCATGAGATTGCGGGTTCCATCCCTGGCCTTGCTCAGTGGGTTAAGGTTCCGACGTTGCGGTGAGCTGTGGTGTAGGTTGCAGATGTAGCTCGGATCCTGCGTTGCTGTGGCTGTGGCGAAGGCCGGCAGCTACAGCTCCTGTCAGACCCCTAGCCAGGGAACCTCTCTATGCCACGGGTGCGGCCCAAATAAGGCAAAAAGACAAAAAAAAAAGTGTTAATACTATACTAAAACAAAATAACATAAAAGTAATAATTGAGAGAAAACTAGTAGTAGAAAAGATGAAATGATTAATGTGGAAAAAATAAAAGTATTAATATTTAATTCTAAAGGTTATTCATTATAATTAAGGAGTATATGGACTCAGGAAAATTTATCATACTCTTTTAATTAATTTGTTTAGGAGCAGTTGCAACCTTTATGACCAGTATCATTTTAACAAATTTCAAATTTTGTGTTATGGTTTGCCCTTTTAAAAGTCTCTGAGAGTAGAGACTAAATATATCCAAAGATTAGTTGAGCTGTTAAAGTGGTTCTTATGTAATTGTGACATCAGTACAATGGGTGACAGCTAAGAAGATTATGACAGACAACTTTTGTATTAAAAAGAGCAATGACCTTAACTAAACCATAAATGTAGAATTAGTGCCTTCTTTAAAATGTGTAGCAGGAGTTCCTTTCATGGCTCAGTGGGTAACGAACCCAACTAGGCTCCATGAGGATGCAGGTTCGACCCCTGGCCTCAATCAGTGGATTAAAGTTCCGGTGTTGCTGTGAGCTGTGGTGTAGGTCACCGGCACTGCTTGGATCCCGCTTTGCTGTGGCTGTGGCATAGGTCGGCAGCTGTAGTCCAGTGCAACCCCTAGCCTGGGAAATCCATATGCCCTGGGTGCGGCTGTAAAAAGAAAAAAAAATAAAAAATAAAACTGTAGCAAAGATGTAATTTAAACTCTTGGGTAACTCTTTCTGAGCAAAGGCAGTGAACCCAAGAGTCAAGGTCAGAAATAGTAACAGACCACAAATGGTAGGCATACATCAAAGAACACTCTTCCACTGTGCGGAAGATGAATAGGACCATCAGTTACATGTCAGTAGGTCCTTTAGTCGTCACTCTCTGTAGCTTTCTTCAAATGCAGGCAACCACATCATAGAAATTTGGGAGGCAATTATTTAACTTTATAAAACTATAATTTCTTTGCTCCACAATTGACAACAGAGTGAGTAAACGTAATTAAGGGGAGGTCGGGAGGTAAGGGAGAAAGATAATGTGAGTTTATATTCAAATAATCTGTCATTTGACCGACCCCTTTTACCTAAACCCCAAACAAAATGAGTATCCATTACTTAATATGTCAAGCATAAAGAATTCATAAAGGTGACAGTCTCCTTATTTAATCATTCAGTGACCTTAAGGAACGCACAATGGTTCCATACCCACCATCTTTTATATAAATATTATCCCTATTGCTAACATTATGTGTTTATTGGGCTCCCTAGTGGCAATTTTAATGCCTGACATGTAGAAAGTTTTCATTAAATATTGTTTAATGGCACTCTGTGTCCTTTACAGAGTGTTAATGTGGTGTTCAGCTTATTGCTTGATCACTGAAAGTAATTACAGATGGCCCTTAATTTACCAGGGTTCCACTTCAGATTTTCAACTCTACGATGATGTGAAAGGATTACACATGCATTAGACACCATACTTTGAATTTTGAGTTTCAGTCTTTTCCTGAGCTAGTGACATGTGGTACAAGACTCTCCCCTGAGGCAGGCGGCGGTAGCAAGCCTCAGCTCCCAGTCAGCCCTTACAACCATCCTGTGTTTCACTTTTAGTGAAATATCTCATGAGGTATTCAATACTTTATTATAAAGTAGGTTTTGTGTAAGACAGTTTGCCCAACTGTAGGCTACTGTAAGTGTTCTGAGCCTGTTTAAGTTACGCTAGGCTAAGCTATGTCAGAATCGCTATCATCAAAAAGACCACAAACAATAAATGTAGGCAAGGGTGTGGAATGAAGAGAACCTTAGTACACTGTTGGTGGCAATGTAAATTTGTGTGGTCACTGTGGAGAACAATATGGAGGTGCCACAAAAAAACCTAAAAATAGAACTACCATATAATCCACCAGTTTCACTCCTGGGTATATATCCAAAGAAAATAAAAACACTAATTCAAAAATATAGATGTACTACATTTACAGCAGGATTTATAATAATGGCAAGAAACCTAAGTGTCTAAGGTGAATAAAGGGGAAGTGGTATATGTATGATGAGATATTACTCAGCCATTAAAAAATAATTAAATTTTGCCATTTGCAAAATGAATGAACCTGGAGAGTATTAGGCTTAGTAAAATAAGTTAGGCAGAGAAAGACAAACACTACATATTATCATTATATGTGGAATCTAAAAAATAAACAGATGAAAGACTATAACAAAACAGAAACAGGAGTTCTCATTGTGGCTCAGCGGTAACAAACCTAACCAGTATCCATGAGGACTCAGGTTCGATCCCTCGCCTCACTCTGTGGGTTAAGAATCTGGTGTTGTTAAATAAATGGAAAGCGTTTGCATCAAAACAGGTGGAAATTGAACTAAAGGTCCCTGATTAAATGATTGAAGAGAGTAAACTATAGAGTTTATTCTTTTAAGATTCCTGGAACATCTGCATTAGGGCTACTTGAAACGGTTGTTGAAATGCAGATTACTAGGCAATGCTTCAGATATACTAAATCAAAAATCCCTGGTTGTGGAAGTTCAGTCCCTGGCCTTGCTCTGTGGGTTAAGTATCCGGCGTTGCCATGAGCTGTGGTGTAGGTCGAAGCTCGGATCCCATGTGGCTGTGGCGTAGGCTGGCAACTGTGGCTCCAGTTGGGAACTTCCATAGCTGCAGATGCAGCCCTAAAAAGAAAAAAAAACAACTCTGGCCTCCAGCATCTACATTTTAATGAGTATCTCTGGTGACTTAAGTGCGGTCAGGTTTAAAAAATATAGAGTTCCCATCGTGGCTCAGTGGTAATGAACCTGACTAGTATCCATGAGGATGTGGGTTTGATCCCTGGCCTCACTCTGTGGGTTAAGGATCCAGCGTTGCCATGGACTGTGGTGCAGGTCGCAGATGCACCTTGGATCCTGCGTTGCTGTGGCTATGGTGTAGGCCAGTGGCTGCAGCTCCGATTCAAACCCTAGCCTGGGAAATTCCACATGCCGTGGGTGCGACCCTAAGAAGACAATGAAGGCAGAGAAAAGAAGACCAGGTAAAGCCCAGAGGGAGTATATCTTTAGCTGGCAGTGCTTTTCATCATTTTCATGTCATTTACAATTAGAAAATAGTTGCAAAGCACCTTGGGGTACAAGGAGAAGAGGGCAATACGGGTTTTGGCGGGTTCAGGCACCTGGCTGCCCCAAGGATGAGGTATCTGCATTTTGACGCATGAGTAATCCATTGGTGATGAAGAGGAAGCTCTGTGAAGGGAGGGAAGGCAAGGAGAAATTTACCAAATAAGGCTGTGTACAAAGCGTTGCCCCCAAAGTTACAGATGCTGCTGAGAATTCAAGGAATAAGGATAACTTCCTTAACTGGAAGGTTAAGGGAGTCCTAGGAGTTGAAATGTGAAAGTGAAGGGAAGAAAAAAGACATTTGTAAAGAAAGGGAATGAGATACAAGGAAGTAAAGGATACAAGTGTAGACACTATTGGAAGTGCTAAAGGAAAGGTGACAGTAGCTGGAAGAATATTAGGAAAGGGTTTGGTGGAGGCGGATGGGAGGTGTAAGAGAAGACTTTCTTGGGTACCTTAAGAACAAAAGGTAGTTTCCATTGGCATGGGTTCCATAAAGTATCTACTTAAAAAAAAAAAAAAACTTTGTAGTCACTTAGTAGGCTAATAAAGGACCTCAAAAGTCTTCTTGAATTATACAGGAAATAATAGTTACAAATTATTAGGGCATAGAGAATGCTGCTATTGGGGTGGGTACTTCTTCAGGGACTGATGCTCTCAGGATCTCCTTTGGCCTGTCCTAATTCAGGTTTATGGTCTTTAATCTCTTGACTTAATCATCAGTCATAGAAATCCCATGCATCCTACCAGCACTGAATCACAACTTGTATTTTATAGCTTTTCAGTCTTCTTAAGCTATTTTATGCAAACTGGCAGGAACAGTTGGAAATTGCTTTAAGTAATGTGATTTTAGGAATATATTTGTGATAGAATAATGCTCCCCTAAAGACGTCCGTGTCCTGATCCTCCAAAGCTATGAATATGTCATTTTACATGGCGGGGGTGAATGAAGATCATAGATAGAATTAAGGCTATAAACCAGCTCACCTTAGAATAGGAGAATAACATAGATGATCCAGGAAAGCTCAATTTAATCACAAGGGCCTTTTCAATATGGAAGCATCAGAGAGAGATTGGAAGATGCTATGCTGCAGGCTTGAAAATGGGGGAAGGGGCTACAGGCCAAGGAAGACAAGCAGTCTCTGGATGCTAGAAAAAGGCAAGGAAACAGATTTCCCACTGCAGCCAGGAACACAGTCCTGCCACCACATTGATTCTAGCCAAGTGATACACATTCTGGGCGTCTGACCTCCAGAACCGTAAGAAAATTAATTTGTGTTAAGTCACTGAATCTGTGATGATGTATTTACAGAAGCAATAGTAAACTAATAAAATATCCAAGTTTTAAAATCTTAATTTTAAAACATAAAATCTCACTTCTCTGTCAGAAGATAAGGTCCTACATGGCAATAATCAATCTCTGTGGCTTGATGTACAAAATAAATGTGAGTTGAATTTGAACCATCCTGTATATGACATTGTCTTGCCACCAAGACACTCAGGAGACTTGCTTACTGTTTTGTTTTGTTTTGTTTTTTGTCTTTTTAGGGCTGCATCTGTGGCATATGGAGGTCCTCACACTAGGAGTAAAATCGGAGCTGTAACTGCTGGCCTACGCCACATCCATAGCAACATCATATCTGAGCCGCATCTGCAACCTGCACCACAGGTCACGGCAACACCAGATCCTTGACCCACTGAGTGAGGCCAGGGATCGAACCTGCATCCTCCTGGATTCGAGTCAGATTTGTTTCCTCCAAGCCATAACAGGAACTCTACTTGCTTACTGTTCCTAAATAAAGTCTCTACCCACCTGGGTGCACGTTGCGTACAGAAACACTTCCATTGCAATCAGTATGTGCAGTTCTGAACTTCTGTCGTGACTTTTGATGGACTTAGGGGTGGGAGAAAGGGGAGGAAAGGGAGATGTTCATTTAAACCAGAGTTAGTTTTCTTTGGCTCAAGTGTTTTAATATAGGAGACTTGTATCTTCTGATCAAAGTTCCGTGGGCTTATTGTACCTCAGTATCAACTGCTTTAGAGTGAGACCACTATCTGTCTAAGAAACCCTACCCTCAATTGAGGTTTGTTTTATGTCATCCCAAATATAGTCTCTAAACTTGGTGAAAATTGAAACCACGGCAGTATCTTCTCAGATCCACCTCCTAAAGTAATGACAGTAAAAACAAAATAAACAAATGAGACCTAATTAAGCTTAAAAGTTTTTGCACAGCAAAGGAAACCTAAACAAAATGAAAACACAACCCACAGAATGGGAGAAAATATTTGCAAATGAAGCAACTGACAAAGGATTAATCTCCAAAATATATAGACTTCCTGTAGCTCAATACCAAAAAATAAAAATAAAAAATAACCCCATCAAAAAACGGGCCGAAGATCTAAACAGACAGTTCTCCAAGGAAGACATACAGATGGCCAAAAGAGCACATAAAAAGATGCTCAACAGCACTAATTATTGGAGAAATGCAAATTAAAACTCCTCTGAGGTACCACCTTACACCAGCCAGAATGACCATCATCAAAAAGCTTTCGAACAGCAAATGCTGGAGAGGGTGTGGAGAAAAGGGAACCCTCTTACACTGTTGGTGGGAATGTAAATTGGTAAAACCACTGTGGAAAACAGTATGGAGGTTCCTCAAAAAACTAAAAATAGAATTACCATTTGATCCAGCAATCCCACTCCTGGGCATCTATCCAGAGAAAACCATGACTTGAAAAGATACATGTACTCCAGTGTTCATTGCAGCACTATTTACAATAGCCAAGACATGGACGCAACCTAAATGTCCATCGACAGAGAAGTAGATGAAGATGTGGTATGTATACACAATGGAATATTACTCAGCTGTAAGAAGGAATGAAATAATGGCATTTGCAGCAACATGGATGGACCTAGAAATGATCATTGCTAAGTGAAGTTAGACAGTGAGACACAAATGTCATATGCTGTCACTTACACATGGAATCTAAAGAAAGGACACAGTGAGAGTTCCCTTCATGGCTCAGCAGTTAACGAACCTGACTAGGATCCATGAGGATGCAGATTTGATCCCTGGCCTCGCTCAGTGGGTTAAGGATCCAGCATTGCCATGAACTGTGTAAGAGTTTGCAAACGCGGCTAGGATTGTGCATTGCTGTGGCTGTGGCGTGGGCCAGTGACTACGGCTCCAATTGGACTCTTAGCCTGGGAACCTGCATATGCCGCAGGTGCGGCCCTAAAATAGCAATAAAAATTGAAAAAAAAAAAGATACAGTGAACTTATTTGCAGAACAGAAACTGACTCACAGACTTTGAAAAACTTATGGTTACTGAAGGAGACAGGTGGGGGAGGGATGGGCTGGGGATTTGGGATGTAAATGTAATTAAATTGGGTTGTGATGAGGTTGTACAACTATAAATATAATAAAATTCATTGAGTTAAAAAAGAATTGCCATTGCAGCTCAGTGGGTTAAGAACCCCACTAGTATCCATAAGGATGTTGGTTTGATCCGTGGCCTTGCTCCTTGTGTTAAGGATCTGGTGTAGGTCACAGATGCAGCTTGGTGTGGCCCTAAAAAGGAAAAAAAAACACAGCATGGTGAAAATCTATGAAACATTTTCTCATAATGCAGAAGCAGACCTGCTTATATTTCTAGGTTTATATTCATTTCCTTCCCAGTCAGTAGATGAAACCAACAAAATCGACAGAATGAGGGCAGTTTTAAATGTGTTATTCACTGCTCTTTAGGATGTAACATGTATTAGTTATCTATTGCTGCTGTAGTTTAGCAGTTTAAAACAAACATGTTATAATTTCTGTTAGTTTGGAATCCAGGAGCAGCTTAGAGGTTCTGACTCTGGGTCTCTTAGGCTACGAGTCAAGGTGTGAGTCAAGGTCATGGTCATCTTAAGGCTTGACTGTTGGAGGATGATCTTCATGCTCTTTCACATGGCTGTTGGCTGGTCTCAAAAATCTCCCAAGCTCACTCGCATGGGCCTCTCCACAGGCTGCCTCATAGCATCGCCACTGCTTCCTGAGAGGGAGCCGTCATGCTGAAGAACACCCAAGCAGAAACCAAAGTCTTCTTAAAAACCTAATTTTGGAATTGGTATCCCATCACTTCTGTTATATTCTATTAGAAACAAGTCAGTAAATCCAGCCATACTCAAGGGGAAGAGGGGATGATAAGGGCATGAATACCAGGAGTGGGGATTTAGGGGCCATCTTAGAAGCTGGGAACCAGACGTATACATTAGTAAGTTTATTAGTTTTCCAGAGACTAGATAATCAAGTTTATAATATTCCTAATTGAAGTTAAGTTCAGTAATTATGTAAGAACAAAGAAAACAACCCTCAGAGAGTTCCCATTGTGGCTCGGTGGGTTAAGAACCTGACATAGTGTCCGTGAAGATACAGGTTTGATCCCTGACTTCGCTCAGTGAGTTAAGGATCCAGTGTTGCTGCAAGCTACAATGTAAGTTGCGGATGTGGCTCAGATCTGGCGTGGCTGTGGCTGTGGTGTAGGCCTATAGCTGCAGCTCCCATACAACTCCTAGAAGGGAACTTCCATATGCTGAGGGTACGGCCCTAAAAAAAAAAAAAGGGCTACAAATAAATTTCCCATATTAGAAGATATGCAGTTCTTAAAAATGGAAGTCCTTTTAACTTTCAGACAGGAAATTTAAAAGATACAGTGGAATAATCACACAATTTACTGTTTTCACCATAGTCTCCTCAGATTATCCACATCTGACTTTATTCCAATTCTTCTCTTCATGTTTTAAATTCTGCTTATTCTTCATCTTTTAAAAACAATCCAAAGAAGCTTATGGAGATATGTAAAGTGTCTTAAGAGTTGGGATTAGTTAAAGATGAAAGACCTAAGTCAGAAATAAAACTTTTATGCAAAGGTGAAAACTGAAAACCTAACAAAGATCATGGCTGAGTGAGCTGATGTTAAGAAAATGAAAAAGCAGGTCCAAGACTGGGGAAAAAAATACTTTCAAGGCATATATAATAAACGTCTTATGTCTAGAATAAATAAAGACTCTTAACAACTCCTAACAATAAGATAAGCAACCTGGTTTCCTTTCATGGAAAGTTTGAACAGATGTTTTACCAAAGAAAAAATATGAATGATACATAATACAAGATAAAACCCAGTGAGACATTATTACATCACTGCTGAAATGGCTAAAATTAAAGACTGATAATACCAAGTGTCAGCAGGAATGTAGCCCAACTGAACCTGTCAATCCCACTCCTAGGTATTTTACTCAAGAGAAATGTAGCTATGTATACACAAGGTCCAATACATGAATATTCATAGAAGATTAATTCACTATAGCCAGAAAACTAGAAATAGTTTTGTAATGATATTGTAATACATATTGTACCCATATAATGGACTTAGGAATAAAACTGAATGAGCTACTGATAACATGGATAAATCACAGAGGCATTATGCTAAGTGAAAGCAGCTAGACACAGCAGACACCATAATGTCTGATTCCATTATATGAATTCTGAGAAAGGGAAAGCTATAGTGACAGAAAACCTGTCAGTGTTTACCAGAGTTAGAGGAAGGTAATTATCTGCCAAGGAGTAAGAGGGCACTTTTAGGGGTGATTGAAAATTTCTACATCTTGATTGTGGTGTTGGTGATGACTATGTTTTTCAAAATTCATCAAACTGTGCAATTAAAAAGTATAAATTTCATTGTATGTAACCTATACTTAAAAAACACTGAATTGAAACAAAATAGAAAAACCACTTTACAAATATAAACAAATCTGGTTTAGTGGCTTGCTCATCAATTGCATTTGAAGCTTTTTCTTTTTTAACTTCCAAGATGATTTATGAATAAATCTGATCTCCCTTGGGATAGTTATGTATGTAAATATTACAGAATTCAAAGGAAAAGCTCTTTCTGCCTGGAACTGCTGAGGGAAGGTGAGATTTTTGAGCTTTCTCAGGATAGCATCAAAAGATTGGGATTTGAAATTAGAACTGGGTGGCCTACAGAAGATGAAAGGTGAGATGAAGTCTGAAAGGAGGGCAGACTCTGTGGGGGCACCAGTCCTATTAGGGGACTCAAGGAAGAACAAGATCGCTGTGGTAAAGTGAGCTCCAGTGGTGATGTGCTTTCAGTTCTAGAATGAGCAATAAGGAATTGAGCAGTGGGTCAGTGACTTTCCAACTAAAATGAGGTTGAGGAACCATGTGATAAGGCAAAAAAAAAAAAAAGAAAAAGATTCTTGAATGGGATTTGGGGCAAATGAGGTAGCATCAGGTTAAGAACACTGATATTTATACAGCATGTAGAAAAGGGCCTGGAATGTGGCTATTGGTTTATGTGTTTTTAAATAAAATACATCTTTGTCACTAGAGGTATTTAATAATAGAATAATAGGGAATAGCATTCATACATGTTAAGAAGAGAAGGTAGGGGAAATTAACATTGAGGTTACTGTATGGGCCAGATACTGTGCTTTGTACTTTCAGATTGCATGATTTAATCTCAGCAACAAGGACTGTGATATTACCCTCATTTTACAGTAGTAGAAACAGAGACTCAGAGAGAGGCTTGGGTTCTAGTTAACTCAGGTACCACAGACACAGAAGAGGCAGTATTCCTCAAAGGCTGGTGAAGATGTACTTGAGTTATGATTACGAGAGATGTCCACAAACCACACTAAGAGCTTGTGAATTCAACTGGGAGGCTGAGGTGGGGCAGGAATCTAAACTGTCCACTAGCTGGATGGTAATTTCAACAAAAGTTTGAGAACCACTATTTTAAGACCTAGAAGATACTTTACTATGTGGTGATTTCTAGTGTTTAGAGTTCTTAGAAACAGAAGTTAGCTTTATAGAAGTGATCTGCAGCTTTGTCTTTGCTAAAATATTGTTTTATCTTTGTGTTCATAACATAGCTATAGTTTTCAATGCTCATATTTCATGAATAAAAAACAAAAGTCAGTATCATTTATTAGTTTTCACCAGAATTTATATCGTTGACTGCCCAAAGTGGCCTCTACTGGTAGTATTTTTTCAGAGTCTTTTTTTTTTTTTTGGCCATTTTCTTTGGTATTGGCTTAAACTACCTGGGATGTGTTTATCAACTGTATACAGTAAGGGATAAATAAAGGTGTATTTGTGCTATGATACATAAGTGAATTATGGTAGATACCATATAGAACAGTTTTTCTATTCATGAATAGTGGGTCTTGATGAGATAAATCTAGTCTCCTAGACTCTTCTTTTGTCTCTTTAACAAGCATGTTAATCCAAAATTGTTCTTTGTAGTATCAAGCTGCCTACTTATTATTTAAATTCCAGCACTTACATGATTATATGTATTTTCAACAGTGATTCTTTTATTGCACATCGAGAGAGTATGCGACAGATGATGAGAAATTTTTCTGAACCTTTCGGAAGAGACATGTTCAGCATCTCTGATGGGAGACAAAGAGCTCGTAATCATACAGGACACGAGGATGAGGAAAACTCCCTGACCGTAAGTTCTTTATTTTGAAATTAGTGAAGAAATGTATTACAGAAGAATACATTACAGAAGAATACCTCTCTGATGATAGGACATGGCTAATATTATGGAAACAACTATTATATAAAAGGAGGGACCTTTTGGAAAGCTACATTCTTATTTATTTATTTGAGGCCCTGAAGCATACGGAATTTCCCAGGCTAGAGGCTGAATCTGAGCTGCAGCTGTTGGCCTACACTACAGCCACAGCAGTGCAGGATCCAAGCTGTGTCTCAACTTACACCACATCTCATGGAAATGCTGGATCCTTAACCCACTGAGTGAGGCCAGGGATCGAACCTGCATCCTCATGGATGGTCTGGTCGTAGCCCGGTGAGCCACAGTGGGAACTCCGAAAAGCCATGTTCTTTAACGATGAAATCTGAACTGTACACAATTCCTCTGTGCTACCAAAACTTTTAGCACCATGGGTTTATGTATTACAAGCGAAACTTGAAGCCTTATTTTCCATATGTATATATGTTTTTTTGCTAACCTTATAATTTACTCCCACATTTTAAATTAGACCATGATATATCCTTCCTGTCCCATACAACGTTTCTCCCCACTTTAAAATAGCATCCGAAACTATAGTATAAGCTTTATCTCTATTAGACCAGGAAAAGCCAATCTTCTGCATGGTTACCTTAGACCTTCAAATCTTAGATTAACTTTTAACTGTGTTCAAAAGCCTTGTATAATAACTACAGTGCGTTTTCATAAATCTTATGTGAGAGCAAAACTAAAATGTTTACAAATATAAACTCCAAAAAACCCCCAACCTAGGATATTTATATTCCTTAACTATTTTCTTTTCTGCTTATTTTATCCGTATTGCTTTTTCAGCCTCAGGAATGGCAGTTCTAGAACAACAAAGTCACAGGAGTTTCTAAAGGATAAATCTCTGCAATTGAAATGTAGATATTTGGAACTAAGTAAACATTTTGAATAGGTCAATTGGGAAACTTCCAGAAAAATGTTTTCATATTTTACATTTGCAGTAATCTTAATTAGAGCAAAATGTTTCAAATGCTCCTAAGAACTTTGATGGATGAAGTTGCATTTGCTATTTAAATGAAAGTAATCATCACATTCTTCTTCATGGACATACTATCACAATATATATATTATTCACATTTCAATTGTGGTTTTTTTGTTTGTTTTGTTTTGTTTTCTTTTGTCTTTTTAGGGCCGCACCCACGGCGTATGGAGTTCCCAGGCTAGGTGTCCAATCGGAGCTGTTGCTGCCAGCCTACACTCCCGAGCCACAGGAACGCCAGATCGGAGCTGTGTCTCTGACCCACACCACAGTTCATGGCAACACTGGATCCTCAACCCATTGAGCGAGGCCGGGGATTGAACCTGCAACCTCGTGGTTGCTAGTTGGATTCGTTTCTGCTGTGCCACGATGGGAACTCAACACATTCCAGTTGGTTTTTAAAAATTAGTTAATGGTGGCATCATTATATATATATTTTTACTTTTAGGACTATAAATTTCCATAAAACTCTAAAATGTAAGTTCAAAGGAAAAATTATCAAAGGAGACAGAAAAATCAAATATAACATTTTGAAATTTTATCTTTCACATGAGCATTGAAATATTTTATATATCTGCTATAAGTGTAGCAAGGAAAGAGTAGGGCTGTACCTAGCACAGTATTTTCATGCGTAAATGAGCTGCTCGCAGCCTTTGAAGAAGCAGCAAGAAGTGAGAGTTTTATTCCCTTGTAAGCACAGAAGGGAGATCTGTTTATAATTCAGCTGTGAAATTCTCATGCAGATGGCTATCACATCTGCTGCAACTCTGCTGGTTCCACTGCAAGTAGTAGGAAATATTTCTTTCCTGGTACTTGTGCTTAAAACATCTCAGTGTTTAATGAGCTGGAACAAGAAATATATAACCAGACAAAGAGATAAAATTCTGCAAAACTGTAGTTTGTAAGATTCATAATTTAGAACCATTTGTATTTTAGCTTGCCTCGTACTTGCCTTGCCAGTATGGTTTGAAATTAAGTTTTGGGAAACCGGAAAAATCCATACAGCTCAAGTAATGTGGTTGCATAAATGTGATGACTGACTAAGGAAAGTCATATAGGAAAACAACCCTGAATATAAACAAAGGCCAAGGCCAACATTTGAATGAAAAACTGAAATAGTTGCTACCTTGTCTAATTTATAGTGGCATAAATTAACTTTTGTTTAAGATTATGCATCATAGGTGTGGGCCAAAGTATGCGGTATTATCCAATAGAACTTTCTGGATGATGGAAATGTTCTAAATCTGCCTTATCTAGAATGGTAGCCACTAGCCACAGGTGGCTGCTGAGCACTTGAAATGTGCCTAGTGCCACTGAGGAACTGAATTTTTTTTTCTTTTTTGTCCACACCCAGTGCGTATGGAAGTTCCCGGACCAGGGATTGAATCCAAGCTGAAGCTGTGATCTACACCACAGCTGCAGCAATATCGGATCCTTCACCCACTGCACTGGGCCAGGGATCAAACCTGCACTGTGTCAGAAACAATGCCAGATCCTGAACCTGTTGCACCACAGCAGTTCCCATGGAACTGAATTTTTAATGTAATTTGAATTATTTTAAAATTAATTAAAAATAGCCACATGTGTCTTAATCGAAGACATGGTGGTATTCAAATAGACTCCAAAGCTCTTAGCTTTTCTTTAACCATTGCTGAGTAATAGCACAATGTATGAGCCTATCTTTTTTTTTTTTTTGCCATCCTGAGGCATATGGAGTTCCCTGGCCAGGGATCAGATTTGAGCCTCAGTTGCAACCTAAGCCACAACTGTGGCAACATCAGATCCTTAACCCACTATGCAGAACAGGGGATCGAACCTGCATCCCAGCACTTCCAAGATGCTGCCCATCCCATTGCATTACAGCGGGAACTCCTTATTTTTTAATTTAATGATCTCTTTAAATTAAATATTTTCCCAAGAAAAACTGTGATATTCATCTACCTGTTAAATAAAAAGTAAATGGGAATGTTTACTATATCAGATTTAGACCAAACCATTTCATAAAACCTTGAGTTTTATAACTTTTTACATAATAAATACTGCCAGGTAATTACTTGCCTCTCATATCTAAAATCAAGTAGTATACAGTTTTCTTCAAATACATTTTATTGTATCAACTGTCTTATAAAGCTGACACCAGTACATTTTTTTCCTTGTTCAAACTATGAAAATTCTTTGCCAACCAAGAGTACTGAGCACTGTCCTAGGGCAGTTGAAAGGCCCAAGTAAAAAAGTATAGGAATTTCATCCAGTTACAGCAGGTTTTCCAAAGAACATTCAGCTTCTCTTTTAGTCAAAACACTTTTTATTCCTGTACATTTATAATTATACTGGTGAGATATTGGCTCTTCTTTTTTTCCCCTTGAGTATGATACATTTGACATGTTTATGTCTCAATATGAAAGACTTATGTAATAGCAAAACTAACGTAATTAAATAAAAGAGAACAAAAACAAATAAACAAACAGTAACAACAAAAGACCTCTATCCCAACTTGACTTTTCTGTTTTGTCAAGGTAGGAACAGAAGTTAGAAACTGACTACAGAAGATGGAAAAGACAGCTGCCCAGTTGGAAAAGAGCACACAGTCAAGAAAACAATAGGCTTTTCGAGCATGCTGGCTGTTGTGTTTGAACTTTTAATAACAATTTATACAAAGCTTTTTTTCCTCTTTTCATGAAGTTATAAATTTTAAAATGAGTGTTTTGACTAAGCAGCGAGCCACTATACTGGTGCTTTTAAGTGCAATGGATGAAAATTTATATTTCAAATAGTCACTTTGATAATTTTCCTCTGTGTTTTTGGTCCATTTCTTGACATTTGTCATCTATGATTTGGGAAGATTAATTTTGTTTAAAACTAGATAATTTATAATCTGTAAATTGATTTAGTTAGGCAATTTATAATTCAAGAAATGACATGTGGCTATCCAACAGTGAGACTAAGAGATGGTGCCAGAGTCCATCTATCTGTTTTTCTTTTCAGTAAAAAGAAATAGGGAGTTCCCATCATGGCACAGCGGAAACAAATTCGACTAGGAACCAGAGGTTGCAGGTTCGATCCCTGGCCTCGCTCAGTGGGTTAAGGATCTGGTGTTGCCGTGAGCTGTGGTGTAGGTGGCAGATGTGGCTCGGGTCTGGCGTTGCTTTGGCTGTGGTACAGGCCAGAGGCTATAGCTCCGATTAGACTCCTAGCCTGGGAACCTCCAGATGCCGCGAGTGAGGGCCTAAAAGGACAAAAAGACAAAAAAGAAAAAAAAAGGAAATAGGAAGAGGACTTTTACTGGTGTATTCAATACACTTTGGAGATTACTGTTCTGGATACACAGTATAAATACATATCATCTGATATAATTTATTAAAAAAGGTTTAATATAAACATAGTTTTCTCTATTTTTTCCGACATAACTTATACAGGGAGAAAATTATCTATCACTGAATGATGGTAAAACTTTAAATATACCTTTTACCCAGAAATTCAAAAATTATGTTCAGCATTTGAAACTTTCAAGTAATGAAAGCTTTTAATTTGTATCTAAAAATTTATTTTTGTTCATCTGTACCTATTGAGGAATATAATTTATGAACTATTAATTCTGTTTATGCCATCCATTATACTTAACATTCTTTTTCCTATCAAAGACTCTAAATATTTTAAAATCTATGTGTGTGATCCTTTCTGAAACCTATATTTCTTATTCCATAAGTTAGTTCTTAGGAGGTATTTATTAAAATTTTTGCCCAATACCTCTACAAATCTTTTGAAATGTTATTAATATAGATACTTTTGATTTTTAATGGCTTACAATCAAGGTTAACTGATTTTTTTAAAAATTTGGAATAGTCGAGCAAAGGAAAAATGATAAAATCTTAATCATTGTGCCTTCTGTGTTAATTTTGGTGTGTATTTGAATTTTGTTTGGGAAATGTTTGTCTCGATCCATAGCAAATACTTTTTCTTTCAACTCCCTTTAATGAATACTAGAGTAGTTTTATTTAAAAGTAATATGTGGTCTCCATGTTTACTTGCCAGTCTCCTGTCATGCTCTGCAATGAAGCAGATAATGTTAAAAATATATGTTGAGTTCTTTTTTGATTAAAAGATTCTGTAATTGGTTAGCTCTGAACTATGTGATTATGCAGTACATTTCTTTCTTTTTCAGAGATTATCATATAAATATCATAACCAAAATTAACTGGCTCTTTTTTTCCCTAGGCAATGAGTTCTCTTGTGCCTTTTGGCAGTTTTGGTAGTATGGTTGGTATCATGAGACACAAACCATCTTAGCAGTATTTTCTGCATTTTTATTTTTCATTAACTAAAGCAAACTGGATTGGCATGCGTTGTCCTTTCATAATGGCTTTTTAGCATTTTTTTTTGAAAACTTGTTTCATGTATTAAGTTTATCTTGAGTGTTTAAGCATGTGTTTTGTGAAGTAAGTCCTATCAACATAATAAAATTAGTCTTCCAAAAAAATGTACATTTTAATTGATGACTGTTCACTTGATTTGCAAAAGGAATCCCCAGAGTTGTATTTAAAAGTCGAGGACTTCCACAGGCTTATGAGGACTTTTCAAACAGTGAAAAACACCAAACTGTAGTTAGACTGTCACCTCTGGAAAAGCTTGGATTGGCTGCTTTCTCTAGGACTCCGCTTCCAATTTGTTCATGCTTTTCCTTTATAGTGTCTAAGTAGATCACAGATAGAAAAAAGCTTGTAGCTGAAGCCTTTGGGGATGGTGGAGTCAAGGCCAATTAGAGAAGACATTGTGAACCTCAAGAATGAATAGGAATTAGCCAGGAAAAGCAGGGAGGGGAGAAGAAGAGCGCTCAACACAGGAAACTGCATATGCAAAGACCTGGGGGCCAGGGACCCCAAAGGTGTTTAGGGTCATTTGGCCCTAGGGTATGAGTTGGAGCTTAGATACAGATAAGGAGAGAGCGGTTACCAGCTGGACTTCTTGGCTCTGCCAAGGACTGTGGCCATTATCTTAAGAGCAGGGGAAGCAATTGATGGGTTTTCATCAAAAGAGTAGAAGAGTCAGGTTTTCATTTTTGAAAGATCATTGTACCTACATGGAAGAGAGAGGTTAGAAGCGACCACAGTGGAGGCAGGGAGGCTGCTAAAATGTTCTGGGAAGCATTTAGTGATAGCTTCTACTTAGGTAATAGCTGTGGTGATAAAGACAAATTATCTCATTTGAGAGAGGTGAAGAGATAGGACTTGGTGATTAATTGGGTTGATAGATCAGTAGAGAGGGTGAAGGAAAGTATTTCTGGCATGAGGAGTTAGGTAGGTAGGACTGCTACTGAGCCAAGGAACAGAGCATTGATGCAGTGCAGATATGAGGCAGGGGTGTTCAGAAATATCTTTCCAGTTTTGGGTGTTTTGCACTTGATGCATCTGTGGACTGTCCAGAAGGATTAATTTGGTAAACAGTCAGATATATGTGTTTGAGTTAAACTAGATAAACAGTTCAGGAGTTCTCATTGTGGCTCAGCAGTTAACGAATCTGACTAGCATCTGTGAGGACACAGGTTTGATCCCTGGCCTCACTCAGTAGTTTAAGGATCCGGCATTGCCATGAGCTGTCGTTGCAGACCAGCTCAGATCTGGCATTGCTGTGGCTGTGGTAAAGGCCAGCAGCTACAGCTCCGATTCAACCCCTAGCCTGGGAACCTCCATATGCCACAGATATGGCCCTAAACAGACAAAAAAAAAAAACGGAAGAAAAAAAAAAAACCCTAGATAATCAGTTCCTGCATCAAGCAAATATTGAGCCCTCCTATGTGCCAGGAGTTGTTTATAAAGTATTGGGACTATAGCAGTGAATAAGACAAAAGATAGTCCCCCCTTTACAGAGATTATTTTGACAGAGTGGGAAGAGAGACAATAAACAACAAAATATCTTCAGATAGTCAAAGCACTTCACTGTGCTCTGAAGGAGATGAAGCAGGATAGTGATATGGTGACAGGAGGAGGTGAAGAAGAGATTAGAATCTCAAGGGGATGATACTTGAATGATTAGAAGAAACGATACTAAGAGTCAGGATCAAACATTCTAGGCAGAGAGAAGAGCATGTGTACCAAGCTCCTGAAGGCCTCAAAAGCCACTGGAATCTCAGCTCTAATACGCACCCTTACCTCTCATCAAGTTGTTAGGCTGCCCCACAGCAAGGATAGTCTTTTGATGGCTGATTTGACAATGAATTGAGAGGAGACAGATTATACCCAAATGTCTGATCATCTCCTTCACCTTCTCCTCTTCCTCCGTCTCCTCCTCCTCCTCTCTCTGTCCTTGGGCTAGCCCTTCCATCGCTCTTCCATTGTCATGTCTTATACAGCCCTGATTCTCAACCTTAAGTTGAAACAAAAAAATTCAGAAAATTTCCTGAATTATGTTCAGTCTCTGAAATGCAGATTAATTCTTTGCAGTCCTTTGCATCCCAAAGTATCTCCTAAATGTGTTACTTCCTACTGCCCTAAGTGCAACTTCTAAAGAGGAATTAGGGTTTTTCATCTATTTTCCATTGTAACTAGCAATAAAAGCCCACTAGAAGGCAGTGACATAAACAGGCCTTTAATAATTCCTTATTTAGTCCCTTCTTGGCACACAGCAAAAGAATCTCCAGAAAGACTGAGATTCCAGCATTGAACCACAGTGCCCTATAGGATTCAAGACTCCTGCTTGAGCGGAGGAGTTCCTTGAACCAAACACTCCTGATAAAAGTAGATGATGCTTCGGGTGACACACTAGTATCTGTCCCTCACTTTTTGATTCCTGGTGATTTGTTCCAATGATAAAACATGAAATCAATACCAGATTTTTCTAGAGCAGTTTCTCAGCCTCTACCCACTAGAGGCCAGTCATGTACCTTCCTCAGTTGTGATGAACGAAAATGAGTGTAATTATTGCCAGTGTCCCCCTGGGATCAAAATCACTCTTGGCTCAGAAACCACCGTCCTAGAGGAATTGTTAGCTTCTCATAAAGGAGCAGGCCTCATGCCTCCAGGGTATGCCCTCCTGAGCCTCAGTGGTAGGCAGCAAATCCAAGGCCTGTAACAGGATCCATCTGTGATGGAAAGGAGCACCGGCTCCTCCCGAAGCCACTTCTGTCAGCCATGTGGTAGTGCTGGAGATGCCACTGTTATCTTATACCCAGGTTTCATTTATTTGCCTGGCGGCGTATCCAGAGGGAAGAAGAAGGAAAAATTTGAAGACTAGTCTGTGCTAGAGCTGTCCCAGCCCAGGATATAACACTCAGTGTTTAAATATTAACCAACTTATGTTTTTGAGCAAGTTGAATGATATGTGTGTGTTAATTTATATGTTTTTGCATGTATACACATGTATGTGTGCCTATATTTATAATGTTACAACTCCCAACAGTTATATGTTGGCTGTTTAGGATTTTGTGTATGCTTCAGATTTTTCTTTAACAAATCACTTTCATTGTATAGTCCTTAAATTATCTTTGTCTGGTTGATCACTGCATGACTTCCCACAGCAAAAATAAAAAAAAAATTTTTCAGCTATTTTGGGAAGGTTGATTTACTTCTTTCGTGTTGTACTTACTAGTTAATAATATACTTCCTAATATCCTATAGCGTACAGATGTCAACCCTTTTCAGGCAATGGATCGAATGATGTTAAATATGCGAAACAGCATGCAGGAATTACAAAGAAACTTTGTAAGTATTAAAAAATTGATGAGACTCTTGTTTTCAGTTATCAGTACCCTATATTATAGTGGCTTTCAACCTTTTCCTAACCGTGGTACACAGCGATTAAAAAATATATCTTATCGTCATGACAGTATTTGTGTGCTGTATATATTGTATACCTGAAAAGTTCATTAGGAAATGATCATACTGATATCTTCTATTTTATTTCATATTTTAGAAATATTGGTTACAACTTACCAAAATTATTTTATAGCCTGTAAGTTTAAAAAATAGCATTAATTAAACTGTCAAAATAAAAAAATTCATCCTCAAAAAATTTATTTTGCTGAAGGTCAATATTGTAAATGAACATTTTATATAAATTTAGATTTTTTATTATGTATAATTTGTCTACTTAAAAAGATTTGTAGCATCCAAGAAATTAAGTTTTAATGTTCTTAAAAAACTGAAGACAAATTTCAGCAATGATGTTTAGGCACTGGGTTAGATTCATACAGCCCAAATACTTATAAACTAGTACTAATACTCTTACTTTTCTACTCATATTAATCAAAATAATAACTTGATTCAGTATGACGAGAACATGTATTATTTTAATCATCCAATTTGAAATCTAAGAATCATTTCAGACTGTCCAAATCTAAGGCATTATTAATGATTTTAGAAATGTAGCACCTGGTACCCACAGAGGGTATAGAACTTCTTGGCATATGGCTAATTGGCTCAGTGTTGGCAAAACTGGACACAAAGGTCAATGCTGATTTTAAAAGTTATCACATGCTTCAGGGCACAGCATCCATAAATTAAGGCCACAGTCTTTGATCCCAAAGATTTGAGGATTTTTGAGTGAATCACTTGTGATTTTGTTATTCCTCACTAGGAGTGTCGGAATTGGTACCTGAAATGGAAGAAGGTTAGGGCCTTCCTGGGGGTACCATCTGGAATCATACTGATCATCTATAGTAGCCTTAGTAGAACTTCCAGCCAGTGTTGTTACTTATCTGAATCCTCTGACACTAGTTCTGCGTGTTCAACTGAACTGTCTGGATTTATAATTTATGTTTACCTCTAGGGTCACCTTTCAATGGATCCCAATGGCCATTCGTTCAGTTCTTCCTCAGTTATGACTTATTCCAAAGTAGGAGATGAACCACCAAAAGTTTTCCAGGCCTCAACTCAAACTCGCAGAGCTCCAGGAGGAGTAAGTATTTTCTTGGAACTTTATAACATTGTGGAATGATAGATCACCTATGTCATATTTTAACTTTAAAACGGGACCTGATACTGGCCGAGGGAAGGATCTGGGGGGAAGAAAGCACAGTCACTGTGAGAAGCAATAAGGCTAATGGTATTTATTTATTCCAGGGCATCCTTTTCTTCCTCACTAGCTCCATCCCTGTCTCAGGTGCCTTTTTTTCGTATAAGTATATGTTGATGTTTATTCCTTTTACATGTTGGCAAGGGACGTAGACACTAAATGAAGTCTTTGTTTCATAAAATAAATGTCTACTTTTAGTTTCCATCTGAAGCAAAATGAATTTTTAACTCAAAATATTTCAAGTGTACAGAAAGTATGTAGTAAGTACCCCATATTCATTTCATACAGTTTAGTCAAATCCTAACCCTTTTTTCTACTTAAGTTGTCTCCTGGATTTTTTGTTGTTGTTCTTTTTTTTTTACTTTTTGAGAGAAAACATTACAGATTCAGTTAAAGATTCCAATACCCTTCTCCTCCCTCCTTGGGCCCTTTCCCTTTCTCCCTCCCCCAGAGAAAACCATTTTATTATACAGGCATACCTTGTTTTTTTTTCCTTTTTTTTCTCTTTTTTCTTTTTCTTTTGTTCTTTTGGCTGCCCCATAGCATATGGAGTTCCCGGGCCAGGGATCAAATCCAAGCCGGAGTTGCAACCTATGTCATAGCTGCAGTAATGCCAGATCCTTAACCCACCGCCCCAAGCCGGAAATTGAACCCACCTCCCTGCTGCTGAAGAGACACTGTCAATCCCATTGCACCACAGTGGGAACTCCAGGCACACCTTGTTTTATTGGGCATCATTTATTGCCTTTTGCAGATAAACTGTATTTTTTACAAACTGAAGATTTGTGGCAACCCTGTGTTGTCAGATGATAGCAATTTTTAGCGATAAAGTAGTTTTAAATTAAGGTAGGTTCATTTTTTAGATGTGATTCTATTACACACTTAATAACTACAGTATAGTATAAATATAATTTTTATATGAACTGAGAAACCAGAAGAGTTTGTGTGACTCACCTTATTGCAATATTTGCTTCATTGCAGGGGGGGATGGACCCCACAGTATCTCTGAATATGCCTGTATCTGGATTTATCATTCTCATGCATGCTTTTATAATTTTATTACTTATGTATGCTTCATATACAATATAGTGACGTATTTTACAGGTTTCTAAACTTTATATAAATGCTTTCATAGCATGTGTCCTCTTCAACTTGACTTTGCTCAGTAATTACTCCTAAGATTTATTCAAGTCAATATGTGTAGCTCTGGTTTCTTTATGTCCAAATATGAATGTCCAAAATATATATACCTCAGTTTTCAAATATATTTTCTATTGATAGGTACTTAGGTGTTTCTAATTTTTTACGTATTCATCTTCACACCCATCTCCTTGTGCAGAAGGGCTAGGGATGGTGGTGCTGGGTTGGAGGAGGTGTGTGTCTTCATCCTTACCTCTAAATTACTAAGTTACTGTCACACAGTGATTGAAGCAGCTGGCTCCCGCAAACTTTGGTATGAGTGTGTTCCCATTTCTCTACTTCCTTGTTAGTACTTACAGTAAAGAGAATTTGAGTTTGCCTGTCTAGTGGGTGTGAGTTCATTTTTCAGTTCTTACATATAAAGACATACCTTTTAATAACGTTCTTGCCATAGTGCAGCAAATTCATCTCAGACTTTTACATTTTAACTTGCTCTAAGTGACATACATTTTAAATGAAAACAATATAATTGTAGGTGTCCCACAGCAACCTGTGTTTGGCTAACATAAACAGTCTAATGGTCTCATAGTCTTTGGCTAACATAAGTATTTTAATAACTCATAGAGTTGAAAGGTAGGAACCATAAGACTCAAGCCCATCAACACGACAGCTGAACAGTTAGTGGCCCTTTCTCACAGGCCATGCTAGTATGTACTCCCACCTATTAATTGTCAAGGACAGTGTTGAAGGCACTAAGTTTTATATAGGAAGTTATTGTTTTAGTAATTAAATTGTTTCTATTTGTCCTAGACATTTTAATGTTAAGCAGTTCAGAAAATATCAGAACTATTACCATCATTTTACTACAAGTTGATAGGGGAACTGAGTATCCATTATTTTTAGAGCAGTAGATTTATGGTCTTAACTCTACAGATAAACAGGTTCTGAGGAGTTTAGAATTATATCCATTTGATATTTATTTAAATAATAACAACTAATTTGGAGGGAGTTCCCTGGTGGTCAGGTGGTTAGGACTCAGCACTTTCACCGCTGCAGCCTGGGCCCAGTCCCTGGTCTGGGAACTGAGCCGCTGCACACCATAGCCAAAAAATAATAATAAGTAAGTAAATAAATGAAAATTTTGTTGTCTTCATTTTCACAGATAAAGGAAACTAGAAGAGCATTGAGAGACTCTGAGAGTGGACTAGAAAAAATGGCTGTTGGTCATCATCTCCATGACCGAGCTCATGTCATTAAAAAGTCAAAGAACAACAAGACTGGGGATGAAGAGGTCAATCAAGAGTTCATCAATATGAATGAAAGTAAGTTATCATTGCAAATCGCATCCTTCCTTTTAGAGTTAAAATAGCAGCTGTACTAGTAGAAATTGGTGAATATTTTTGTGGAAACATTCATATGATATCATTTCAGGCACTTTATGAATTATATATGTAGGAAATACGCTATCAAAGTAGTAATAAAATTGTGGTTTTATTGTTTCATTGTAGAAATCAGCTTTTTTTTTTTGTCTTTTTAGGGTCATACCAGCAGCATATGGAGGTTCCCAGGCTAGGGGTCAAATCGGAGCTGTAGCTGCCCGCCTACACCACAGCCACAGCAAGGTGGGATCTAAGCCGCATCTGCAACCTACACCACAGCTCATGGTAACACTGGATCCTTAACCCACTGAGCAAGGCCAGGGGTCAAATCTGTGTCCTCACGGATGCTGGTCAGATTTGTTTCCTCTGAGCCACGACTGGAACTCCCAAGATCAGTTTTTAATACTGATTTTTGTTCATGTTGAGTGTCTTTATTTTTTGTTTTCTACTTGGTAAATGGAATTTTTGAATTGTTTTTTAGTAAGACTGTCAGTAGGAAAATGAATTTTTATATATATTTCTAATTATCAAAGAAGTACATTTGAAAAGTATAAACAAGTATAAAGAAAATTTTAATTATCCATTATTCTAACCCCAAATCACTACTATTAATGTATTTCTTTCTAACAGTTTTATGTATATGTAGACACATAAACACACATTTTTTCAAAATTAATATTTTATGATCTATGTAGTTCATACTGTGCTTATTTTAATTCCCCACTGTAATTGTGAGTAGTCACTTATGATGTTATTTTTCAAAAACATACTGTTTTTTAAAAAACACTCTAAATGGTTACCTAAAAGTTTTATCTTGAATTGGTCATAACTTATTTAAACTATTCTGTATTGTTGGGCACTTAGGCTTTTGTGTAGATAAGATTTAAATTTCTGATATTGTTAGATAATATATCATATATATATCAAGCAAATCTTTCCATTTCCTACATTTTATACTCATTCTTCAACATATTTTCGTCTTTTTAGTATCCTAACACTTCTTATAGTTTTTAAGTTATATTCATTTACTGTTTTTGGAAAATGTTTTCAATAGAAATGTTTTTATCATAGTAAAGCATTTAAATTATTATACCATTTTATTTTTTATTTTTTTTAATTTAATTTAATTTTTTTTTTTTTTTTTTTTTTTTTTTTT
>PVHT021183693.1:16223110-16345481 GCA_004024745.2 Catagonus wagneri
AGGCCAGGGATCGAACCTGTAACTTCATGGTTCCTAGTCGGATTTGTTAACCACTGAGCCACAACGTGAACTCCCTTATATCATTTTAGAAAAAGAAATTCTCTTAAGATTGGGGTTGGATAAAATTGTTCTTATGCAATGAGATGGAAGCCACAACATCTTAACCTTTCTTTAAATTTTGTCATTTGGTCATATTTAATATATATGGAGTATTTCATAGTAGTGAACACATTAAAGAAAATTTTAGCAAAGTTAATACATAATTATAAAGGCAATCTGAAAGAATAAGTATTATCATTTATATTTTGTTAATATGGAACTTAGATTACCTAGTTTATAACAATATAAATTGGCAGATGAATAACCGGTCTCAGGAAATTGAAACAGAAGCTTTGTGAGGCCAAACTACGTAGGGAGATTGTGGGGTTAATAGGAAGTGCTAGCCACAGGGGGAGTGTCCTCCATGTAAGACGAAAGTCACGATCACTGTGAGATGACCCAAGAGGAAAGACTGTAGGTCAGTGTAACTGGGTCATGGAGTCCATTGGATAGAATAATATGATATCCTGGCAGGTAGATGAAAAGAACAGATCATTAATGACCAAATTATTAATAGGAATAGGAGAGGAACAAATAGAAAAGGAAATACTACTCTTGAGTCCTAGAACTTATATTTAAAGCAGTTTCCTGCCTCTACTTTAAGGTTAGGCTGATGGAAACACCAGATCACAATGAAATGTGTGGGGAGCAAGGGAATTACTGACAGTTGATAACTTAATGCTTAGCCCTTTATTTTTATACTTACCATAGGCGATGCTCATGCTTTTGATGATGAGTGGCAAAATGAGATTCTGAAGTACAAACCAAGGGGACAATGGCGCAACCTAGAAAATTCGAGGATGCGAAGTGTTGGTCATGAGAATTCAAGATCCCGAGAACTTAAAAGAAGGTAAAAGTTATTTCTAAACTCGGTTGTGTTTTTTAGAGATGAATCAGAAGAAAAATTGTGTAATTTTACCTGTATTATCAGGAAATTTTGATAAACATCCAGGTCATTTGCATCGATAATATCTTTGTGAACAATGTAATAATTTTCTATATCGGAATATACCAACACAAATTTGTATCTGAAAACCAATAATATTTCAGGATTATATGACTAGTAGCTCACTAGCTAATCATGCATCAGACAATAGGGGCTAAAATCCTCCGAAGGAAAAATGATACAATGTAGTTATTCCTATGAAACAGATTTTTATTTAAATAGAATAGGATTCATACATTTCCTGCCAGGTAAAGATATTGGTGTGTAGAGATATGGTAGGGAAAGAGGGACTGTATCTAAAAGCTTAACAAAACTTCCCTAACAAGTCAAAATTGAGCATTTAATGGCAAGCACATGTTCAGACACTTGCATAATATGTAATAGTATTTGTATTAAATATTAGATATATCGGAAGAATTTTGCAAAAACTTTAGCCTCCTTTGCATTTACCTTTTGGAATAGCTATGAAATATGAATTTGCTAAAACCACTCTTTGAAGATTATAGAGTAGTTCCTGCTGTGGTGCAGTGGGTTAAGAATCCTACTGCAGCAGCTCAGGTTGCTGCAGAGGTGCAGATTTGACCCCTGACCTTGTGCAGTGGGTTAAAGGATCTGGCATTGCCATAGCTATGGTTTGGACCCAGTCGCTGACTCAGGAACTTCCATATGCCTTGGGTGTGGCCATAAAACAAACAAACAAAAAGATTATAGAAATTATGACACATTCAGTATATATTCCAGAGTCACAATTTAATTTTGTTCTCTTGGGAAAATTGAAAACACTACCTGATTCCTATTGCGATTAGACTCAAGAGAGCGAGGCCTCTCCAGGCCTTAAAACAGAAATTTTTTCTAGGCTATAAGAGTAGAGGATTACTGCAGAATGTAGAAGACTCCCCAGAACCAGCGGTGGACAAGTGGGTAACCAAGTATATCAGAAGCCTTGTGCGGAATTTCACATGCTAGCATCTTGTCTTGAAAATACTTGTTTAGAATTTAGAGCCCTAATATTTTATATTTTCTATAGAAAACTTGCTACCATATTACTTTTAGACACTATTTGTCTCATTTGAAAAGCTTGCTTATAAATACCTAACAGTGCTTAAGTTTGACTCCAAAATCCAGGTCCCACTTAGAGAAAGCATTCTCTTTATAGATGATCTGTAAATTTATGGTCCTATCAGTGGCATTTTCTATAAACCAGCATTATCCAATAGAACCTTCTGAAATGATTTTTTTGCAATGATGAAAATATTATGGGAGTTCCCATCGTGGCTCAGCAAAAACGAATCCGACTAGGAACCATGAGGTTGCGGGTTCGATCCCCTGGCCTCCCTCAGTGGGTTAAGGATCTGGCGTTGCCGTGAGCTGTGGTGTAGGTTGCAGACGCGGCTTGGATCCCGCGTTGCTGTGGCTGTGGCGAAGGCCGGCGGCTATAGCTCCTGTTAGACCCCTAGCCTGGGAACCTCCACATGCCACAGGTGCGGCCCTAAAATGACAAAACATACACACAAAAAATAAAGAAAATATTATGTATCTGTCCCATCCAATATATTAGCCACTAGCCCCACGTGGTTATTGAATCACACTTGAAATGTGACCAGTGCACCTAAGGAGCTGGATTTTTAGATTTTATTATATTTTGATTAATTTAAATATAAATGATGTGGCTAGTGGCTACCATGCTGGACAGCACAGTTAAACAATAAACAGTTAAATCTATCTCAGGAAAGCTGCTATTGCTCTCTTAGATTAATGTTAAGTGAAATGGTCTGTCATGTATTTTTCAAAGCTATTAAGGAACTTGTAAGATAAAACTCACCTTAAATTACAGTGGTGTTTATCATGTTTGTATTGATTTTTTAATGATCGTTTTAAAATGGTATTAATGTTCACATGTCTATTTCTCAGGGAGAAACTTCATCAAGGCCCAGCCATTGAACATGGAGGAAGATCCAGTGTTTTTGAGGACAAACTCAACATCAAAGGATCACCTGTGAAAATCAACAAGAAATAAATAGCATCGCATTTGATTTGTTTAGTTTTGGGTTGTTTTAGCAGAGAAAGCTATGGTGCTGGGTCATACACATAAGACCAATCTCTTGTTGTTCAATCAACACTGTTCTTAGCAACATTCTTCTGATAATCTGAATGTTCTTGAAGTGCTAACTTTATATTGTCCCTACTTTGGGAATAAAACTTTGATTTTCAACAATGTAAGCTGTTAAACATTTTATAACCCTCTTAAAAACATACTCATTTTAAAGCGCACATGCTGATTTTGCTTTCACGATTATCTTCCTATTCACTGTGTATTCTCTTATATATTCAAGATTAAATGTATTGCTAGTGCTCTTATAAAATTAGTTATAATAAGTAAAATATTACAAAATAGTTTCAGAATTCCCATCATGGCTCAGTGGTAACTAACCCGACTAGCGTCTATGAGGATGCAGGTTCCATTCCTGGCCTTGCTCAATGTGTTAAGGATCACGTGTTGCCGTGAACTGTGGTGCAAGTCACAGATGCGGCTTGGATCTGGCATTGCTATGGCTTGGTATAGGCCAGCAGCTAGAACTCCAATCTGACCCCTAGCCTGGGAACCTCCTTATGCTGGGGGTGCAGCCCTAAAAAAACAAACAGAAAAAAAAAGGCGGTTTCAATTTTTGCTGACGCTAATTATTTAGTTCAGATTTTATGTGTTATGCAGCCAGCTAGCTTAAAGAGTTTTTAAAAATAGAGCAAATCCCTGCTAGTACTCTTTTTGCAAAAAAAAAATTATTTTGATAAAGAACATAAGAATAATCAAATAGTTTGCTTTCAAAGAGATTTTAAATGGCTAACATACGTGAGTTTTCTTCTTGTAATTTCTTTATACGATGTAAATCTTTTTCGTTCTGTGTTACATTTTTAACATTCGTCAGACTTTACATTGACCTTTCTCTTTAACATCTTAAGGTAGCATATTTCTGTTCTCCTTTCCCACAGACAGCATAATCTGTTTCCACAGTTAACATTCTAAAGTTGGAGTGTCCTTGGAGAAACTCTGCTCAGCCTTTTTGTGACATTTAGAAAAATGCATTTGGTATTCTGCAAACCGGAATGACTGATTGTCTCAAAATTTCTTAGACAGGTGATGTGTGTGTTTGAGCAAGGTACTTAATAATTCAGTCATTCCCTTTTTAATTATACTATTTAAAAATTCAGCTCTTGTTTTTTTCATTCTAGAATTCAAGCATTAATCTGTTCTTGTAAAGTTAGTTTGAAGTTTATGAGACTATGAAATCTTAACTCTTAAGTTATTGTTGTCTCAATGGGAAAAAAATAAAATCCACTATCTCTCTGTCATCCTTATATCTTCCTTTTTAAACTTTGGAAGTAGTACTGTGTGATATATTCTTCTAATTTTCTATATCATATTCTGTTAATTTTACTAGTCAGTGTTCCATGCCTTTAATTAGACACTAGAATAAAATGTATATGTGTCAGTTCATATTGATAATAGAAAGTAATTGAACATGCATTAATTGAAGATGTTAAAATTTTCCTCTTATGCATAATTTAGTGTATCAGTAACATACTGTTACATAGTGACGTTATCATAAGGCATATATTTTAAATAACACTTCTGCATAAATTCACTAGATAGAGCAAAAATCCCAATAGACACTGTAATTATCCTCCTATTGCCGAAATTATTGCACCTATGTTGACTTGAATCATTATACTCAAATATGAAACATACTTTAATAAATAATTGTACTTAAAATAATAGAACTTTTATGCATCACATAATAGAATTTGTAGATGCTTTTCTCATCCCAGTTTGTATATCATAAAAATCAAATTAAAATTGAATTAAAATATATTTCCTCCTATACCATAGTGCTTCCTAAGGAGCCACTTATCAAATATACAACACATAGAGATTAAATGTCAATTCTTTATGTTCACATGAGGCTGAAATTGACTTTTTTCAGAATTTATTTTTATTGTCATTCCAAAGTCAACAAGTATAAAAAAGAAGGCTCTCCATAGTTTGTAGGTCACATTTTTTCTTTTTGGACAACCATTGATCTTTCGGGAACTATGGGTCTTTGGGGACTGTGAGGATATTAACGATTTGGTGAATGTGACCTTGACAATAAGACCAAGTTGACTACTTAGGATCCTTGCTATTTTAGTGATTTTCCTGGTAACTTTCAGGCTCAGTAATGGGTTTTCATTACTCTTATGACTCCACGTTTACTGTCAAAGTGGCAGGAGCACTTTGGAATCAGATGGTGTCCTGCATGTGGCAATGCGATGGCATTTGGAGGTACAGCCTTTGGGGTGATTAGGTTATGAGGGCAGAGCCCTCACGAATAGGATGAATGCCTTTGTAAAAGAGACCCCCAGAGAGCTGGCTTGCCCTTTCTGCTTTGTGCAGACACGGTGAGACATTAGCTGCCTATGAACCAGGAAGTGGGACACAACAGACCCTGAATTTCCCGGTGCCGTGATCTTGAACTTCCCAGCCTCCGAACTACGTGAAATAAGTATATTATATTTTTGTTAGAGCAGCCTGAATGGACAAAGACAAGGGTTTGAGGTTAGTCAGGCTAGGACAATTTGGAGACACCACTGAGGTTTGACACTTAACTACAAGTGAATTAGGACCTTCAATACCTTTTGGTAAAAGTATATATCTGAGATCTCTGGACACCCTTCTGCCCCTTATTCCTGGGTTTTGTGGTCAGTCTGCATTGTGAAGATCTCTTTGGCCCATTGTCATTCTTATTGTCTTCCAAAGTTGGCTTGGGGAAAGAGATTTTATCCACCCATGTTGCCTTCTAACCATGTTTCTCAAGTCAGTAGTCAGGTGATTTAACCTTAGGGTTAAGGTCTGAGACAGACATAACAATGTTGTATATTTAGTAGACCATCAGGCAATTTTTCTTGGGTTTGGCAGCTAAGAGACTCATGCCACTTCCTGGCATGACTTTAGCAAGAAACTGTAGTGACCCCTTTGGGGAACTATAATGTGGACAAGACTTTCACTTGAGAAACACCTTAGGAGAGCACCAGCAAATAAAAAATAAAAAAAGCCCGGAAAAAAACCTCTGGAGGTCCGTCTCTGTGTTACCTATCTAAAAGAGTCCACCTTGTTTATGCAGAAGGCTGCCCATCTTTTGTTTTCACATTGCAGAGCTTTTTAACTGCATGCCTTAGCTTTGAGCTTTCCTCTCTCCTTGAAGAGGGAAGGTAATTAGACTTTTCAGGACCACTTTCATATTTGTATTATCAAATTAAACAATGAGGCTATGAGACTGAGGTGGCTTTAAAGCCTCAGTAAACCACGTAAGCAAACCAAAACCTAAGTCTGTGATGCCTCAAGGTTAAAAAAAGGAAACTTAAAGCAGTTAAAAACAGTCAATGAGACTCTCAGATAAAGCAACTATCGCTAAGAAAATAATTTCCTTGCCTCCTTCTTTATGAAAATCTCTCCTTGCTCCACTTGGTGGAGGGCTCCTAACCATTTCCTGTTCGGTGCTGATTCAAATCAATTTTTGCTCAAATTCAAATTTTAATATGCCTCAGTTTATCTCTTAGCCAGTGTAAAGCTGGTTCTAGCTCACCTTTTTTTCTGTTCCTCTCCCTATCTTTTTCTCCTACTTGAAAAACTTTAAAGATGATTTCAGAAAGAAATCATTCTGTTATATGGACTTTCTGTCACCAGGAATATCTAGTCCAAAAAAACCAGGCCAAAATATAGGAGAAAAAATTCAAACAACTCGTGCTGCTTTTGCATAAAATGTAGACAAGTGAATTTAAATAATAGCTTTTGTTATTACAAGAATGATTTCAAGATAAAAGAGCTTTTAAGCATGATTTAATAATTATGAATATAAGGTTTATAAATGTATTTTTTAAAAGGTTTATAAAATATATCTGATAAGTGGATGGATTCGGGCACACTAATGAATATTTATTTTAAGCCAGATACAAGTCTTCTTTTAGGCTTTATTATGTAAATTTTATGCTAATAAAATATTCTAGTTTATTTAAAACCAGGATTGAACTTCTCATGATTTATACTTTCTAAATTTCCTATATTGATCTTATGGCTCAAGTAAGTTATCACTGATTCCACCAATGGTGTACAAAATAAGATTACAAAATATGAAATGGTGTTTATCAAAATAAAATTATAATACAAATATCTTTTAAAGATGCTTTGATCTTACAAAATTATAACAATATTGTTATAAGGACAATGTGTTAGCTAAAACTAATTTTTCAGATCTTCAGTTTACTTTTCAAGACCCTAGAAAATTTTAATTTAGTCCTTGGATACTTGGACAATTTCTAAGGCAAAAGAAGATACAAAGTTTTGGACACTATAGACAGTTTAAATTTTTATTTTATTTTTTTCTGGCTGCACCTGTGGCATATGGAAGTTCCTGGGTCAGAGACTGAATCTGAGCCACAGCTGCAGCGACGTTGGATCCTCAAACCCACTGCACTGGCCAGAGAGTGGACTCATGCCTCCGCAGTGACCTGAGCTGCTGCAGTGGGATCCTTAACCCATTGCACCACAGCAGAAACTCCCTATCTTTATTCTTATACATTATAAAATGACTGAATTAACTAAATGTGCAACTGCTTTGAATGATGTCAGTGTTACTTTGCCACTTTAAAACTTAACAGAAGTGTGAACTCATATAATGTGTACTCAAAATTTTAGCTAGGCAGTTCTCGTTTTTTTGTCTTCCACTTTTCTCTGTGGAGAAAACAAAAGTTTATTAATTTGCTTACAGGGGTGATTAATAAAAATAATTAAGAATATACTCATAATAATTACAGGGGTATATGAAGATATATACACACAGGATAATGAGTATGAATTTTTACTTAAGGAAGTTTTATTAAAGTAATTTCAAAAAGTAATTTCAGAAGTAGTAAATACACTTTTTAACATAATTATAGCTTAAAATTAAAGTAAAACCTTAATTTTATTACCATTTACATAATTATGATTTAATTTATATATTTTAAATACACGCAAAGGCTTATAAAGACTAAATTTTTGAAACCCTATAAATGAAAAAGTTTATTAAAAGCGTATTTGACATAAATGGATTTATCTGTCAAAACAGTCTTTACTACAAATTAATAAATGGATGATATACAAAAAGTAAGTTTGAAATGCATCATTGACTCTGATTTTTCTTTTCTAGTCTCCTGTAATTTACTTTGATTTCCATTTATTTGATTTTAGTCATACTTTTAACAAATATTTATTGAGCACCTAGCACAACAAGGTGTATAGCAGTTTTAAAAAACCAAATCACTGTCCATGGCACTCACATTCTTAACGGAAGAGCCAAGCAATAGCTACCTTGCCAGGTTCTTTTTTTTTTTTTTTTTGTCTTTTTCCTTTTCTAGGGCCACACACAGCATATGGAGGTTCCCAGGCTAGGGGGTCGAATCGAAGTTGTAGCCGCTGGCCTACACCGCAGCCACAGCAACGTGGGATCCGAGCCGCGTCTGCAATCTGCACCACAGCTCATGGCAACACCGGATCCTTAACCCACTGAGCAAGGCCAGGGATCGAACCCGCAACCTTATGGTTCCTAGTCGGATTCATTAATCACTGAACCACCACGGGAACTCCAGGCAATAGCTACCTTGGAATTCTCTTGTTGCACAGGTTGAGTTGTTGCCACTGCAGCGGCCCTCAGCGGTTGCTATAGTGCAGGTTGGATATCTGGCCCGGGGAACTTCGACATGCGGGGGAGGGAGGCGGCCATAGACAAAAGTGTAACATATCTGGATATATCTAAAAAGCGTTCTGATAGAAAATGAAGCAGAATGCAAACATAGGGAAGAGCTTGCTGTTTTAAAAGAGCTGGTCAGGGAACAAACAGCTGATATTTCATATCTGAACAGGAAATAGAAAGTATGAGAAAGAGGCCACAGATCTGCAGGAGAGCAAAGGCTCTTGGTCATGTGAGGATCAGCAAGAAGGCCAATGAGTCTGGAGGAAAATAGCAAGTGAAATAAGGCTCCATTGGCATGGCTGCTCAAACAAGGCCTTGTTTATTCTTAATCTTATTCTTATTTTTAAATTTTTAAAAATTTATTTAAAATTTAAAAGGAATTTTTAAAAATTTAGTTATGAAAAACTTCAAACCTATTCAAAAACGGAGGTAACAGCAACAATGAAATCACCGGATGAGTGATTTCAGAGGAAAAATGAAATGGTCTAGCTTAAACAGATCCCTTCAGTTATTCTGTTGGGAATAGGCTGAGAGGCCACACGGCAGCAGCAGTAATACCACTTCGGCTGTTACAGTAAATTCCGTGAGAAACAGCAGTGCTTTGCGAGGTGGGAAGAAGCTGCAGGTTCTGGATCTTTGAATGTAGGGCCTGTAGCATGTGCTGGCAGACTAGGCCAGGAAAGTCGAAGACTGGTGTCAAAGTGACGTTTTTGGTCTGGGCAACCAGAAGAACGGAATTCCTGTTTATCAGATGAAGACGCAGGAGGTTTTAGGTGGAAGGTCATTAGCTGCTTTCTGGAGATAAGTTCGAGATGCCTCTAAGAGATCCAGTTGGAATCGTCAAAGATGCTGTCTTCTACAGGGACTGGACATATCATGTATAGGTACTGGACATATAATGTTTAATATTCACCAAAGATGGAACATTTTGAAAGGAGAAAAAGCACTTGTAGATAGTTCATTATTTTTCTACGTTCTTTACAAGTCATGTCCTATAGAGTATTCGTATTTGTTGTAGTAGCATAGGTAGAATTTTTCTTTTTAAAAAAACCTTAAGTTCTATTTTAAACATTTCATCACGTTGCTGTATAGGCAAAACAACCACGTTTAAAGGCTGCATCTTTCCCGGAACTTGCGAAAAGCGTGATTAGTTCCGCAAAGCGACTGCACTTTCTCTTCCAAGTCGGTAGAGGGCGTGCGGGCAGCGGAGGGCGCTGCTCCATTCTGAGATCCGGAAGCTTCTCCCTCTTTCTTTTTTTCTCCCCTCCCTTGCCTCCTTCGCCCCGGAAGTGCTCTTCCGGCACTGATTGCCGGCGTGCCTTTGAAAGCTTCTCGCAGGGGTGCAGGTTGCTCGGTACACCCGGAGCGGCAGGACCTTCGCGCCTATTCTGCGCTCGCCATGAGGCTGCTGGGAGCCGCCGCCGCCGCGGCCGTGGGGCGCGGGCCGCTCCCGCGGGTCCCCGCCGCCCTCGGCTGGCAGGGGAAGCAGGTAGTGGAGTCTAGCAAGGCGACACCGAACCAGGGACTGGTCCCAGGGATTTCGCAGTGCCTCCGGGGCCAGAGAGGAAGCGACACCCTTCCCTCCCTGGCATCTCCTTACCGACAGCTCCGAATGCGAGCTGTTGACCTCAGTGCTGAAAAGCCCCTCGGTATCTGCACAGCTGTTGGTTATTGCTGAGCTGCGTCTTGGTACCTGAGAGCTTGAGCGGGCCTCCAATTCAAGGTTACGCCTCTTATTTTTGGTATACTTTAAAGAGGTGACTGAAGTGAAGGTCAAGACAACTGAAAAATTAGCGCGCCCTGGGCTTGAACTCAGGGCTTCTGACTCACTATCCAGTGCTCTTTTCACTACAGAGTATCGGTTGG
Source organism: Catagonus wagneri (assembly GCA_004024745.2). Taxonomy (NCBI): domain Eukaryota; kingdom Metazoa; phylum Chordata; class Mammalia; order Artiodactyla; family Tayassuidae; genus Catagonus; species Catagonus wagneri. The sequence continues at coordinate 16,233,785 of PVHT021183693.1, forward strand.
GCTCCCTGCTCCCTCTTTCAACCGACCTTCCCAGGACTTTTTTTTTTAGTTATATGTCCGCCCTTTGGGGGAGTGTGGAGGTGGGGTGCAAAGTGGAATAGAATTAGGTAGGAGTTGAGCCTTTCCTGTCGTGCAGACCACCTTTGCTTTGCTTGCTGGTATCCCTGGGATTTAATCATTGAAGCATCGACCACCAAGGTTCCATTTAATATTTTACCCACCTTTTCAAGTTCTTCAGCTTCCCTTCTCCCAGAAGTGGCAGCAGTGCATTTTGGATGTGCACTCCTGGAAGGAGAGGTTTATATATATTGTGTCTTGGTTTCATAAAATGCTGGATTACCCCTCACCACCATAGTAAATTAAAGTTGTTTTATGCCATTAATTATTTGGGGATAGAAGGAATTGGAAACTTTTTGTGGGCTGCCTTGAAGCTTTTGGCACCGCTGCATAGAGCATATAAGTCCAAACATCTTCGTTAGCTGTGAACTACAGTAAGGGAGAAGGAGGAAAAATCAAAGTAAAATTTAAAGTAAAAACTGTGTTTTCTGTTAAAGCAATTGTTGGGAACCATCTTTCTGATTTTATCAGCCCCAGTATATATTTCAAACCTGTGCCATTTGGTAAAAGTATTGGTCTCTTTTTATTTTGTTTTATATATCTTTTCTGACCTCTTTTGCAGTCTCTTTGATAACAGGAGTTGCGGGTTGAGAGATTCCCTCTTTTCCCTTTTCAGCTATCTCATATGATGTTTTGTGTCCATTGAATTTTCTTGGCGAAAAGATGTCCACTGAACCCTTTCTAATTGTCCACTGTTAGATCATAAAACAGGCATTGAATTAAGCTCTCATTTTTTTCAGGCTAATTGGAAGATTTGCCGATGGTGTTCATCAGGGGTGATTCCTAATGAAAAGATACGAAACATTGGAATCTCAGCTCACATTGATTCTGGGAAAACTACATTAACAGAACGAGTGCTTTATTACACTGGCAGAATTGCAAAAATGCATGAGGTATGTGGTTCATAGTAGATTCCAGATTTCCAGATTAGTTTTAGAATGTTAAGTTGATATGCTCTACCCTTAAGCAGCTATTAAAATGATGTTTATGTGCTTTTTCCTTTTTTTTTTTTAATTTTTACATCTACACCTGCAACATCGGGAAGTGTCTGGGGCCAGGCCTGGACCAGGTGTCAAATCAGAGCTACAGCTGGAGCCTACACCACAGCCGTGGCAATCATTTTAAACCTTTTTCCCACTTAACAATATAAACGTCTCTCTGTAACATTTAAAAGCATGTGGAGTTCCCATTGTGGCTCAGTGGGTTAAGGACCTGATGTCTCCGTGAGGATGCAGGTTTGAACCCTGGCCTCACTTAGTGGGTTAAGGATCTGGCATTGCCACCAGCTGTAGCGTAGGTCACAAATATGGCTCAAACCCAGCATTGCCATGGCTGTGGTGTAGGCCTCAGCTGCAGCTCCAATTTGACCCCTGGCCCAGGAACTTCATAGGCTGTCAGTGTGGCTGTAAATGGGGGCCCGGGGGGAATCCTTCTCATCCGGGCCTCATAATCCACAAGTAGTACAGCAGAGAAAAACTGTTCTCTGAACATCTGCTCACAGACTAATGCAAGGCTTGTGGGCAGGAACAGTGTAGCAGGGGGAAGGGTGGCTCTAGGTGATTGCTCGGTGGTAGCAGCTGCTGAAAACAACAATGAAAAAAGGCTTAATAGAGGGCAAAACGTGTTAGCAGTTTTCTGTTTCATGAGATGATACAGTTTGACAATTAGGTTTCTCTGAAAATTTCATCAGTTAACCATCTGTGTTCTGGTTCCATCTGTAAAGATTTCTTTCCTTCTTGGAATGCAGAGACAGAGAAATCTGAATTGCTGTGCTTGTGCTTAGGTGAAAGGTAAAGATGGAGTTGGTGCTGTCATGGATTCCATGGAACTAGAGAGACAAAGAGGAATCACTATTCAGTCAGCGGCCACCTATACCTTGTGGAAAGATGTCAATATCAACATTATAGATACTCCTGGTGAGTTCTTGTGGCTTTTTTGTGGCTTATATTGGCAGTGGCACATTTAATTCTTTACTGTGACCAAGCTTATTTTGAATATTAAGTAATACTCAAAAGTGTGACTATTAATTTACTATTAGAAAAAACTGACTTGGGATCTAGAGGACTTTATCCTTAGTGGTTTCTTTGAAAAATAGTGCAAATTGTGACTAGGAAGGGTCTACATGTTGCAGCTGATTCCAAGGATGCCCATGCCCTAGTATCTTTTTGAAGTGATTTTGTAGGTCTCCTGGACTTTATGGTAGATAAATGATATTGGTGGTTTAAGGAATTCATATATTAATTAGAAGACTTATATAATGATCAGAGATAGGAAAACTTTCTTGCGCATGTTATAAAACTTCACACTTGTTTTGTTTTTTGTCTTTTTAGGGCAGCACCCATGGCATATGGAAGTTACCAGGCTAGGGGTTGAATCAGAGCTGTGGCCGCAGGCCTACAGCACAACTCACAGCAACACCGGATCCTTAACCCACTGAGTGAGGCCGGGGATCAAACCTGCATCCTCATGGATACTAGTGAAGTTCGTTTCTGCTGAGCCATGGCAGAAACTCCCACACTGTTTTTTAAGACGCTCTTACACCTCTCTGTCTCATTTAGGACACGTGGACTTCACCATAGAAGTTGAAAGAGCCCTGAGAGTGCTGGATGGCGCAGTCCTTGTTCTCTGTGCGGTCGGAGGGGTGCAATGCCAGACCATGACTGTTAATCGTCAGATGCAGCGCTACAGCGTTCCGTTTCTAACTTTCATTAACAAACTGGACCGAATGGGCTCCAACCCCACCAGGGCCCTGCAGCAAGTGAGGTAATGAACTTTAGAGCAGGGCGTTGATCTGGATAGCAGCCACATCCAGAAGGACAGTTAATTCAGTGTCGTTAGGATTTATCCTTTTTCTTTTTAAAATCCATCTGTGTGAAGGAGTTAGCTTAGTACATGCAACACCGAGGTCCATTGCTTGGTTATTGGTCTGTTCCACAGATCTGCCATTGATTTCTTGTTATATTTATTTGTCATTTTAAAGGGATTTGGGAAGAAAAAAGGATAAACGTGCATTTTTATTTTTCAGGTCTAAACTAAAGCATAATGCAGCCTTTGTGCAGATACCCATTGGTTTGGAAGGTGATTTTAAAGGTATTATAGATCTTATTGAGGAACGAGCCATCTATTTTGATGGAGATTTTGGGTAAGTTTAAAAATATACTATAAAAATCTTATATTGTAAAAAGTATTAAAGGGAAGGAAAAAGATGGATTCTTTAAACATAAACTTCTTTTTATGAAATGTGGCTGGAAGAAGATCCTCTAAGTTGACTTTGTTTTAATGCTTTTAATCCTAGTTACTTCTCATTTTTCTTAGTATTCATTCCAAGGGAGAGTATGATACTTACTCTTGGAATTATTTATTTATATCATATTATGTTACCCTTTGGATAATATATTTATATCACATTATGACATACATGATGTGAAAGGAAGCCTTCAGTTTGTGTTAGTCATGTAATGTCTTTTTCCTTTGTTCATTTATTCTGTAGATTTTTCTGGAACAGCTACTATAAAAACTGGGAAGAAAATAGGAATCATAAATATTTCCTCTTCCTACTTCATGGGATTTCAGAGATTGAAAGATCAATATATAAGAGAAGTTAAATATTGTATAGATGTGGTTTGGGCAAAATACGGGAAGCAAATTGGTAATTTTTGTCCTGGTACTTGGTCAACTTTTGAGAGACCTTTGCATCAAAAGTGGTTATCAAACCATGGCATTCAGAAAAATCACCTGGAGAGCTTGTTAAAACACATCCTTGGATATACCTGCAGAGATGCTAATTCAGTAGCTCTAGGATGGGGCCTGGAATTTGCATTTCTGGAAAGCTCCAAAGTGGTGCTGATGTTTCAGGTGTGCAGAGCAGTTTGAGTGGCACTAATCTAGACAGTTTGGGGAGTCATCAATGAACCTAGTTTTGGAGAGTGGCCCCAATAGTGGGGTAGTTTCCCTAAAAGTCCTTTTTGATGGATTGCCCTCCTTTGCTGTGGAACTGGGGTTGCTGGTGTCAGGTGGGTGAAGGGCATTGTGGTCAGTTAACTATAGAATTTATCCTTACTGACCATCTTGCAGGCAGGGCACAGATGAAGATGTTTCTCTTTTTTGTGTGATTACTAAGTAGTCACAACAAAGTTCAGATATCACTCCTTAGATTGCAAGGGACAGGGATTTTTTTCAGGTTTATTCACTGCTATGTCCCAGCCCTAGAACTGTGTGGTACAAAATGGGGACTCAAATAATATTTGTAAGTAAATGACTAAATCTGCTTCCCCAGAATTACCAAGGCACATGCTTCTGTCTTCTAAAGTAGAGGCTTTTAAACTTTGTTATACATCGGAACGGCAGGTGGAACTTCTTAATGGACCTTACCCCTTTCCTGGCCCTAGACCGCTGGGTATATATATTTTGAAAGGAAGATTCTGACACAAAAGGCTAAGAACCAGAACCTTCCCAGGAAGGAAGAAATTAAATTTGGAAGTTTGTGAATAGTATTCTTTAGATAGTAAGATTTATTTTGACTACTTGCAATTGTTTGCAAATAGCTTCCTTTCCTTTTTTTTAAAGGAATGTGTTTCCTGAAAATCTTCTTATATTTTGACATTAGATTTCATTTTTAAAGAATATTTTTTAGATGTTCAGACTAATGTTTCTAAATATCAAGTATATCCATTTCTCGGTTGTGTATGTTTTATTTGTGATTCTTAGTTATCTGCCCTAGAGGAATGGAGAACTGAGGTTAAGGTTGAAGAGTATGTCATATTTGGCAATTTTTTTTAGAACTGCAAAATAGAGTTTTCTGCACTAAAAATGTAATTTGATTTGTTATTGATGAAAAGGAATAGTCAAGTCTCTAATCCTGCATATTAGAGACTGATTCTCATTAATTTGGCTAATAGAATTTTCAGGTACAGTTGATCCTTGAACAGCGTGGAGGTTAGAGGTGCTGACTGCCAACACAGTCAAAAATCCAAGTATAACTTTTGACTCCTTCAAAACTTTATTAATAGCCTACTGTTGACTAGAAGCCTTATCAATGTCACCAACAGTTAATTGACACTTTTTTTAAAAAAATCTTTTTAGGGCTGCACCTGTGGCATATGGAGGTTCCAGGCTAGGGGTCTAATCGGAGCTGTAGCCGCCAGCGTAGGCCACAGCCACAGCAACGCGGGATCTGAGCCACGTCTGCAACCTACACCACAGCTCACGGCAATGCTGGATCCCCAACCCACGAGCAAGGCCAGGGATCGAACCCGCAACCTCATCGTTCCTAGTCCGATTCATTAACCCCTGAGCCACAACAGGAACTCCAATTGGCACATATTTTGTATGTAATATGTATTAGATATTGTATTTGTACAATAAAGTAAGCTGGAGAAAACAAAATGTTAAGAAAATTGAAAAAATTGAAGAAAAAATGCATTTACAATACTGTATTATATTTATCCATATGGTAAGTTTATATCATCTGTTCATAAGATAGAGCATCTGTCAGTACCTACATCAATATGATATGATTCAAAGCACTGTAGATGTTAATGTATTACTAATGCTAGATATCAAAAATGAAAAGATATTATGAAAAAATTCATATTTATTTATAGGTATAACATTGATAAGGAAGAAGGAGCAATATGATTGCTTTATGGTAGCCTGGTGTAATTAATGTGGTACGGTGGCCTAGACTATATGCAAATGAATGAGTCATTATAAAATTTTTTGGCATGTGATATTATGTTCATAATATATTAGAAGCTTTATGACTTTTTAAAAGTGATTTAAGTTTAAACAATTTAATATAAAAATTACTTAATGATGGATGATATAAAGTTTCTCCAATTATGTGTGAGAAGCAAACCGTATGGTAATGTTATTCTTTGAAAGCAAAATTACAAAAAAGAAAACACATTGTTAATTTCATATTAAATATCACTCACCTTATAGCTATGTAAGGATCAGCTATCCACTTCAATACAAGTCTTGCACACAATGTTCTATTTATATATTTTTGCATATTTGTTGGAAAAAATCCGTGTATAAGTGGACCTGTACAGGTCAAACCTGTGTTGTATTCATGGGCTATGGAGTCAGATTGGCTTTGAATCATGGCTCATCCATTTTCTAGTGCAACTTTGACCAGTTTGTTTTGCCTCTTTTAAAGTATTTTGCCCACTATTCCACCTGAATTTTAAAAATATACATTAGTCTTATTTGTAGTTTTAAGGCAGATATGTCAGAGCACTTACCTAAAAAAATATTTTGGCCATTAATTTATCTTTTTCATTGATGCTTTATATGTTTAGTTGGATATTCTTAAATACCAAAATAACACATTTCTACTCTTAGTCAGATTGTTCGATATGGGGAAATTCCAGCAGAATTCAGGGCAGCGGCCTCTGACCACCGGCAGGAGCTGATTGAATGTGTTGCTAATTCAGATGAGCAACTTGGTGAGATGTTTCTGGAAGAAAAAATTCCCTCAGCTTCTGATTTAAAGGCAAGTGCTCTCAAAATATGTCTTGTATTGGAGTTCCCATCATGGCTCATCGGTAACAAACCTAACTAGTATCCATGAAGATGTGGGTTCAGTCCTTGGCCTTGCTTGGTGGGTTAAGGGTCTGGCGTTGCCGTGTGCTGTGGTGTAGATCACAGATGTGGCTTGGATACTGCATTGCTCTGGCTGTGGCAGAGACCAGCAACTGTAGCTCCTGATTTGACCCCTAGCCTGGGAACTTCCATATGTGGCAGGTGCAGCCCTAAAAATACAAAAAATATATATATGTCTTGTATTAACAAGAAAAAGTGTTTTTGTTTTGTTTTTTTGCAGGGAGGGGACTTTAATGCATAAGTTTTATTAGTGAAATCTAATGAGTTATTTAACACATTGACTTCTTCAAATAATCCATGATCTGGCATTTTTTTTTTTTTAAGGTAATGAGTTATATTAAATGGGAAAGGAGTCATAATTTGTTCTGGAAAAAAAAAAAGATACTTAAACAACCAACCTCTAGGACATATTAAGAAAAAAGAAACTAGAAATGTTATAGCAATACGACAGGTTAAGAGACAAGGCAGCTAAATATTTGCAGACTAAATGTTGATACTTATATCACTGTACTATTTGGAAGGCTGTATAGATTCCTTTACTTGCTTATTCATCTCTTTAAAGATAAAGAGATCCCTGCCTAAGACTGGTATTAAGTTTTTGAATAGATATTTCTCCATGGAAGATAACAAATGGCCAAGATGCACATGAAAAGAGGTTCAACATCACTAATCATTAGGGAAAGCAAATCAAAACCATAATGAAATAGCACTTTATTAATTAGGATGGCTGTTCAAAAACAAAATAACAAGTATTGGTAAAGACGTGGAGAAATTGGAACCTTTGTGCATTGCTGGTGGGAATGTAAAATGATGCATCTGCTGTGGAAAACACGGTGGTTTGGATTCAGATATTTGTATACTGATGTTGATAGCAGTGTGAGTCACAATAACCAAAAGGTAGAAACAGCCCAATGTCCATCAGTGGAGAAATGGCTGAACAAAATTGGTATATTCATACAACGGAATATTTGGCCTTAAAAAGGAATGAGATTCTGATACTTGCTGTGATATGGATGAGCCTTGGGGATACTATGTAAAGTGAAATAAGCCAGACATAAAAGGACAGATGTTGTATGATTCTACTTACATGAGGTACCCAGAACAGTTAAATTCCTAGAGATAGAAAGTAGAGTGGTTACCAGAGGCTGGAGGAAGGCAGAATGGGGAGTTAAAAATGGGTACAGAATTTCAGTTTGGGATGATGAAAAGTTCTGGAATGGAAAGTGGTGACGGCAGTGTAAATGTACTTACTGCACCGTACTGTACACTTACCGTGCGCTTGAAAATGGTTAAAATGGCCGACATGGTTATGTATATCTTAGCAGGAATTTAAAAGAACTGGTATTTATTTTACCAGATTACTTGATGCACTTGGCAGAGATCAGATAAGTAATTATTGTGTGTCAGGCATTGCACTTAGGGAGTTTACAGATCGAATGCAGAAGTACAAAACCCTATTGAAGCTGAGGTGCTTACTGATATCTCATAGCTTGAGTCCTTTACCATTCACAGCCTCGGCTCTCTGATGAGTAAGGAACACCATGTAGGAAGGTATAGGTCCAGGCCTTTAGTAAAGTCAGGCACTGTATCCTAGGAACGACAGTAGAGAGTTAGGTTTTGGTTTATTAAAGAGACTGTGTCAGGGGTCCCCAAGACCACTCTCAGATTCTGTGACTCACTAGGAGTCAGAACTCAGCACATCATCACACTCATGGCTATGGTTTATTACAGTAAAAGGCTACAGAGCAAAATCAGTAAAGGGAGAAGGCATGTGAGGTGAAGTCCAGCAGAAACCAAGCATAAGTGTCTGTCGTCCTCTCCCAGTCTTGCAGGCTGTGCCTATTTCCTCCAGCAGCAAGTTGTCATTGCACCTCTGAAGTGTCATCTACCAGGGAAGCTCATTAGAATCTTAGTGCCCAAGGTTTTATTGGGGGCTGGTCACATAGACACCCCCTGCCTGGCATGTACCAAATTCCAGACTCATGAAAGCAGTTTGCACATATCACATTGTTTGTACAAACAGTATTGACACAGTGAACCAGTCTTATCAGGTCTGGGAATGCTGGGAACCCCCTGAAATCCATATTCCCAGACTTCAGCCACGGGCCAGCTGTGCAGGCAGGCCTTTTAAGGAGAGCACTTTCAGTCCTGCATTGTTTACTGTTTTTTGCATGGAATACATGGGTGTACTTTAGTTTCTTTATTGTTGTTGGCTGTATTATTACTAGGGACAGTGGAAAAGCACCAATTTTCAAGTATGAACATGATTCTTATAAAAATAAGAGAAATTTGAGGGGAAATAAATCTTTTGTTAGGCTGGTATAGGGTTAGTTTTAAGTTTTCTCCTTTTTTCTACTTTCTATTTATTTTTCTATTTATCACCCACCCTTTTTGTATTCAGTGGATATAAAGCAAGCATGATGAGATTCATACGTTCCTACCTTTGCATGTAAGGGAGAACTGAAGAGTCAAAGATGTGATCTTGTGACCTAGGGTAGCCTCAGTGGTGAGTGACGAAGCCATTTCTGGTTCCTAGCAACAGCAAAAGCAAGTGTTTAAGGTAGTTTCAGATAGTAATTGCTTTATTGCCATAATTATTTTCTCCTTTTTGTACTCTTATTGTGTTCAGTTATTATCCTGCCTTTTACTGTGGTGTTTAGAATTTTACTTTTTTGGGGGGAGGAGTTAACAGTTTTCTGGTTTTTTTCCTGAGGACTGAGAAATAATTGTACACTGCTCTATATTTCTTTGGTGGTGGGTTGTGACCACTGCACGACCGTTGGCCACTTGCGAGAGCTAAAGCTGTGAAACTTGCTCTGAGGCCTGCTTAGCCGGTAGCCCCTAAAGCACGAGGCTTGGATGTGCTTGTACGAGAGGTTGGGACAAGACCAGGAGGCCATTATTTTAGAGCCTGTTACTATAATGGCCCCTGATATATGAGTGATTTTTATTGTTTGGCTTCCTCTTTGTAGTACTTTAAGAAGAAAAAATAGAAAACAAGTATTTTCTTAATAGATGATACTTTCAAATGGTTTATACATTTAAAACCTGTACAAAGTTACACAGTAAAATCTCCCACCTGGCTCCTATCTCCCCAGTTCTCTGCCCCATCCCTAAAATAGGCTGCCAGTTAATAGTATCCGGTGTGGGGTTCCCATCATGGCTCAGTGGTAACGAATCGGAGTAGGAACCCTGAGGTTGTGGGTTCAATCCCTGGCCTTGCTCAGTGGGTTAAGGATCCAGCGTTGCTGTGAGCTGTGGTGTAGGTTGCAGATGCGGCTCAGATCCCATGCTGCTGTGGCTGTGGCATAGGCCCATGGTTACAGCTCCTGTTAGACCCCTAGCCTGGGAACTTCCTTATGGCACGAGTGGGGCCCTGGAAAAGACAAAAATACAAAAAGTAAGTAAATTTAAAAAAATAGTATCTGGTGTATTTTTCCGGAGGTTTTTTTTGTTTGTTTGTTTTTTGGTTTTTGGTTTTTTTTGGGCATGTGGTTTGTGTTCTCCTCTGGTTTTTGTTTGTTTGTTTGTTTGTTTGTTTGTTTAGGGCCTACCACTCAGCCTATGGAGGTTCCCAGACTAGGGGTCGAATCGCAGCTGTAGCTGCTGGCCTACACCGCAGTCACAGCAATGTCAGATCCAGGCAACATCTGCCACCTATACCACAGCTTACAGCAACGCTAGATCCTTAACCCACTGAGCAAGGCCAGGGATCAAACCTGCATCCTGTGGATACTAGTCAGATTCATTTCTGCTGAGCCAGGAAGGGAACTCCTCTCATCTGTTTTTTGCAATTGCTAGCATACTGTTTACATTGTTCTGTGTTTGTGTCTTATCTTTGTGCGTGTGTGTTTAGTTAAACACTTAGTTTAGTTAAATCACTTTTCTTCTTTTTTTTTTTTTTTTTTTGGTATTTCGATCTTAAGTTATAGAGGACATGATTCTAGTTTCCACCAGAGACCAGAGCCAGTACTACAAAGTCTGTCACTTCTTTTCATTCATTTGTTGTTCTGTAATTGATCTGAAATTAACCTCAAAATGTAATTTCAAGATAAGCTAATTGTTAATTTTTTTCTTCTGTAGCTTGCAATTCGAAGAGCTACTATAAATAGGTCATTTACTCCTGTCTTTTTGGGAAGTGCCTTGAAGAACAAAGGAGTTCAGCCTCTTTTAGATGCTGTTTTAGAATACCTCCCCAATCCATCTGAAGTCCAGAATTATGCTATTCTCAATCAGGAGTAAGTCTTGGAAATTGATTGCATAAAGACCTTAACATTTATACACTGTGAAAGAATTTAAGAATGGTTCTTGTAGTTGTGTTTGTAGTTTTTTTTTATAATTTACAAAAACCAATCACCATTCCTACTCGGGTAACAATTTTGGCATAATGAAGAACGTTTATTGTACCTCCCCATATTATATTCTGTGTTTGTAAGTTAGAAATATTATTTGTGTTATTATGTATCAAGATATACACTATTAGAAAATTTTCCCTCTTGGAACCAATCTTTTTTTTTTTTTTCTTGGCTTTTTAGGTCTGCACCTGCAGCATATGGAGGTTCCCAGGCTATGGATCGAATTGGAGCTACAGCTGCCGGCCTTCGCCACAGCCACAGCAACATCAGATCCGAGCCACGTCCATGACCTACACCACAGTTCACGGCAACACTGGATGCTTAACTCACTGAGTGAGGCCAGGGATCAAACCTGAAACCTCATGGTTCCTAGCCGGATTCGTTTCCTATGCGCCATGACGGGAACTCCTTTTTTTTTTTTTAATGCTTTAAAAAAACAAAAATTTTAAGCCCTCATTAATTGTTTTTCTTTTTCTGCCAGACTGTTTTTATGGGTTTTATTGTACTCTGGTCCTATCACAATATAGTAACTAAGGCCAGAAAAGTTATTCTAATTGTTTTTCTTTTTCTGCCAGACTGTTTTTATGGGTTTTATTGTACTCTGGTCCTATCACAATATAGTAACTAAGGCCAGAAAAGTTATTCTTATTGATCTTTGAGTGAAATTTCCCTTATGTGTAAGCCCAGAAATGTTTAGCACACATGTGGTTTTTATCAGATAATATGCTGATGAAGCAAATTGGTATAGAAAAATATCATCTGTTGCATCTCATAAATGAATATTTCTTTTGTTTTAAGTGACTCACAAGAGAAAACGAAAATCTTAATGAACTCCAAAAGAGACAGTTCCCATCCATTTGTAGGCCTGGCTTTTAAACTAGAGGTAAGTTCCTTTCTAATGTATGTAACTGCTCAGTGTAGAAATTTTCTTTTCTTTCAGACTTTTATTCCTATTACTACATTACTCTTAGGAAAGATTTGGTTACAGGATTCTCCACTGTAAAGTTATTTTTCCTCCACCCTGTTCCTTACAGACTCTCTAGAAGGTTACTTCATTTAGCCCACACTTAAGGAGTGGGGAATTATGCTCTTCCTCCTTGAGGGAGCAGAATCTGTGTCAGTTATTTGGAACTCTTCTGTCTGGGAGAGCTGTCTTTTCTCCTCCATGTATTTATTTATTCAATCATTTATTTATATCATTATGGACATATGGATATTTATTTTGTACTTTGAATTATAATACGGTAGCGTGATACTTACTTTGTTGCCAGATTGGCCAGGTTTGGCCATTGGAGCTCTGTAGTTGGCTTCTGTGTCCCTTTAACATTGCCCAGTATTTTGCTTTTCTGAATACTTCCTTAAGCTTCCTTTCTGACTGTATAGGATGCTGCAGGCTTATGTTGTATATTCCCTGCCTCTGCCCTAAAATCTGCCATTTCTCTAAGAGCCCTGGTTCCTTTTAATTTTTAGTGGTATTAGAAACCAAGATTTGGGGACTGGGTGTGCTTTTTGTTGTGGTGCTGTTGCTTCTGTTTATAGTATTTAAGTGGGAAAAAAAAGATGGATAAGTTAGAAGTGTTAAAGAGTGGTTATTTCTGGGATGGAATTATATTGAGTAAGTGGGGCTTTTCCCTAGTTTTTATTTTTTTCATTTTAAAAAATTTATTTATTTTTGGCTGTGCCCAAGGCATGTGGAGGTTCCTGGGCCAGGGATCAATCCACCCCACAACAACGACCCAAGCCACTACAGTGACGACTTCAAATCTTTAACCCACTGTTCCACAAGGAAACTCCTATTTTTAAATTTTTACAGCATGCTTATTACTTTCAAAATCAGAAGGTAGTTTTATTTATTTATTTACTTTATTTCTTTAGTTTTGGCTGCATCTGCAGCATGCGTAAATTCCCAGGTCAAGGATCAGACCTGCACCATAGCAGTGACCAGAGTCACAGCAGTGAAAATGCCAGATTCTTAACCACTGAGCCATCAGGGAACTCCCAGAAAATGTCATTGTTAATTAAAAAGTAGAGGTAACGTTGCAGCAACAATTTTTATGTGTAGAACTTTTAAATGTATTTAGAAATATTTTCTTAGGATCCCCAGAATAGTGATTATTAAGTAAAAGGTATGGAATGGAACATTTTAATATTTATTGATTTCTATTGCCAGCTTGCTTTCATACTCTCAGAATTAATGTACATATTATTTCAATAAATCTTTATCAGCATTATTATTTATTAAAAATCATTAGTTATTTCATAAAGGAAAACGATATTTTAATACTTCGTCTTGCCTTAATTCCTGATGATGGAGAACATTATCACACATATATTTATGCAATTGAATTTCCTCTTTTATATTCCATTTTTAAAAATTAGAGTCAAAATGTTTTACCTATTTGAGTCTTTAATAAAATTTTTAAAAAAACAGCTAGTTTAAAGTTGACATAGGTCAACTATATCAGTCCTGGTCTTCAGTCATTTTCTCATTTTTAATGTTATAAATCTTCCTCTTTGATTATATTTGTAAATATTTACTTTTGTTTCTTAGACTTTTTGTGGTGGGGTTTTTTTTTGGTTTTTTCGTTGTTAATTCAATTGGAATTTGTTTTGCTAAATGCTGTGAGGTAGGATCTAAATGTATCTCCCCTGACTCCAAATGGAAGACCAACTGTCCAGTTACAGTTTTTCAATGACATATTTTTTCATTGATTGTCATGTCTCCATTATCATCTATTGACAAATGAATTAAACATTTTAGATACTTATACCATACTCTGTGGGCTGTTTCTATATCAGAGTTATTTTTTATTTTTATCCATTCTAAATAAATTTTAAAAAGACTAAAATGTTTAAAACTTCCTTGTAGGATTTTGATTTCTGTTGTGTTAGACCTGTAAATTAATTTGGGAAGAATTGGCAAGTTTTAAGTACTTATCTAATAGGTTAATCTTAAGTACTTACCTAATAGGTTTGTATTACTATTCAGAAGGAAATAAATGATCCTTGATTATTCATTTTATACTCAGTCACTTTACAGATTATTCATTTTATATTCAGTCACTTTACAGACCTCTTATTCATATAGCTTTCCAGGTGATTATCAAAGTTTTTTCAACATGTATAATATAATCTCATTTCTTATGATATTTTTGTTGTCTTTCTAATAATTATGCCTTACTTTTATGTTTAATTATATTAAACTGAACTTATAAATAACTTCTTTGTTATATAAATAATTTAAAACATTCTAATAACTTTTATTTCAGAGGAAGCAGAAGTTGAACTTGGCTTTGATAACAAAAAGAATTACAGTCATTTAACTTACCTATATTTAAAACTAGTATTAGCTTATGACAATAACCTAAAGCACATATTTAAGTTGTACTACTAAAACTGATAGTGAATTGGAAGGTAGTTGTGAAATTTTCCTCTTAATTCTGATTCCTATGTTGCTTTTTTATTCTTTCTGACCTTACCCAATCTTGACTTCTAGGCAGGTCGATTTGGACAGTTAACTTATGTCCGAAATTATCAAGGAGAGTTGAAGAAGGGTGACACCATCTATAACACGAGGACGAGAAAGAAAGTGCGGGTGCAGCGTCTGGTTCGCATGCACGCCGACATGATGGAGGCAAGTACCAGGCATTGTTGTGAGATCAAAATTTCTCAGATACAGTTGGAAGAGATCTACCTTCTTGATATATTGAGCCCCATAAGAAAATTTCTACTCAAATGTGTTTTCTTAGCTTCTTTTTTAGTTAGGTTTGCTGTACGTCTCGTGTAACACTTTGGTGTAGGCTAAATTAGCACACATTAAGAACACATTTTATTCTGCCATTTGTGAATTAGCTGTATTTCCTCAACGGCCAAGGTTAAGGAGAAGGGACACTAGTCCCCTGAGATTCAGAACACAAGATTCAGCACTTCCCTCCAGAACTATCCATGCAGATTATATTAGGTTTTTATTATAACAGTGGTTTTATTATAACAGGCTCTCAAAGGTAAATGAGAATAATAAATTCACACATAACTTGCCACATTGTTTAGTAGATTTACTTCCTGACATACAGAAGTGGGACCATCCCCTAGAGAGGTATATTGGTGCTAGAATCTGTCTGAAGATTTAAAACTTCCCATGGTCTGGTCTGGGATCTAAACCTTATGGCTTGAATTCTTAACGTTGGCTCTGAATTTGTCCTAGCTTTCTGTGGTGCATAGCATTAGGCTTTGGCAGGAATACCAAGAATATGAGGTGGTCTCTTTCTTGCTCCCTTTCCCAATTCAGCTTTGTATTCCTGGAGAAATTTATTAGTCTAAGCGAAATCTTAGGACATTCAGAAATTTTTGGTGGCCATAACTTCTGTTATGGAAAATGAATAGGCAGTCTTTCAAAATTAGCTCATTGCTGTTTTTTGAGATAGGTGGCAAGGGGCAGGCTAGACAGATTAGTGATTGTCACAGCTGTTTCACGGGCCAGAAGTGAGGAGATCTGTACAGTTGTGTAACCATTAAAGCAAAACATGCACACTTGTGCGTTCCCAGCCACAGCTGTTATGAATGAACTGTCAATATAAAAGGACAAAGACGAGGAAGCCTAGAGGCACCAATGCTTTGTTCTTAGATTTCCTGTTTTCTTAGTTGCTTGCATCTGTGAGAAGTTGAGATTATTTTAAGTACAGTGGACTCCATTCCCCTGCCTTTGTTTTCAAAACTTCCTTTGCAGGTTTTCCTTGTATGCCTTTGTCATACACATCTCATTGTTGAACTGAGGCGACACATACAGTACTACATGCTTTTTAACTATAGAGCCGTGAAGCTTTGTTCTGTCAGTACAGCAGATCCTCCAAGTAAATATGCCATAGCTCTGAGTTTCCATTTAAAGTAAAATCTTGTTATTTGAGATGTGGTTAATGTAAGGGCCCTGTTAACGGTATATCTTGCCATGGTTGATTGTTGGTGATACTGATTCTTTTTCATTCCTTTGTAGAATTCATTGTGAGATTCTGTCATGCTTTTATGTACAATGTATTTGTTGTGCATTTACTTCTTAGTTATTAAGTTCTGATTTGTATTACTTGCAAGTATCATTTTGTATTATTTCTTTATTTAGGATGTTGAGGAAGTGTTTGCCGGAGACATCTGTGCATTGTTTGGCATTGACTGTGCTAGCGGAGACACATTCACAAGCAAAGATAATAGTGGCCTTTCTATGGTAAGTCATTTAACTTCAGAGCTGTTTATCACTTGCATTTCAAGAGTGCTTTAGTACTTAAGAAAAACAACCACAGAAGTTTTCATTGAGTGCCACAGGTGTTGAGTGTAGATTGGTTGTGGCTCCTCTAATGTCAGTTGAATAAATGCTCCGTGTTAGCTAACTTACCAGGTATTCTTAGTAAAATCATTCCATCATTCTCCAAGGGTTAGTGTGGAGGGAAAAATCTTTCACTAAGTACATGTGGCCTGTGGAGTGCTGACTCCTCTACCCTGAGATCGGCCTCCCCATTGTGGACATGCCTCTTATCGGTGTAACCACATCAATCTTGCCCCAACCAAGTGCTCCTTCCTTGTTAACTCAGCAGAGAGTGGACCCTTCTCTCAGTTACCTAGAAAATCGTAGGAGCAGACTGTAACATTTAGGCTAGACTCTGCAGGTAACATGACAGATGAAACGGTGCCCTGCCAGCACTAGATGGTCTTAATTAACTGCACACAGCCTGACAGGTGGAACCCATAGGTCCCTTTTCATCACTGAGAGAACCTGAAGGGACGAGCATGCTTGGGCACTTCCTGCCTTTTAGTCCCTTTCACTCACTCTGCTTTTGCCCGCACAAAAATATACTGAGACAGGGTCTTCTACAGTATACCAGTGTTCACGAGGGTACACCCTCTCCTGAATGCAGTAAAGGAGTAAATATGAGTATAAAGGGGATAAGTGATTTGCTGTGAAGGAATTTACAGTGGGTTGTTTATGTAAGAACTGGTCCAACCCCAACAGATGAGTACTGTAATAGCTCTTGTATCATGTGATGAATTCTTTTTTCTTTTCCTGGCTGCACTCACAGCATATGGGAGTTCCCGGGCCAGGCATTGATTCTGAGCGGCAGCTGCAACTTATGCCACTGCTGCAGCAACACTGGATCCTTAAACTTTTGTGCCGGGCCAGGGATTGAACCTGTACTGCCACAGAGACTATACCAGATCCTTAACCCACTGCACCACAGCAGAAACTCCTCATGTGATGAATTCTGAACTTTATAATTCAGCCTTTTTGTATCACATATTCTCTAATGTCTGTGGTCTTACATATGAATTTAGGACACTACAAAAGTCATAAATCTATACAGGTTTGGGGAGGTTCTAGTTAAGGTGACCTTTTTAATAAGTATTATTGTTACAGGTTTTTCTAAATTTGTTATTAGCAATATGAAGGCACTGGAGGTTGTGGGAAGTGCTCAGACTTTGAAAAAAAGAGACCCTGGTCAGACCCCTCCCCCGCTTCCCTGTGCTACTTGCTGGCTCTTGGCCAAGTTATTTTTTCTTCTTGCCAAGCTTTCAATGATTTTGTTTGTAAAATGGGAATAATAATATCTTCATCTCATAGTTGTGATTGATTAAATGAGATATCATATGTATAAAGAATCTAGTCCCTTTCTCTTGTTTCTTTTATCAGTGAGTGCAGTGTATTTTGATTAAGTACCTTATCAGAAGGTAGCTAGAGCAAATGTAGCCATTAGCCAATAAGAATTCTGTATCTCAGCATTTGGAGTCATTATAATGATATGTTAAACTGAAAGTGTCAACAAACTTAAGGCTCTTTTTTTTTTTTTGTCTTTCTTTCTAGGGCTGCACTTGCGGCATATGGAGGTTCCCAGGCTAGGGGTCTAATTGGAGCTGTAGCTGCCAGCTTATACCACAGCTCACGGCAACGCTGGATCCTTAACCCACCGAGCAAGGCCAGGGATCGAACCCGCAACCTCATGGTTCCTAGTCGGATTCATTAACCACTGAACCACGACGGGAACTCCAACACACTTAAGGCTTTTAAACAGTTAAGTAAATAAATATTTTTGTTATTTTGGGAGGAAAGAGGTCTTATAAGTGGACACCTTTATTTTTATATTAATGTATTCATTTATTTAATGAAAACAGACCAAAATATATTTTGTCTAGCCTAACGATGTTGACTGGTGTTTTTTAAAATAGAACATTAAAATTGATCCAGCCCTGACAAATACAGTACTGTATTTGAATTCTTTTGTGTTCTTTTAAAAATATTTTAGGAGTCAATTCATGTTCCTGATCCTGTCATTTCAGTAGCAATGAAGCCTTCTAACAAGGTAAGCATTTGATTTAATACTCAGTATATGACAATAAAAATTTGAGCTCCTTTTCATCTGTCTCCACAATGCACATTGTGTATTGTGATCACCAGCAGTCTTATGGTCTCTCTTTCCTGTTTGGGTATTCGGATCACCTTTAAAATTTACCAGTCTATTAGTAGTAAGTACTCTTCAGTGTATTTGAAGAAGTCGATGGTGTTAAAATATTCATGAGACCGTACGATAGTAATGATAGGTCATTGGCTTCAGGGTGGTAAGTGTGGCTTGGTAGGTTCAGATCATAAGGGATGGAAAAGAGGAAATTGGGGCATTTGTCCTAAGTTGCAGAGAAGTATCACAGTAAAGTATATTAGAATATTACGTATATTAATTCCCTGATGGATTATACTACATCTCTACCTCTGTGGTAGTTATGAAGTAAATATCTGATTTTAACATGGAAGGCCTGCAAACACAAATGTTTTTCTCACTTTTTTTTATGTCTTTTTGCCTTATCTAGGGCCGCACCCACGGCATATGGAGGTTCCCAGGCTAGGGGTCTAATAGGAGCTGCCATTGCTGGCCTTCACCACAGCCACAGCAACGTGGGATATGAGCCGCGTCTGCCACCTACACCACAGCTCACGGCAACACTGGATTCTTAATCCACTGAGCAAGGCCAGGGATCGAACCCTCAACCTCATGGTTCCTAGTTGGATTCGTTAACCACTGAGCCACGACAGGAACTCCCATTTTTTTCACTTTCAAATAGAAGTTTTATGATTGGATTTGATGTCATTTAGCTTTTTAGCCAAAATTGATTGGCTAGGTTCTGCATTCATTATTGCTTGTCATTGGAATTAGTCCTGTCTGATCTTACCACAGTTATTTAGTTCTTAAGTTAGTCACATTCCTGACAATAATGTTAATGTGGTATATTGAATTAACTCCTTTGTGCCTTGAGTGAACATGTTATGATCTCTTGTCATCTGGAAACTACTATTTATAGCACATATTCTTTTTTTTTTTTTTTTTTTTGGTCTTTTTGTCTCTTTAGGGCCGCATCCATGGCTTATGGAAGTCCCAGGCTAGGGGTCGAATTGGAGCTGTATGTAGCCACCAGCCTACATCACAGCCACAGCAACGCATGATCTGAGCCATGTCTGCCACCTACATCACAGCTCACAGCAATGCTGGATCCTTAACCCGCTGAACGAGGCCGGGGATCGAACCCGCGTCCTTGTGATGCTAGTTGGGTTCGTTAACCACTGAGCCACGAAGGGAACTCCTATAGCACATATTCTAATTTATTGTCTTGTGGATATATTAAAAGCTACTGCTTCATCTATTTTGAGGAACTTGAGATTTTACAGACCCTGCTCATTACAGTAAAGAGTATATTGAGGAGGCAGAAAACATTAATATTCTTCTTTATTCTTAAATTCAGAATTTATGTAAAACATTTAACTCTTGATAGTTCACAGTAGTGGAAATCAAGTGCATCAGTATTCAAAAAGTTTTTTTGGTGTCTTGGAGTTGTCTGCTTGCTGAAAAATTAGTATAAATCAAGTAATGAAGTCACTGCATAAAACCCTGAATCTCAATAGTGAGGCAATTGTATCTGGAATGGGAGAATTACACCTGGAAATCTATGCTCCTCTAGTAGGTTGAGCGTCCCTGGCTAATGCCAGAAAAGGGGAAAGACTTTGGTGATAGAGTAACCCAGGATTCAGTCCCAGCTCTGCCACACACTAGCCCTGTGGCCTTGAGCAAATCACTTTTAACTTCTCTGTACCTAGTTTCCTCACCTGTAAAATGTGGATAATTTTATCTTGCAGCCTTGTGGTTAGAATTTGAGATAACATATACAAAACATATAACACATCATCAGCCACATGTGATAACTGTTAATAACCAGTGATTTAGGGGTGTTAGTTTTTTGTTGCTGCCATTAGAAATTAGCAAAAACTTGGAGTTCCCATTGTGGTACAGCTGAAACTAATCCAGCTAGTAACCATGAGGTTGAAGCTTTGATCCCTGGCCTCACTCAGTGGGTTAAGGATCCGGCCTTGCCATGGGCTGTGGTGTAGGTTGCAGACAGCTTGGATCCTCTGTTGCTGTGGCTGTGGGGCATAGGCTGGCAGCTGGTAGCTCCGATTCGACCCCTAGCCTGGGAACCTCCGTATGCCGCAGGTATGCCTCTAAAAAGCAAAAGAAAAGAAATTAGTAAAAACTTAGTGGCTTAAAACAGCATGGATGTATTTTACAGTTGTGTAGAGATCTGAAATCAGATACAGTTTTTAACGGGCTAAAAGTAAATACTGGCAAGTCTGTATTCTATGTTCCTTTCTTGGAGGCTCTAGGGGACAGTTTAATTCGTTGTTTAGATTGTTGGCAGAATTCACCTCCTTGCTGTAGTACTGGGATCCCCATTTCCTTGCTATTACCTGAGGGCTGTTCCTAGCCTAGAGGCTGCTCACCTTCCAAGGCTTGTAGCTCCCTTCCTCCTGTCTTCACTGCCAGCAACAGTGACATGAGCCTCTCTCATGCTTCAAATATCTCGTTTCTTCTTTTCCTCTTCCCTTCTTTCCAACCTATCCCTCTTCATTCGTCTTCCATTTTTAAAAGCCCATGCAGTTTCATTGGGCCCATGCAGTTTATTCACGATAATCTCCCCTTTTCAGAGTGTGTAACTTGGATCACATCTGCAGAGTCCACTTTACCATGTAAGGTAGTAGTCACAGGTTTGGGGAGATGAGCTCATGGCCTTAAAAGACCATTATTCTGCTTACCACATAAAGAATTACATCCGAGGAGAATAAAGGTGCATCAGACCACATCCAAGCATATTGTTTTGAAAGGGAGAAGTCTCAGTGTGCATTTGCTTAGTGTTAGTCTTAGCAGTCCTTCTGAATCTATAATAGAATCTTGGTCAATGTGCTGATTCCTCTGATTATGTATAGGATTTGTAAAATAACACAGCAACACAGATTCTGTTTTTGACTTTATGGGCAGTTTTCCACAAACGGACAGTTTCTGTCAATATAATAGGAAAGGGCATAGAGTCTTTATTTCTTGGGGTGAGAAGAAAATTCTGTCAGCTGGTCCCTTCTGTCTTGGCTGTGTGGTATCCAAGCTCACATATTAAAAGGATATGGCCTAGGGACTAGATGGTGGATCATTTTTATTTTTTTTAACTGCTTATGTATGTGAATTCATTCAGTAAAGTTGTTTCAGCGATTTCATTGTTTATCGTGCTTAGTAAAATGTGTAATGATTTTCTTTTTTCAAAGAATGATCTGGAAAAATTTTCAAAAGGTATTGGCAGGTTTACGAGAGAAGATCCCACATTTAAAGTCCACTTTGACACTGAGAGCAAAGAGACAATTGTATCTGGAATGGGAGAATTACACCTGGAAATCTATGCTCAGGTAATGAATAACAAGGAAGTTAAATTCACTTAGGTCTATTTATTTATGTTTTAAGAGTAAAATAATTCCCAATCTAATGACCATAAACTGATGGTGACTCTTCAGGCTTCACTCTGGTTTTTGTATCCAGATGTGATATACTGCTTCCTCCACGATATGTTACAAATTACTTTTGATCTCTAAATCTTGGTATTTATAAAACATTGCATACTTCTAAAATCAAGGCTTAGAGGATTTGCAATAAAACCATCCATCCATCCATCGCTGTGTCATGGTTGGTTAGGTCAGGTATATCCTGGTCTCAGTCTTAGGGAGACAGCCTCAGGGAGAAACCTCTGGAGGCTGTTGGTCAGGCTGTTTCAGGTCAATCCTTGAAGATCATTGCAATGCAGATAAACGAGTGGGTAGCTAGGGTCCCTACTTTCCTAGGAAAGGTTTTATGTGTATATGGATGAAAGGAAAATATATGTGACTTATGATTAAAAATTCTGGTTGTGATTATATCTTTAAGTTGAGTTGGTAGAAGATTCTGACAACAGAATCATATACTATTCCAGTGAGCATGTAATAAAGTGGAGCAAAGGTAAAGTTTTAGTGGATAGGTTAATTGGAGTTAAGTGTAAATTAATCAGTCTAAATTAGAATTCATTTATATAAAATCTGTAAACGCACTTTGTATTTAATATTATATATATCGTCATAACATACTTAAGACTTATTTGCTTATCATATATAAGTAAATGCTTCTAAGGTAGTTAAGATTCTTCAGATTTTTCTTCCTATAGTTTAGTTTTTAATATAAGTATATCAAAAAAGATCTCTCCTGCTCTTTTTAGAGAATGGAAAGAGAATATGGCTGTCCTTGTATCACAGGAAAACCAAAAGTTGCTTTCAGAGAGACCATCACTGCCCCTGTCCCGTGAGTACACAACACAGTTTAACCTACTCTGAGGCAGGAGTTTTAAAAGCTTTATATTAGGGGATATACATAGTGCTATTACTGTTGATAAGACACTTTTACGTTGTGATGCTCTTTATTATGGACGCTAGAACTGTACTATAATCAGGTCATTTATACAAAGTGACAACTTTGGGGATTTATCTGACTACTTAAGCTATATACCAGTGAAGACTGCTAAACAATTCACTAATGAACATGTTTACACTTCGCCCAGGGTTAGGGTCTTCATTTATCCGAATGTGCTTCCTTTGGCAGACGGCTGTTATGTTTTACTTTAGTGCCGTATTGTGGATGCCAGAGAACTTGCATTTGCCAAGGAATCATCTCCTGCAAGTAAAGGAAACTAATGCTGTGATAAAATTCAGAAAACATTTAAGAAAACAGTTGGGTTTATATTTTGTTAGAGACAAAACAGTTCTCATAAAGATAGCACAAAACAAGTTAAATTACTATAAGTATAATATACTTCAACCTGGTGCCTATTTGAATTTACATGAATTTTGATTTAGAGTCAAAATTAATTAGGCATATTGTAGCTACAAAACGAGTCTCAAGTTTCAGAGCAGCATCAAATAAAGGTAAATGATACTCTACCTGAGATGCAATATCATGAAGTAGAATGGTGTAGTCTAACTCAATGAAGTCATCATTTCTTTGCTATAATTTAAAAAAAAAAAACAAAAATAAAAACCTGGCATTCGAAACTCAATTATCTTTGGCAAAAGTGATATTTTAATTTTAGAAATCAGCTTTCATTAGTAGATGACAATAATATTTCCACTTTGGTAAAAATAAAAATCAAATGTTATTATTTAGCCTGACAGAAAAACTATTTTCTTAGAAATAAGATTTCTTTCAAACTACATTTTAAAATCATGACTTTTTTCATTTGTTACTCTAAAAACCTGTTGTAAAACCCTTTCTGTTTTTAGGTTCTGAATTGTGGTAGTTACTTAAGAGCATAACAGTTTATAACCTATCATTTAAGATCCCTTAGTGTTTCCATTGTTCATAAAAGCATCGTTTAAGGGATAAATTACTGAAATGAGTGTTCACATTAAAGGAAGCCAATTTTATAATAGAAATTACTTCTTAAAAAAACTGAAAATAATAAAATGTAGTGTTTGATTTTATAATTAAAACTTTGATCGATGCTCCTTATTGGGCATGTAAAGAATTTATATTATCAGTTACACAGAAATATTGCATCTACATAGTTTAAAACAATTTTCATCAGAGATTTGCTGTACTTACACAAGGCTCTTTAAGGCTTGTATTTATGTACTAAAACAAGCCCCAGGCTCCAAAAGGCAGCATAAACACCCATGGCTCCTTTGGTTAACAGTAATTATAAATGTGGCCTCAGGATCAAATAAAATTATACTATTCTTTCCTTATAGTATCTTGAAGCAATCCTTTCTTTGACCATATCAGCAAAGAAGGTCCTTTAAGGATAAGGTAAAAATTGGGAAGGTTTCTTATGTGTTGGATCTCAGTAGGTAAAGATATGTAATGAATACACCCTGAAACAGTGGTTAAACTCTTCTGTTGGGATTTTCATTAATACTTTAAAACTGCAATTTAGTGAAGGGTTACAGGAATTTTCTTTCATAAAACTGCTAACCCTATCTTGTGTATATTTTGCTTTAAAAATGTGGCTTGAAAATCATGATTATGATTGGGTATCCTATGTTATTTGGACCAGCAACCTGAAACCTCAGTCCCCCTATAGCTGAAGGTTGCTATCTGCAGAAATGCGTTAGAAAAAGACTCTCTTAAAATGTTGTTGTAATAGAGATGCTAGATAGTTGGCATCACACTTTGAGTACTGTAATTGGGTATCTGCCCTCCAGTGCTCAAAGGTATCTAGTAAGTGGTCACAAAAGCTTGTGGAGTAAAGATGCTCAAGCTGCCTTGCAGTTTGTCATCAACAAGCTAAACAAAACAATTGCAAAATCGTTTTCTCTTACGGAGTGCCGACTGCAACTGTTGTGGTTTCCTTGCACTCTGTTTTTCTTGTATTCCAGAAAATACTACCGGTTGACATAATTTTTTTCTTTTAAACCTCTTCATAAAGCTAAACTCAAAGAATTCATTTTGATATCTTTTTAAAGTCTAGAAAGAGGTAGTTTGGGATAGTCCTATCAGACTTAAAACACAAGGCTGGCAGCAAATAAGATATGAAGTTGTCAGTTATGACTAAATGGGTTATAAAAGATAATTTCGTGAAGACTGAGATGCTAATAATTTTCTTCTAGCTGATCCCGAGGGGAAAAAAAATATGCCAGCTGTATCTCTAGTTCTGGCACCAACATTTCAGTAGAAGTAAAATGCAGAGGTAGTTTCAGTATCCCATGGTTATAGTAATTTGAACAAAAAACTTAGGCTGCCAAAGAAGGTAATCTGTATTAAGCTGCACGCAAAAAACATTGTCAAACTATAGCTCAAGACTTCATTCTTTTGAAACTGTAGCTTCACCTTCTGTAGCCTTGAACTCTCCTTCAAATACCAGATTTACTATTTGAAATACAAAATTACTAAAGGGGCACTAGCCTATCATGAGTTGTAACATTTTCCGTAAATATTAACCCTATTAATAGTGTACTTACCACTTGCTTGACAGTTTGAATTTTTGCCATTTTATACCATGTATTTTCAGTAGAATTCTGCCATATTATATAACCACAGGCAACCCAGGCTAAATGTCGGACTGGCTTCATTTCCAAAGGTACATTTCCAAAACTGTCTGGTGAAGAAAACATTTTTATGATAAATGGAATTATTTTATATATACAGTATTAACCTTTAAAAAATTCTAAGTCATATCTTAGTTTTCTTCAGGTATGTGCAGAAAATAATTAAGCCAGGATTGATCTACAAAAGTCCCAAGGCCTTTTTTTGTTGAATTAGATTAGTGATGAATATTTTTGCAAAAGCCAATATATTTCCAGTATAATGTTAACATCTAAAAATTTTGAGCATAGGTAATTGATATTGATCTTAAAGTTGGAAAAACAAAATTCTGTGCCATATTTATATACCTGGGATATTTTGTGCTTCTAGTGGTTCCTTCATGGACTTGAGTCTTTGATAAAACGTGTTATCTTCCTCATCCGGGTTCTTTCCAATTTCTCCTTCAAATGTGAAGTTGACTTCTGGTGCAGAATCTTGTCCCATTGGAGGGTAAAGTACTTCAGCTGTGCAATTCACAGTAACTTGCTGTTTGAAACATTTTGCAAAAGATTTTCACATGTAGATGGCCATCCATTACTAATTATCGCTCTTTGATATAACAGTGTTTAAAGCACTGCCCCACTAGTGGTCTTTCAAATTTTTTAATTAAAATATAGTTGATTTACAGTGTGGTGCCAATTTCTGCTGTATGGCAGAGTGACCCATATATATTCTTTTTCTCATATAATCCCCTATCATTTTCTATCCCAAGAGACTGGACACAGTTCCCTGTGCTATATACAGTAGGACCCCATTGCCCATCCATTGTAAATATAGTAGTTTGCATCTACTAACCCCAAACTCCCAGTCCATCCCACTCCCTCCCCTCTCACCCTTACCAGTAATTTTCTTAGAGGTATCTGAAATAGGTGACTTATTTTATAACTTACAAGGTCTCATAATCTTGTAAATTTGTCTTAAATCTTTGAGTATGTTTCAGTATTAGATGTCCACAGCAGATTTTAGTTTGATTTTATATACCAGCTCTAGACTGGTTATTTTTTCTTTCCATTATTCTTATTCTCTCCTAAAATAACATGAATTTTCTCAGATACTGCAGTCTGTATTGATATAAATGAGACTGTAGCATTGGTTCTACTTTGTAAAGATGATTGTCTAGCAGCTCAAATACCTTTTAATGAATCTTTTTACGTTAGCCTGTATCTCTTCTTAGTTATACTTAACAAAAGGGCAAGATTTTTTTTTTTAATTGAAGTATAGTTGATTTACAGTGTTGTGTTACTTTCAGGTGTATAGCACAGTGATTCATTTATGCATATGTGTGTGTGTATTCATTTTCAGGTTCTTTTCCCTTATAGGTTATTACAAAATATTAAGCATAGTTCCCTGTGCTATACAGCAGGTCTTTGTTGGTTATTGTATATACAGTAGTGTATATGTATTAGTAAGGGCAAGCTTTTTTAAATTTTAAGATGGTTGCAGTTATTTTATTGTCTTATTAATAATTTGACAGGTGTATAATTTTTTAAATTTCCCAGCCCCATACTGAGGATTCTTATCTGAACAGAGTGGTATTAATTGGCCATTCTGTTGCTCCTAAATATCTAAAAGCACTTGTTTTCTTTAAATAAAAGAAATGAAAACAGAATGAGACAGACATTCAAGAGTGATGATGATTGGACAGTAATTATTTCACTTGTTCATATTAAGCATAAATTCATACTGGCCGATCAGTATATACATTTTAAAAGGAAATTTACTTGAAGTATAGAGAGTCCCTTTTCCAAATAGCTCAATAGAAATTATGTGTATCTCAGAATACACTAAAAATAAAAACTGACCCCTGTGTGGTCATCATTTTTTTTGAGGCAAGGATTTCACGACACCTTTTTTAAAAGCCAAATTAATCCTGTAATTTTATCAGCAGAGGTGATCTGGACTACTTAGAGTCAAATTTTATTTAATAATAAAATATCTTTCACTTACTTTTTGGATAATTTCTTCTACAGAAAACTTAAGGCGATACTTGTGTCCTTTTCCCGGAATATCCTAAAATTAAGAAAATGTAGTATTATTATAACAATCACCCAGTTCTTTACATTGTTAGACGACTCCATTGTCATTTGATTGGGGAGGCTGACCAGTGAGGGTCAATGATTAAAGCTTTGTACCTTGAAAAAGGCATGTCGCCATGTATGTGACATTTAATTTAGCAGATCCTCTAGTAGGGTTATTTTGGATGAGTACAAAAGGATGGGATAAAAGCATACATAAAATCAGTTATAATTCACTTTCAAGTCATTAGAGGTAGAAGACTCTAACCTCTGACTCTGTGATCTTAAATTCCACGTAAGATATTTTGAAAAATTTAATTTTAAAGATAACAAATATGATACAGCATTGCAAAGGCTTTTCATAATGCCCTGTGTACCCTCCAAAGAGTATTCAGTAAAGATTAATTCCAATTTGAGGCATATAACTGCAAAGTGGTTAGAGATGTTAAGTACTGCTTTTACTTGTATATTAGTGGACCTGCAAAATGATACTTTAACAAATTTTATAACTGTAAGACAAACCTTTAGGTGTTTCACTTTTGAATGAAGATACAATTGAGAATATTTACCTAATTATATTACCTGGTACGGTTTTGAAATAATATTTACTCCCTGTCAGTTCTTAAAACACTGTTTAGCAGTTAAACTTCTGTCAGTAAATAAGGCAAGGCCTCAAATCCATTAGATTTTAGTAAAATGGAAATGAGTTTAGCAGTTGTTCAGGGCTTGAGCATTTAGTTTAACCCTTTGGCCAGCGGGAGCCCATCATTCACAACGGTCTTTGGCAGTAGTGTTTGGGTGGTTTGAAGGGAAGCCTCAGCCACGATACTCCGACTTAGCTTTGTCAGGTTCCGTTGCTTTTTGTGTCCCTCTTTTTTGATCAAAGAGTAATAATAGAAGAATAGTAATATAGGACTGGTCTTAAAATTTAGACAATGAAGAATCATTTATAAGACCATAGCTTTTGTTGGTTCAGATTGGAGTAGTAGATGAGGAATATAGAAGCAGTTTTAAGATTCTTCTGAAAATAGTTCCTATAGTTTTCTCTTGGGGAAAGGCGAGAATGCCGCCCCTTTGTTGAGAACATTTCCCCGCTTCTTTATAATAATGCCCATAAAAAACTGTATCATTGTCTCTGTCTTCTTGTGAAAACAACAAAACAGCCCTGGGGCTATCCCCAGAGACTGTAGACCAGCCCCACAAATGCTGACTCCTTGAGACTGACGACAAGCAGTAAGACCAAAACCAGGCTAGGGTGTAAAGGAGTCGGGAGCGGACCAAGCTGAGACCCTTGGGACTGCAGGGAATGCTGGCGGGTGCCACTGCACCCAGCCCGCTGCCTGACTCACCTCTAGGCTGGCTTGTTTGACTGTCTGCACCAGAAACACCTTGTGGGGGGTCCCCTGCTGGTAGTTGATGCAGCTCTCTGCCACCGAGGCCGCCCTGGAGGCTGGGTAGTGGGTCGGAGGGATTTCCATTCTTGGTGAGCGTCGGCTGGGCTTGCGTGGGGCTGCTCAAGCCTAAGGAGAAGGGAAGTGCGCCCCGCTGCTGCCGGTCCGGAGGTGGAAAAGTCAGCCCGGCTGCTTTGGGCCGGACTAGGGCTGGGGCGGGATTACCAGCGTCTTCTTCCCTTTCTTCCTTCTTCCCTCCTTCCGACTCCGAAAGCTACCGCTTTTGTGCTGGCTCCAGCGAGGGCTACTCCGGTGGCCCCGCCCCGCTACCGCCCTCCTCGTTCCGGTGTAGAGAGCCCTCTCCTCCTTTAAGAGGGGATAGGGAGGGAGTCTGTGGACTAAGTTGTCGGGAGCTACATCCTGTCATTCCTTAACTTTTACAGAAGCACATGGCCTTTGCTTTACTGGAGGGTCTCCTCTAGGGCTTCCGGTTTCCTCTCTGTGGAAAGTCTGGTTGCTTCACTTGCAGTTGGAAGCGCAACTTCCTTCAGAGCCACCCACGGTGTCAGGCACAGGGCAAAGTGCAGAGGAGCCTCCAGATAGTGAGTCATTTCGATTCCTTCTTTTCCCTTTCCATTGTGAGTCCAGAATCAGGCTTAGCTCATCCCCAGCTTTCTGTGGCGTTGGACCAGTTCTGCGCAAATCAGGGCATGAGAGATTGCAAACGATAGCATTAATTTGGAGGATCATGTAATATAGGTCAGGAGAAATTTTAAAAGATACTGGCATCGCTTTCAGCCTTTCCTGATCTTAAGAAGATGAAGTTTTGATATAACACCATTCTTCCAAGTTTTGGAATCACTTTGAAAATTTTACTTTGAGGATTAAGACATCCTTAAAAACCAAGCTTCTACAAAGCATTACATTGAAGTAGCTCCAACAAAAACAGTTTTTAGAGCCCCTTGAGCAAGCACAAAACTTTTAGTAGGCAGTGCATTTTTACTCTCCAGAACTCTTAATTACTTTCTTCTGTCACTTTTAAGGGAACTGTAGTCTAGGCTCTTTTTCAGATTTGCAGTAGATGTGGCAGCAAAGGTTCCTTTTCATCAGATTTATAGCCAAACTGACACTGTATTTTTTGGCTTAGAAATAAAGATTCTTTGCTATTTTTCCCAAAATGGATTTTGAAGGTTCTTTGGATAGACATATATGTTGTGATGCTTTTTTGAAAAAGTTAACAAAAATATATTTTTAATGTGCTATCTTCAAATACCCTTTTTAACTTATTTATAAAGTCTTTGTAGTAAGTAGGTTTTTAAAGGATAATTCCATCCTTGCTAGTTAATTAGTTAACAACTGTCAGGTAACTAGAGGATGAAAGGGTTAGTTTCTCCTCTTAAGACTTTTTCTAGAAAATTGAAGGTGGTTTTTCTTTGGCGGGGTGGTGAGTCATTCATGTGCCGGCCAGTCTCTTAGGCTGTTCTGTGTGTGTGTGTGTGTGTGTGTGTGTGTGTGTGTGTGTGTGTGTGTGTGTGTGAATTGTATGAATTATGTGCTCCTTTGATAGTGTCCAAGAAAAAGTGGCTGAGTAATTCTAATTACAGAAATTGAGCTTTTTCCTGATAATGAAATTTTAAAATTTCACAAATAGCTAGTTAACATCTCCTATGTTATTACCGGTTAGAGTTGTGAGAAGAACAATACACGAGCTTCCTAGATAAAGTCACCCCTTCGAAGCTTTATGAATACAATTACCATCTCTGTAGATCAAGGCTAGTAACAGGGTTTATGACATGTCAGGTATATTTACTAAAAGTACACATACCAATTTAGACTCTTCCTAAAGTATAGGCCTTACATTAAGAAATTTAACTGCCTATTTAGATGTTAAATAAATAAACTGAATTAAGAGACTCTCATTCCTATACTTGAGTCCTTGAAATCTTACTAAAATTTCATTAATGGTTAGTCAAGAGGTCATTATCCTCAAATTTGAATAATGTATAAGTTACCTTGAAAGTGGCAAACTTATTATGGGTCTCTGAGATCGAGCAAATTAAATTATTATTTTAAATAACTATGAATGTAAAACTAAGTAAAAACGCCTATGGCTTGCAACCTTTATAAGACAATAAAGTAAAACTAAATCTCCAAAATAGAGACATACAATAAAATCAACACAATTTAAAACATTAATTTTAATGTAAGAGATGATGTTTTACCAAAATGAAATTGTCTTTCACAAAATGCCAGTAGTCTGGCCACAGGAACATGGATTCTTTCTTCAGTGTATCTATTTGCTGCCTACCAAGTGGTGTCTTAGTTCTTCCATGTCTTCTAAGCTACAGTAAAATCTCTCTTTGTGCAGCTCAGTGGTTGACGAACCTGACTAGGATCCATGAGGATGTTCCCTCTTTTTATTTTATTTTTATGTTTTTGCTTTTTAGGGCAGCACCCTCGGCATATGGAAGTTCCCAGGCTAGGGGTCGAATCGGAGCCACAGCTGCAGCAACATGAGATCCAGGCCACATCTGCGACCTACACCACAGCTCACAGCAAAGCCTTAACTCACTGAGAAGGCCAAGGATTGAACCCGAATCTTCATGGATCCTAGTCGGGTTCATTAACCACTGAGCCGTGAAGGGAACTCCCTGTGTACATATTTTAATATGTATATAAAATACTTATTTCATCCTATTTATGTTGTCATTACTAATCTGAAGTAAACACTAACTTGTATCTATATGTGTCTCTATTTTAATGACTGACTTATGTTAATCATGATTATTTTGCCACTAATCCTTTTCAGGTATTTGTACTCTGCCTGAAAGGCCTCTTCTTATGTTGTCTCAGTCCGTAGTGTCCAAGTTGTAAAATCAGATAGCAACTACCTAAATGAATTAACTACATAGCTCCTATTTTCAAGTAACCCTCCTCGTTGTAGAAATTTAAGGATAGAACACTGTGTCCCAGGGAAGAGAGGTATTCCAAAAAAATGGGCAAGCTCTTTGGAAAGTATGTTACTGGAATAAGAACTTTAGACTGACTTTTTATTTGAACCGGTTGACTTTTACTTTCTACTTGTGAAATTCAGAATTTGCAGAATTAAATCATGGATTCCTTTGGTGGTATACTCCATCCTCACCTCCAAGTAAGAACAGAAATTAGAAGATTCCTTTTTAAATAAATTCTGTTGTACAGATTTTATATTCGAAGGGAAAAGTAAAAATGGTAAAAGGTGGTTTTTCATTTAAATTACTAGAAGTTATTTTGGTCATTATATAATCCCATGTTTAATTTTATTTTCCTCCTCCAAAATCACTTTCAGGTTTGAGTTTATGCATAAAAAGCAGTCAGGTGGTGCTGGCCAGTTTGGAAAGGTGATAGGTGTACTGGAGCCTCTGGACCCAGAAAACTACACTAAGTTGGAGTTTTCAGATGAAACATTTGGAGCAAATGTTCCAAAGCAATTTGTGCCTGCTGTGGAAAAGGTAAAAAACAGGCAAACAAACAAACAAAAAACTTTATTGCGTTTAAAAAAAATATCAAAAACAGTCTATTAGGTATCAAATGATTGTTATCATCACATTTTTTTTTGTGGTTCATTTTCTTTACAGCTCTGTTTCTTTATCTGATTAAGCTTTCTATCTGATTTAGAATCTTTAATTCATTAAGTTCAAGAGCTATAAATATATGCTGTGGCAATGAGGAGAAGTCATCTTGTTTCTTAATCATAGTTATATTTCTCTTGATAAATTGAAACTACTTTGTTGATTGTAATCAGCAGTTGAAATTTGTAGTATTTGTTGGGGGGTTATGAAAGTTTTAGGTATACCATTATAGTACAATGATCCTTCATTAAGGTTCCCAACACCTGGGTGCTGCCCTCATCTCTGCTAGTGATTCATATGCCCTTGGGTAAATCATGGTGTTCAGAGCCATTCTTCGTTTATAAACTAAACAAACATGCAGTACTTACACCTGAACCACTTACAAAACTGAGGATCAGATTAAACCCTGACATTTCTTTGGGAATTGTAAAGTGCTTTGCAGATATAAGGAGTTACTGGTTTTTTGTTAGCTTTCTGGGTCACTGGCTTTAAGACTATTGTGAACCTTTAGCAACTGCCTATTCTTATGGATTGAAGTTTCTAGGTTTTTTTTTTTTTAACTTTTAACTTAGAAATCTTTATTAACAGATCATAATGTTGGTTTCAGCATTAATTTTGGTAGCATTTTTGTGATTAGTATATTTCTGTGTGTGTGTGTGTCTGTGTCTGTGTCTGTGTCTGTGTCTGTCTGTCTTTTTAGGGCTGCACCTGCAGCGTACGAAGGTTCCCAGGCTAGGGGTTGAATCGGAGCTGCAGCTGCTAGCCTATGCCACAGCTACATCAACACCAGATCCGAGCTGCATATGCGACCTATACCACAGCTCACAGCAATGCCAGATCCTTAACTCACTGAGCAAGGCCAGGGATGGGACTTCTGTCCTTATGGATTCTAGTCAGATTCATTTCTGCTGAGCCATGACAGGAGCACCTGATTAGTATATTTCATTCATTATACTTTATTTCAAAGTAGTGTTCTGTAATTCACTCTTTTAAATTATTTTATTCTCCAAGATTAATGTAGTGAAGCAAAGCTTATATACTTTGCAACAGTCTGAGTTTACAGTTTTGAAATGTCAGATATATACTGTATTGTATGTCCAGCAGTGTGACTGTCTTACCACAAGAAACTAACTTGAATTGTAGGAGCTCTATACATATTTAAGTGACTGAATGAAAAAGAATTGTGCTTATCAAATTGTACTATTTAAATATGTATAGTTTACTGTATATCAGTTATACCTTAGTAAAGCTGCTTTTTAGAAACAGAATTGCTTTTAATTTTAGTTCTTATTGACATTGTGTAACACTAAAGCTGTTCTGTACAGATCTGCTAATGAAGCAGAGCAGTGATAAGTGTATGTGTATGTGTGTGTGTGTGTATGTGTATATATATATGTATATATATATGGCACTCAAGACCCAGCTGTTGATTAGATGTCGGTTTTGTTCAAGGTTTTCCTTTAGGGAGTTTCTTTCTTCTTTTTTTTTGTCTTTTTGCCTTTATCTAGAGCCACACCCGAGGCATATGGAGGCTCCCAGGCTAGGGGTCTAACAGGAGCTGTAGCTGCCGGCCTTTGCCACAGCCACAGCAATGCGTGATCCGAGCCGCGTCTGCAACCTACACTACGGCTCACGGCAACGCCAGATCCTTAACCCACTGAGCAAGGCCAGGGATCGAACCCGCAACCTCATAGTTCGTCGGATTCGTTAACCACTGAGCCACAAAGGGAACTCCTAGGGAGTTTCTTAGATTTGCCTTTCCTCTCTTCCCTCCTTGTAAAATTAAGAACATGCTGTCTTTATAATGCATCATGAGAGTGTAGTAATTCCGAAGGTGAGGTTATGAGAAAGTGATTGCTAACAGTCTCAGCTTCACTTTCAAGCCAGCTCACACCTCTAAGTAATAAACTTTTCCAAAAGATTGCTCCTCTAGATGCCACGGTAATCAACCCTAAATAAGGCTATTAAACTTTTTAAAAACATTTAAAGAATAAAATATAGCATATATAAAAGTGTTAAACTTCTGAATACTAAAACATTTGGGGTGTTTTGGTAATGTATCTGTAAGTGAAACTCACTCTAGAAGTTGTGTTCATTCATTAACAGGGATTTTTGGATGCTTGCGAGAAGGGCCCTCTGTCTGGTCATAAGCTCTCTGGGCTTCGGTTTGTCCTGCAAGATGGAGCACATCACATGGTGGATTCCAATGAAATATCTTTCATCCGCGCTGGAGAAGGTGCTCTAAAACAAGGTATGCTGTCGCATCACTGCATCTGTCTTCCTGGCGGACCATCAGAGCTTCAGAGGGCAGCACCGTGTTTACCCCAGAGCAGTAAGCAGGACACCAGGGAACATGATAGTTCTGGGCAAATAGTCATAGAATCTAAGTGAGATGTTTTCTTTGTTACAAAATTAAAAATACTAGATTTTTAATGTTCTCCTAAGTTATCTGGTATTTTTCATATGTTTAAATTCATAGATAGTCTAGTAGTTGTATTTTTAATAGGGAACACAGAAATGTTCAGAATTCTAAGAAATATTTTAAAGAAACATTCTCTATAGTCATACTATTTTTAGTGATTTATTCAATGTCAGAAAATTCATAAATTTGTAGTGAACTTTTTTATGTATTGACATTTTAGGCTTTTAGGCATTTTGAGGATTGCAAAGTATTTTGAAAGAGTTCAGTAAACCTTGTTCTCAGTGCAGACTTCTTGCTAAACTGCTAAAATTCTCAACCTTTCTCACATAGAATAATATGTCTACCAAACCCTGATGAAATAGGACCCTAAGCAATTGCAAATACATCTGATTCATTGCTTTTAAGAGAGAAAAGCAAATGACAGCACAGAAGTTTGACATCAGGGTTATTAAACAAGGGAATTTTAAGTTATACCTGGAAGCCAATCATTCTCTTTGTCATCTCTTCCATATCCGTTATATGGTAATTCATTAGTAATGTCCATAGGGTGTTTACACCAAACATTTCAGATATATTTTGTTTTATTTTTTATTTATTTATTTTTGTCTTTTTGCCTAGAGCCGCACCTGCGGCATATGGAGATTCCCAGGCTAGGGGTCTAACAGGAGCTGTAGCCGCCGACCTTTGCCACAGCCACAGCAACGCGGGCTCCGAGCCGCGTCTGCGACCTACACCACAGCTCATGGCAATGCTGGATCCTTAACCCACTGAGCAAGGCCAGGGATCGAACCCCCAACCTCATGGTTCCTGGTCAGATTCGTTAACCACTGAGCCACAACGGGAACTCCTTTTTTGCCTTTTTTTTCCCAGATATATTTTATTGAAGAAGATCAAAATGGCCAGCAGAAAATCATAACACATCATTTCCAGGCATTTGGTTAAATCAGAATTTTATATATTTTGTATGTATTTTGCTGGTTTTGGTCTGTTTGCATCAACTATCAGGTGTGGAGTAATGGTGGAGAAGGTTGCTCATTCTTGACTGGATTGCTAATTCCTTATTTTACATAAACTAATGGGAGCCATTAGTAATTTGTGGTTTCATTTCTTAGTTGTAAAAGGGTGAGAGAATACTCCATTTTCTTTTTCTTTTTTTTTTATTTTGAGCCATGCCACAGCATGCAGAAGTACCAGGGCCAGGGATCAAACCCTTGCCATAGCATGACAACGCTGGATCCTTAACCTGCTCAGCCACCAGAGAACTCCTGTTTTCTTTATGCCAGCTAGCTGTCTATTAAAACTTCAGTTGAAATTTGTGATCTAGAAACCTTGTCACAATACGACATTTGTGTTAGGAAAAAAGGGAAATAATGTTACAAACAAAATAAGATTTTATTAGGGGTGATTCGGATTATAATATCTGCCTCTTGCCCTTTGTGTGTTTACTTTTTTTTTTTTTTTTGTCTTTTTAAGGCTGAGCCTGTGGCATATGGAAGTTCCCAGACTAGTGATCACAGGCCTACGCCACAGCCACAGCAATGCCAGATCTGAACCACATCTGCGACCTACACTACAGCTCATGGCAACACCAGATCCTTAATCCACTGAGCAACACCAGGGATTGAACCCACAGTTGTAATCACTTTGTATTCTCTCTTTTTTTTTTTTTTTCAGCTTTTGGAGGTATAGTTGACAAAATTGTAAAATATTTAAAGTGATAATTTGATAAATGTGTACATTTTGAAAGTATTTATACAATACTTTTTGAAAGAATTGTTAAAACAGGAGTTCCCATTGTGACTCAGTGGGTTAAGAACCCAACATAGTGTGTGAGGATACAAGTTCAATCCCTAGCCTCACTCAGTGGGTTAAAGATCTGACATTGCTATAACCTCCATCATTGCAGCAAGATGTGGTATCTGTCTCAGATGCAGCTCAGATCTGGTGTTGCCGTGGCTGTGGTGTAGGCCTGCAGCTACAGCTCTGATTCAACCCATAGCCCAGAACTTCCATATGCTTCAGGTGTGGCCTTAAAAGGGGAAAAAAAAGGTCTTGTTAAAACAATGCTAGAAATTACCAATTGTTCTATGATGGTTCTTGAGTAGAAATTGGTAGCTTTCCTTGATAGAGGTTACATAAAGCAAGGTGATTGGTAAAATTAGTTAACAAAGATCCCTTTTAATTGTACCTATATGAAATATAAATAAATATAGATCATATACCCATAATCTACAAGTATATATCCACGAAAGAGTCGATATGTCTATGTTTTTTGTTTGTTTGTTTGCTTTTTAGGGCCGCACTTGCGGCATATGGAGGTTCCCAGGCTAGGGGTCAAATCGGAGCTACAGCTGCTGCCACAGCCACACCAGCACAGGCTATGAGCCGCGTCTGCAACCTATACCATAGTTCATAGCAACGCCGGATCCTTAACCCACTGAGCAAGGCCAGGGATCTAACCTGCAACCTCATGGTTCCTAGTCAGATTTGTTTCTGCTGCGCCACGGTGGAAACTCCTGTATGTCTATGAATATTAGCTAAACAGTTAAGTATGTACCATTTAGCTTTTAAATACTTGTATATAAATATCGTCGTGTGTGATTAATTGCCTGGTGAGGATGCAAAGAAAAAGCTCTAAATAATAATTGAGTTGTGCGGTTTTTTGCCAGATAAATATTTGCAAATAAGCAGGGTGCTCGTGTGAAAAGTGAATTACTTTGCTATTTCGTCATCTGATTTGTATTTTTCTATGATTGAAAGAAGTGTAGAAGGGTAAAAATAGATTTTTGGTAAGCTCTTAAGAAAATAAGCTTTTCATGCTTATATCTCCACTGATTATCATTATGAGAGTTTTGGGGGGAAACTGTTAAGAAATGAGCTTAATATCAGAGTAGCTTCTACTTTTGAGCTATACTCTATTATCAAAATTGGAGGAAAAATAGTTCAAATTCTCATGTATTTTTCATTTCAAAAAAGTGAAAACTGGAACTATTTTCAGCCACAATTTAAACTTTGCCCTGAGATTAATCAGTGATGTGACTAAAACTGAAATGTGAAATTGAATGTTCTTTTAGGGCACTTTCACCATCATTTTCTATGGCCAGTTTTTAGAAAGACCGCTGTGCTTGGTCTTCCCAGAAACACTGAATTTGTAGCTGCTCTACAAGAAAAATAAAGGCCTACCCAGAGTCATGGTTAGCTCATTTTACTTGGCAGTATCCCTTTTTTGATCTCCTGGGCTTTGATTTTGAATGCTGGTTCTACTTTATACTTAACTCTGTGGAAATGGGCACTTTCAGGCTGCTTTGTGATTTGTCATTCCACAATATTAAATGAGAATGTTCTTAAAAACACTCTCACATACATATTGGGACATAGTGAATGCGAATCCTCTTTCCTTCATGTTTCCTTCGACCACACACTGCCATGCCACCCAGTCCCCAGCTTTTTGTCTCAAGAGTGGTCATAATAACATTTATTGATCACTTTTGTGCTGTGTATTATGTTGAGTAACTGAATTAGCATATCTTACCTTCAACAGTGGACATTATAGTTGAGACAATTGAGACACAAGAGTAGTTAATTGAATGCCCCAGGGTTACATGACAGTTAATAGTGGAGCTGAGAGTTAAACCCAGACCCTTTGACCATCTCCTTACACAACCTCTTTAGCATTCAGCCTGGTGTTATTATCTTTGTCCCTAGAGGACTGTAATAGAAACATTACCACCTCTAC
Organism: Catagonus wagneri; assembly: GCA_004024745.2. NCBI lineage: Eukaryota > Metazoa > Chordata > Mammalia > Artiodactyla > Tayassuidae > Catagonus > Catagonus wagneri. The sequence goes on from PVHT021183693.1 coordinate 16,272,485, forward strand.
TCCCATTTTAGGCTTAAAAGGTCCTGTGGTGATACGGGTATTTTCACCTCCTGCCTTAAAAGACCACATCGATCTGCTTCAGGAAAAATTGCCTTTAGAACTTGGCTGACATGTGATTATTTAAAAAAATGGCAGGATGAATTAACTCTGAAGTCTTGTCACATGGAGTGGGGTTAGAGAAGAGTGAATAAGGCTGAGGTTCTCTGAAGTGAATCAGAAGTTGGATTTGGGAAGAAAGAGGGAGTTGAAAGGAAAGGAGCAGGGTGAGGGAATATGAAACTGAGAACTGGGCAGGTTATCCTCAACAGTTAAGGGATGGGTGCTGTATTCTTGATCCCTTCTTTCTTCCCTTTAGAATATGACCCATTCTGATTTTAGCTCTTTTATATTACTGACCTATTGAAAACACTGGATAATGTATAACTAAATTTTAATGTGCCTGCTCACATCTCTCTCTGGGTACCTTCTTCTGCGATAATTACATCTGTTTAGCCAAGGAAGCTTTGCTGTTGTGATAACCCAAGAAGTTACAAGATGGAGTTCCTGTTGTGGCTAGGAATCCGACTAGGAACCATGAGGTTGTGGGTTCGATCCCTGGCCTTGCTCAGTGGGTTAAGGATCCAGTGTTGCTGTGAGCTCTGGTGTAGGTTGCAGACACGGTTCAGATCTGGCGTTGCTGTGGTTGTGGCGTAGGGCAACGGCTACAGCTCTGATTAGACCCCTAGCCTGGGAACCTCCACATGCCGCAGGTGTGGCCATAAAAAGCAAAAAAAAAAAAAAAAAAAAAAAAAAAAAAATATATATATATATATATATATATATATATATATATATACACACACACACACACACACCCACACGCATGCACACATATGGTACTGGACATACTGCTGTTAGAATTAAGTGTTGTCTTATTGGAATTTCCATTTAGAAGAGTGACTATTACTGCTTACTAGAAAATGAGTGCAGATCAAATATTTTAACCATATCATCTGTGTGTATACATTTGGGAAAGCATTCTCTATTTCCCTTTGGTGTATCTGGACAGAAATGAGTTCGTTTGTTTAAAGATTAATGAAACAATCTTTTTTTTTTTTTAACCTCAGCGTTGGCAAATGCAACAGTGTGTATTCTTGAACCAATCATGTCTGTGGAAGTTATAGCTCCAAATGAATTTCAGGGACCAGTAATCGCAGGAATTAACCGACGCCATGGGATAATCACTGGACAGGATGGAGTTGAGGACTATTTTACACTCTATGCAGAGGTAAGTACTGTTGGTCACAGACAGCCTTGCTTTTATTAACCACAGCAGATACGTGGTAGCTTTTGTTTTTGGAAATTGTAGAGCACATTGAATTGGCACATTTCCCTCGCTATTTGAGTGTTGAATTTGTGGCTTATATGTGTGTGGCGATTTCTATAATTTGCTGTTAGAGCATCTCTTAAGTGCAAAAGCTAAAAATAAGATTTCTTTCATGTAGGCCTTTTTTTGTCATTTTCTTAGATGTATAATTACCTTTCTCATTGTAGCTTTATTTACATAGTTTTATTATGTTCTAGTTTATTGGGATAATATTTAATTCCCTTGCCTGAACCTTACTTAAATCTGATGGGAGGAAGGATTTATTACATTACCTAAGACCTCCTAGAAGACGCTACTATCAACATATCATTGTGTCCAAAGGATAGGTGTGTTCACATTTTCACACAAGAAACCCTTCTGAGTGCTTGAACTGCAGCTGCATGAAGTAGGGACGAGTGGTGTCTGCTTTGTGAAACTGAAAGATTTGGCTTCTAGTTGTTACTGTCAAATGAAGTTATTTTCAAAATATGGTTTCTATTTGTAGTAAAATAAAAATCGATTTTTCTTTGGCTTTTAATTCTTTTAAACCAGGAGTAGTTAGTAAAAATCTAAGTCTAAAGGAGTTAAGTGGCTGAGGCTTCTCTGTATTTTTCTCAAATATTTTTTAATAAGCAATGCTGAGGTATCAACTATGTTTGTTTTCAGGTCCCTCTAAATGATATGTTTGGTTATTCCACTGAACTTAGGTCATGCACAGAGGTAAGCAAGTGTTTAGTTTTATTTTAGTACTCTTCAAGAGACCATCCTACAAAATAGTCATTTGTGTGAAATCTTATCTTTGCCTGACTTTACTTGAGTTGTTTTTAAAGAAAAATCTGTTGTTTTTTTTTTTTTTTTGCTTTTTTTTTAAACTCCCAGGGGAAGGGAGAATATACCATGGAGTACTGCAAATATCAGCCATGTTCACCAGCCACACAAGAAGACCTCGTTAATAAGTATCTGGAAGCTACAGGTCAACTTCCTGTAAAAAAAGGAAAAGCCAAGAACTAACTTTCCTCACTTTGTTGACTAACTTTAATTGAATCTGCAAGGTTTAGATACTTTAATGGATTCTAGTGGAATGAATTCAGACTGAAAACAAGTAATTTTAGAAACCCTTCCAATTATATTCAGAAAGTCTTGTTCTATCATAGTTAATTCTATGTATATCTCAGTTCTTTTGATTGGTTTTATACCTCAAATAAAATATGGTTATTACTGAAATATATTTAATATTTATTTAAGGGAGGAAGAGACTTTATTTCTGTTATACTTCTAAGCTTGGAACATGTGAATTTTTTTATCATAAGAATTTTCGGCATACAGAAAATCAGATAAAACAATACAAAGAATAACAATTTACTTTCCATCTGTACTCAGTAATGAACAGTTTTGTTAAGTTTGTCAGATAATAATGTTTCGTCGTATTTGCTTTGAGTATTGTCCATCTGTGTCTCAAACTTATTTTTTTTTAAATTGCTTTGCTGAATATTGAAAGTAAATTGCATATGTCATAACACTTCTTAGAGTATTACTTTTTTGTTTAACTGTGGATTCCTTTATGACAAGCTGGGTGGCCCTAGAGGGTATTATGTTAAGTGAAATAAGTCAGAGAAAGACAAATACTGTATGATTTTGATTATAGCTGGAATCTAAAAATAAAACAAATGAACAAACAACAAAGTGGAAACAGACTCATAGATACAGAGAACAAACAGGTAGGTGGTGGTTAGAGGGGTTGAGTGAAATAAGTGAGGGAGGTTAAACTGTGTAAACTTCCAGCTACAAAATAAATGAGTCACAGGGATGAAATGTTTAAAAAATTTTTAAAAAGTGGATTCCATCTGATTTTTTTTTTTTTTTTTTGGCTTTTCTAGGGCCACCCTGCAGCATATGGAGGTTCCCAGGTTAGGGGTCTAATCGGAGTTGTAGCCACCGGCTTACGCCATATCCACAGCAACATAGGATCCTTAACCCACTGAGCGAGGCCAGGGGTCGAACCCACAACCTCATCGTTCCTAGTCGGATTCGTTAACCACTGAGCCACGACGGGAACTCCGAATTCCATCTGATTTTAGTAAGAATGTTTTTCATATTCTTCATGGGGATATTAAAATGCTAGTTAAATTTCTAGCTATTTAATATGAAGTGGTTTGCTTCAATCTGTGGTTTCCACATCTTTTGTTTTTAGGAGAATACATGTTACTTTTTCTTTTTTCTTTTCCTTTTTGGCTGACCCATGGCATATGGAGTTCCCAGGCCAAAGATCAAATCTGAACTGGAGCCCTAACCCATGCCACAGCTGTGGCAACACTGGATCCCGAACCCAGTGGACCAGACTGGGGATTGAACCCATGTCGTTGCTGCTGCAGAGACACTGATGGTCCTGATGATGGCTGTTGCTGACCATGTTGCACCATAACAGAAACTCTTAAATGTTAACATTTTTGCAGACCTATAAGGTAAAAAACGGACCTTTGCATAAACTATTCTTATCTGTCTTCATTTCTGCACCTCGAAATAATATAATTTACAGGGTTGCTGGCTAGTCTATTTCATTCACCTAGTAAATGCTAGTTGAATTTGAATCTGTTGGAATTTATCATATATTCATTGAGATTGTGAAAGAACAGATATTAAACTTTTGTTTCTAGAATATGTTGGACTTTGCCAGGCAGTTCTACCACATTGTTTGGAATTGCTTCATCCAAAAGTCTGATGTGATAGACATAGCCTAGTCCTTTCCCTTAGTAGCTAATAGAAATAAAATAATTTAAATTTCTTTGTTTTTCTTGATTTATAGAATTGGGTTTACAACTTAAGGTTCCTAGAAAAGAAGATCTCTTAAAAAAAAGGATGAGAGTTCCCATTGTGGTTCAGTGGGTTACGAACCTGACTAGCATCCATGAGGATGAGGTTCGATTCCAGGCCTTGCTCAGTGGGGTAAGGATCCAGCATTGCTATGAGCTGGGGTGTAGGTTGCAGATGTGGCTCAGATCCCACGTTGCTATGGCTGGGGTGTCGGCTGGCAGCTGTAGCTCCAGTTTGAACCTAGCCTGGAAGCTTCTATATGCCGCAGGTGTGGCGTAAATAATTAAATTTTAAAAAGATCTCAGTGCATTATCTAATTTAGTTTTCACAACCCTGTGAAAGTAAGTACTGTTATTATGTCCACTTGGTAATAGAGGAGGCAAGAGCACAAAGAAGGTAAATAACTTGTCCAAGACCACATAGCTCATTAACTTTTCACATTGACAATGCAGTTATGATACTCATGAAACCAAGTTCATCTTCCCATGAATATGTCTGTTGCTACAGTAGCATCAAGCCTGAAAATTGTTGCTTTTCATCAGCATCTTGTGCTATTCTCAGTGACTCTGGATATTATTCCTGATGAGGAAAAATACCTTCATAGAATTTAGCACCATTCCTCTGGCTGCTGCCAACAGTCAGAAATATTAGAACTAAGATGAATAAATTTGAATATGTTTTTAACTTATTAAACATCTGGTTATGAAGATGTGCCAGAAAAGTCAAGATACCTAGTACAAAAAACAGCATTTCGTAGGCAACGACACCAGCCCAACTGGTAGGAGTAATTGGAATAGGATCCCATAGGGAACAATCCAGGACCAAAACCCACATCTCTTGTTAACTCATTAGCTTGGTTATAGTTGGTAAATACCACATATCAGCTAGTCTGTGTTAAGAAAAAATAGGAATATTCATAATTGAGTTTCGTTCATACTACTATTATAAAGGATAATTGTTGGCTAATTTAGAGAAAGACATTATTACTTGTTTTGGAGAATGGTAAGGGTACGAGGCAGTAATATCACCTTGATTCCCAATCTTGGCAACACTTTAAAAATTACTTGCAGAGCTTTAAAAAGAAATACCCAGGCCAACCTATACTCTGATTCTCTGGATCAAGATCCGAAATTTTCCCTCTTATTCCAATATACAGGCCAAGTTAAGGGCCCTTGCAGTATTGCCTGTACCTCCAAATAATGAAATGCAGGATTTGTTCAGATGTGTCACATTATTTTTTGTGTGTGATATCAGAGATTGGGCTAATATTTTGGAAATCTGGGTGAGTCTTAAAATTGAAGCCAGTGAAATGAGGCAGCCACTAGGTAAGTAGTAAATTGTGACATAGAGGACTATATTGTTTTGTAGAAAATGTCTTATTTGCATTGCTACTACTGTAAATTTTTGAATTAGAGCTTTAATTGCTGCTTAGTGTCTTCAAATAAATAACACTGTAATGCATCATTGAAATAATGTGTTCACAGGCAGTTTACTATGAACATTCATTTAAATGCCAGCCAAGGGGGAGGGGAGGCAGTAGGATTGACTGGGAATCTGGGGTTAATAGAGGCAAACTATTGCCTTTGGAATGGGTAAGCAATGAGATCCTGCTGTATAGCACTGGGAACTATCTAGTCACTTATGATGGAGCATGATGGAGGATAATGTGAGGAAGAGAATGTGTATATGTATGTGTGACTGGGTCACTTTGCTGTACAATAGAAAATTGACAGGACACTATAAACCAACTATAATGGAAAAAATAAAAATCATTTTAAAAAGTACCAAAGGGGTAAATCTTTACTATAAGTAGGTCCTATGCATGATTTGGAATGAAACTAAAAAAATTATTTGGTATTTATCTTAAAAACATTTTTATTGGAATATTGTTGACTAACAAAATTGTGTTAATTTCAGGCCTACAGCAAAGTAAACCAGTTACATATATGTATTTGTGTGTATGTGTGTACATATATATACATATATATGTACACATTGACCCATTCCTTTTCAAATTCTTTTCCCATATAGGTTATTATATAGTATTGAGTAAATTTCCCTGTGCTGTAGAGTAGATCCTTGTTACTCATGTATTTTATATGTGTATATATATCTACATACACATATATATCAATGTAGTATATATATATATATCTTAATGCCCTAATTTACCCCTCCCTCCCCATGTTTCCCTTTTGATAAACATAATTTGGTTTCAAAAAAAAAACAAAAATAACTTCCAGGAAGCATGACTGTAGCACTCTGAAAGCTAGGTAAGATCACAGAATAGGTCATAGAATTTTCTAAGCTGAGAGAAATCAGTGTAATAAACTCATATGTCATGAAGGACTGTCATTCAAGGGCCAATATACAAACTTCCAACTGATTTTTAAAAGAATTTGTTTAGCTTCTATTCATAATTCAGGTAGGAAAAAGTGAAACTTTGAGCAGAATCAAATGGAATGCAGGCAAAACCCTGGTGTTATTTTGTATATCTTAAAATTTCTGAAAATTCTAGAGATTAGGCAAATGAATGTGACGCTGTCTATAACTGCCATTGGGTCAGAATAATTCAGAATTCTTTAGACTCTTAATGCAAAGAGGGCTTAGGGAATTTAGAGGTTTTCATTTTATGTCAAGGCGTATGAAGTAATTTTTCTCTGCTGTTAGCAAAATCAGTATTAGTAAAATCACGTTGGCAATTTTAGAGTTTGTGCTAGAAAAGATGCTCTAATGGTGACAATTGAAATTTTTAGTTGGTTCAACTTTTGTGGGGTTTTTATAAAGTAGGCGATTTTTTTGGTATTTTGTATGTGTAGCATTCACTTTTACAATCTATTATACTGAAATCTACTAAAGGGCTACCTTAGATTCCTTGCCTGATTGAATTATGGCCACATCTGTGCCTTTAGGAGGATGAGAGTACTTTTTTAGAAAAGTGAGACAAGAAAGCTGAAACCTCTAGCTCTTAATGTGACACCGGAATATTAAAAATCACAGGACATTGAATATGCTTTTATAATACTTTTGGCACTTTTTTGGAAGACATTTGGGAAACTTCACTTAGAGGAGTCTATCACTGGATTGCTATTTCAGGTAAAGTATTTTCTCTGCATTATCACATATGTGGGAGAGCTGATACTGTCTTCAGTATTTGTTTCCAATGCTTCAGAAAACTTAACAATCTTTAAATCATGGGAAGATGAATGCAAACGGCTGGGGTTCTGTTTTGGGGTTTTGTATATGGCTGTAACTGTGGCATATGGAAGTTCCCAGGCTGAGACTGAATTCAAGCCACAGCTGCTGCAGCGCAGCCTCTTTTAGTCCAGTGTCCAAGGCTGGGGATCCGTGCCTCCACAGCGATCCAAGCCACTGCAGTTGGATTCCTTTTTTATTTTTTATTTATTTATTTTTTTAGGGCTGAACCTACAGCATATGGAAGTTCCCAGGCTCAGGGTCAAATTAGAGCTACAGCTGCCGGTCTACACCACAGCTCATGGCAATGCTGGATCCCCGACTCACTAAGCAAAGTCAGGTTCACCGGTCAGATTTGTTTCCACTGCACCACAATGGGAACAACCTGCAGTCAGATTCTTAACCCACTGTGCCACAGCTCCAGAGTTGGGTTTTAAATAGAATATGAACTGTATCTGAAAAGTAACAGTATAATTCATCTTATTTTTATTTTGTAAGAGTCTGTGTCTTAAGTTTTTTTTTCTATTTGATATAAACTTATTCCATGTTCTCATAATAAAGACTTAGAGGTAACATTTCGGTATGTTTCAGGGCTGATGCTTCCTAAGCAGTTACTGGCCACGAACCTGACTAGAGGTTTTAAGATCTGGCTATAAGCATTCCATTAAATGATACTAATTTTGAGAGGCAAATGCTGGCTACATTTCCTGGATCAATTCTTCCTGCCTTGGGGAGGTACTTCACGTATCATAATGGTACATATTGTGTTTGCTTTTATAAATTCTTTAGGCCAACACTGGATCCAGGTTGTCCTTATAAATGAAAATTATGAAAGCTTTATATACTTTCAGTTATAACATTGTTCCATTTAACATGTTTGCAGACATTCAGCTTCATCTGTAAGACACTTTATTTGTAAAATTTGAATATAACGCTAAAGATCTTTTAATTCTAGTTTAGCACAGATTTTCCCTATATAGACAGATCTCTACAAACACATTTAATATATTTATTTAGAAACAAACATTTAAAAGTAGATTAAAAAGGAATACTTGCTTGAAATCATAAAAAAATTGTAAAAGTCCTTTTACAGGTAATATTTTCCCTACAATTTCATTGAAATATATTATCTTATTCACATAGTGGGTAGAAGTTTAGCAACATACAATAGTTGGCTATAATATTTTCAAAATATTGAGAAATGTAGATTTAGAGATGCGACCATCGATTGTTTCATTTTTTTTTTTCCTTTTTTATGACCATACCCGCAGCATATGGAGGTTCCTAGGCTAGGTGTCAAATGGGAGCTACAACTGCTGGCCACAGCCACAGCAACACTGGATCTGAGGCACATCTGTGACCTACACCCCAGCTCACGGCAACGCCGGATCCTTAACCCAGTGAGTGAGGCCAGATATCAAACCTGCAAACTCATGGTTCCTAGTCTGATTTGTTTCCACTGCACCACAACAGGAACTCCTTATGTTTTTTTAAATACTTAGTAGTCCAGCTGCAACGCATACTAATTGTATTTTTCTATAGTCACAGGCTTTCTCAAATTATTAGAATGCCTTTTACCTTGGCAATTTTACTAAAATAATGATTCAGGCTATTTAGTACAGTCATTTGTTCAGAATTTGGTACAGGCAAATCTTTTTTGTTTTTCAGAAATTGCTGAGCTCTATCGGTGCCACAGCTGATCCGTCTTCAGTTCCGGAGGCTTCTGGTGTTTGTAGCTCTTGACAGTGGTACTTCACTTTGAGAGGTTTGCCAGGGTACCAGACCAAGTGAATACGACAGGGAATGATTTCCTGGAAATAGAGTTCTAAAATATTATGATCTGCAAAAACTTCTGGGTAAAACAATTCTATATACCATTTTGTTTTACCTGTGTTGAGAATTCATGGAGTAGTACAGTATAATCAAAATCAATTGCATCATCATTTGTTTTCTAGAAGAAGAAAAAAGTAATTAATACAATAGTTGATGTAGGTTTTATATTAGCTCAGAATCTGGAAGGCTTGTGTTGTATAAATTCTTATTTGGTTAGGTGCCTTGAATCGGTCGCCTTTTTGATTCTACACTCATCTCCTTTGGTGGTATCCTGCATCAAGATGGGGAAGCTGTGGATTCTTACTGTTTTGACCCAAGTCATATGAAAATCTGGTAAGTCTATCACTTTTTCTAATATTTATAGGTTTCAGTGGAGACTAAGGTTTGTGAGGATAGGGAGAATCTTTTGACAACCTAAGGAATCTAGATACTGTATATGGACCTCAAACTGATTTGTTAGCTCTGATGATGTGCCAGGCAGTAAGACAAGGGGCAGGGCAGGATTTGTAGCAGGCCACCAAGAGCCAGGTTCTGTGCTAGGCACTTTATACATGTTCCCATGGAATTCTCCTGTATTGCAAGAATACGTGTTATGAGCCTGGTCTTACAGGGAAGGTAACTTGAGGTTAGGCTAGTAAGTGACAAATGCGGAATTCAAACCCAGATTACCAACTCCACCACCCACATCCTTCACGCTCTACCACACTGCTTCTAAAACCAACACATTTTAAAGGGGGGCAGGCAGTCTTCTTTACCTCTTTTATTCACTCGGTTCCTATAATAATTTTTTTAAGTGACTAAACCAGTTCCTTTTTTCTTTTTCATACTGTTTTGGGGAGGAGGCTGGCGGGTAAGGGTGCTTATCCTCTTACTAGTAAAAATGGAAGCAAAGAAATAAAAAATTAATTTGTATTATAATTTTAATCTACCAGGCTTTCATTGAGACTAAGAACATGGAAAAGTAAAATCAAAAAGGAGCTGATACTAAGTTTTGTCTTCCTTCACTTACAGTGATGAAGATTTTTCACAAGCCATGAAATTTCCAGCAGGTGAGAGGGTGCTAGAGGAAGAAGATTAAAAAGAGGGCCTGGATGGATCAAAAATTGACTGCTTTTCTATGGTGCTTTGCCTCGTTGGGTAGGTTTCCCTTATGCCTAGCTCTGTACCCACGAATGGTGAAAGCAAATATCTGAAACTGGCTGCAAAGTTAGAGATTCATGAGAGAAAGTTTAGCGTCTCTTATATAAAGGAACCGTTTCTGGAGGCTCTTGTCAGTTGGGCATTGCTGGGTTTAGGGGTGGATTTGGTCTTGTTTGACCTCATTTGGTAATAATCTTGATCTGAGACTATATTGACACAGCTGACATGTTGTATAATTGTCTCAGACTTTTACACTGCCTGCATTATTTCTCAAGGCCTGTTTACCATGTATTTCTACATGGTTAAAAAAACTGGTCTTATAAAAGTGTTTTTTCAGGACAGTGTCTCCTCCTGTTTTGGAGTTTGTATTTTTTGTTTTATTGATTTATGTTGATTTATAATGTGTTAATTTCTACTGTACAGAAAAAATAAATGGTAGAGAGTGTCCACACATTATAATAACCCCCAATTTTTTTTTTTTTTGGTCTTTTTGGGGTCACACCCATGGCACAGTGAGGCTCCCAGGTTAGGGGGCAAATCAGGGCTGTAGCTGTTGGTCTACACCTCAGCCACAACAACATGGGATCCAAGCCGCGTCCGTGACCTACACCACAGCTTACGGCAACGCCGGATCCTTAACCCACTGAGTGAGGCCAGGGATTGAACCCACAACCTCATGGATACTAGTCAGGGTCATTAACTGCTAAGCCATGACGGGAACTCCCCTTCTACCATTTAATTAAGACCTTCCTTGGAGTTCCCTGGTGGCCTGGTAGTTAAGGATCTGGCATTGTCAGCTATGGCTCGGGTTCAGTCACTGGCTTGGGAACTTCTGCAAGCCACAGGTGTACAACAGCAAATAAGACGACCTTCCCCGGGAATCTCCATGGTGGTGCAGTGGTAATGAATCTGACTAGTATCCCTGAGGACGTGGGTTCAATCCCTGGCCTTGCTCAGTGGCTTACGGATCTGGTGTTGCTGTGAGCTGTGGTGTAGGTCGCAGACGCGGCTCAGATCCCATGTTCCTGTGGCTGTGGTGTATGCTGGTGGCTACATTTCCAAGTCAGCCCTAGCCTGGGAACTTCCATATGCTGTGGGTGCTGCCCTAAAAAAAAAAGACCTTCCTCAATTATTTAAACACCTTACACTTCTATTTTTATAAATTCTTTCTCCTCCAGGAGGAAGCACCCTTAAACCAAATGAAAAGCAAGGCTTATTACAGAACTGCAGCCCAGACATTGCCACCCCAGCCTGGTGAAGTATCCAGGGTGCACTGCCACACAAATAAGGCTCTGCCAGGAAGCCATCATTTTTTTTTTCTTTTTTATGGCTGTACCCATGGCATATGGGAGTTCCCGGGCCAAGGACTGAATCCAAGCTGCAGTTCAGGCAATGCCGGATCCTTTTAATATTCAGAAATAATCTCCTTGGCTTATGTTCAAATCATCACAAATGTCAAATCCTTGTAGTCCAAATTGATGATTTACTGTCACATTTCTGGTAACCCAGTGCTTTAATCTTTCTAGAGACTGAAAGGTTTGCTTTCTTTCAGTGGATCCAGTTACTCCTGTTACTCACCCCAACCCCCCAATAAAAGAGGATGATCCCTAGCAGAACCAGTGTGGTTTTAATGGAGAATAAGTAGGCTTAGATGATTAATACATGCTATAAAAAGTAGACTTTTTTTTTTAGGTATCATTTACAATGTTATGTTAGTTTCTGGTACACAGCAAAGTGATTCTGTTTTATGTGTGTGTGTGTGTGTGTGTGTGTGTGTACATATTCTTTTTCAAATTGCTTTCCATTATGGTTTATTACAGGATATTGATATAGTTCTCTGTGCTATACATATCTATTTTATATGTAGTAGTTTGTATCTGCTAATCCCAAATTCCTAATTCATCCCTTACCACCCCCTGTCCCCTTTGGTAGCCATGTTTTCTGTGTCTATGAGTCTGTTCCCTAAGTAAGTTCATTTATGCCATATTTTAGATTCCACATGTAAGTGCTATCCTATGATATTTGTCTTTCTGACTTCACATAGTATGATAATCTCTAGGTCTGTTCGTGTTGCTGCAAATGGCATTATTTCGTTCTTTTTGTAGATGAGTAATATTCCGCTGTATATATGTAACACAGCTTCTTTATCCATTCCCCTGTTGATGGACATTTAGGCTGCTTCCATGTCTTGGCTATTGTAAATAGTGCTGCAGTGAACATTGGGGTGCATTATCTCTTCAAATTATGGTTTCCTCCAGATATATGCCCAGGAGTGGGATTACTGGGACATACGGTAGTTCTGTTTTTAGTCTTTTAAGGAATCTCCATCCTGTTCTCCATAGTGGTTGCACCAGTTTACATTCCCACCAACAGTGTAGGAGGGTTTTCTTTTCTCTACACTCTCTCCAGCATTTACCGTTTGTAGACCTTTTAATAAATTTTATTGGAGTATAGTTGACAATGTTGTGTTAGTTTCAGGTGTATAGTAAAATAAGTCAGTTATACATATATCCATTCCTTTTTAGATTATTTTCCCATATAGGTTATTACACAGTATTGAGTAGATTACCCTGTGCTATACAGTAGGTTCTTGTTACGTTTGTAAACTTTTTTTTAATCGATGGCCATTCTGACTAGTGTGAGGTGGTACCTCATTGTAGTTTTAATTTGCATTTCTCTAATAACTAGCAATGTTGAGTATCTTTTCATGTGCCTGTTAGCTATCTGTATGTCGCCTTTGGAGAAATGTCTATTTAGCTCTTCTGCCCAGTTTTTGATTGGTTTTTTGCCGTTATTGAGTTGTATCAGCTGTTTGTATATTTTGGAAATTAATCCCTTGTTGGTTGTATCATTTGCAAATATTTTCTCCCAGTCTGCAAGTTGTCCTTTCATTTTATTTATGGTTTGCTTTGCTGTGCAAAAACTTATAAGTTTCATTAGGTCCCATTTAAAATTTTTTTGCTTTTATTTCATTGCATGGGGAGATGACTGACCTAAAAAACATTGCTACAATTTATGGGAGAGACTGTTTTGCTTATGTTCTCTTCTAGGAGTTTTATGGTGTCATACCTTATTTCAGTCAAAAGTAGATTTCTTAGTAGAATAAATAAGGTCGATGTTTTCTGTAATGAACCATTGGCCAATGGAGGCTTCTAGTTAGAGTGAAGACTTGGGCTGACTGACAGTGACATGTGGCAGGTTAGGTAGTTCAGGGTAAGGCCAGTATCTGGTACTGATAAGAGTTGGAACAGTGCTCAATTTTACTGTTCTCAATTCATATTAGACTCTAGAGTCTAAAGGTGTCAGGAAAGTCCTTTTTTACCTAGGCAGCAAATATCTCTCCCCTGCCCTTGGCTTAGCCCTCATGGTCTGGGAACGACATCTGTTCATCTAATATATTTGTATTTCAGTCCTTTCTTAGCCAACTCTTCTCTCAGGCTATGTTCATTTGGGACTATGCATTTATAAAGCTACACTTCCTTATACAATTGGATTAAAAGGTGAGTTTAACCCTGAGGGTAGACACAGTAATTCCCACTGAGAAAGCTTTGGGGAAAACTGTAATCCCTTTTGTTTCCTACCATGGGCCGTGGAGCATCTCCAGTCACTCCCTGCTTCTGTGTCTTGGCTTTGTTAGCCCCACTGTCCAGCTTCTAGGCTCCAGGCAAAGTACCTGGATTTTTGTATTTTAGTGACTTTTTAAGAATTGTTGCTTTGTTGCTTCTTTTTTGAAAGATCACAAGAATCTTTAATGGCCACCAAACAGAAGAATTTGAAAATCTATGTGGATATGTGCAAGCTTTTAAGAGAACTCTTAATCTGGAGTTCCCATCGTGGCACAGCAGTTAAGGAATCCAGATAGGAACCATGAGGTTGCGGGTTCGATCCCTGGCCTTGCTCAGTGGGTTAACAATCCGGTGTTGCTGTGAGCTGTGGTGTAGGTCACAGACACGGCTCGGATCTGGTGTTGCTGTGGCTGTGGCATAGGCCAGCAGCTATAGCTCCGATTCGACTCCTAGCCTGGGAACCTCCATATGCTCCATGCGCAGCCCTAAAAAGCAAAAAAAAAAAAAAAAAGGGAGAATTCTAATCTGAAATGCATATCAACCATAAACCAAATTTCCCAATTGCTTCAGTATTTAGATTTATGATAGTTTCAAGGTCTTCAGTAAGCTTGTTAATCCTCATTTCATAACCCTACAAGAAGTGATTTGCCTTGGTTGACCCAGCAAGTTAGTTGCATATTTAATTACTATTTATCTAAAACCCAAACCCCACAGGGTTAAAAAAAAAAATCTGTAACTCCTACTCAGTGACCATTCCCCCCCCTTTTTTTTTTTTTCCTCGGTCTTTTTAGGGCCACACCTGTGGCATAAGGAGGTTCCCAGGCTAGGGGTCAAATCAGAGCTATAACTGCTGGCCTACACCACAGCTCACAGCAACACCAGATCCTTAACCCACTGAGCAAGGCCAGGGATTTGAACCTTTGTCTTCATGGATGCTAGTCAGATTCATTTCCGCTGAGTTCTGACAGGAACTCCCCATCAGTGACCATTCTTTCCAGGCATTTTTGTTTTATTAACTCTACAATTACATTTGTCCTCACTTTCCCACTTGCAGGTTGGTTGAGGGATATTAACAGACAGTTAATGGACATCAAAGACTGGCTAGAATGAGCGGGGAACGGGGCTGCTGTTTCTGAACCAGAGTATGTGCTGGTGGTGATTTTGGTGATGCGCCATGTTATAAATGCCAAAGCATGGAAAACACTGACATTAAGGTTCTGTTTTTTTCTCTTTTGTCTCTGTTGCTCTACTCCTAATGAGTTTTCCTCTGACCTTTGTTAAAATTAGTTCTGTTGTCTTGACACCATTTTCTACAGCAACCAAAGAAAATTTCCCCTAACTTCTCAGGTAAGGTAAAAAAAAAACCTTTTGTTGAGGATATGACTGTCTTGGTAGATGAGAGAAACTTATCTAGGAAAAGAATTAGTGCTGTATCCTGTATCCAGTCATCCGGTCATTTCTATTAAAAGTACTCTATAAGGAGAAAGAAGTGTGTTCACCTAAATAAGTAAAAGAAAAAACTACATTTCAGACAGCTGTCTGCTTTACAAGTGGCCTTAGGAAGGCACACCAAGCTCTTACCAGCATTAATAATGTTGACTGGATGCTGAGCAAATCCTAGTGCTCAGAAGATGCTCACTGATAGCCGTCCACCCTGAATCCACTGCTTCCCCAATGCACGAAAACTATTTTTAGAAATGTGTACTTATGGTTGGCTCAGCTTGCCTCTCCAAGAGTAGTTTATATTGTTTACTCTGAAAATGCCTCTCCTCCTAAATCACACTTCCTGACGAAAACCCCAGCTCAGTTTCCTTCTTGTCCACACTCACGCAGCTAAGAGTGACTGGCTCTCCTCTGAGGTCATAACCACAGACCTTCAGGGGCCTGGCACCGCTGTGTGATGCTCAAGTCACTTGTTTCATCCTTGCTTTCAGCTGGTGACTTTGCCTCATTTTTTTTCACTGAGCAGACAGACACAGCCAGGATAGAACTTCCACAAGCCCCCACCATCATGCCTACCCTCCCACCAACATCTGTGCCCCACGAGTCTGCCTTCAGGGGCACTCTCCTCAGGGGCACTCTCCGTGCCCTTGTCCAAGGTCATCTCCTGGAGAGATCTTACCAGCCATCTCCTCAAACATATTAACTCCAAGTCTTCCTTCTCTTTCCTTCAGGCCCTACTCTGCCCCTCTCGACTGGATTTTTTTCCTTCTTTTTTTGCCACACGCAAGGCATTTGGAAGTTCCCAGGCACAGGGATCAAACCTGTGCCACAGCAGTGACCAGAATCACTGCGGTGACAGTGCTGCATCCCGCTGCACCACAGGGGAACTCCATCTACTGGGTTTTTCTCATCAACATGTAATATGCTATTAAATCTCCCAGCCTAAAAATAGCACAGAAAACCCTCTTTCACGTGTGCTTACCCATCCTCCAGCTACAGCCCCTCCCTTGCCTTTACTCCCCTTTAGAGCTAAGTTCCTTGAAAGACATAGCATGTCCACTTCCTCTCCCATTCCTTCCTTCCTGAATCTCCTCCAATCAGGGTTTTGCCCACATTGTGCCAGGGAGACAGCTCTTAATAAGCTCTCCGTTGACTTCCAGCTGCCTAAATTAAATGGTTGGTTCCTAGTCCTCATCTTTCTTGACTTTCCCGGAGCATTTGATACAGTGAGTCAGTCCTCATCCTTAAAACACTCTCTTTTCTCATATCTCCAACCTCTGAAGTTAGAAATGTTCCAGGACTCAATCCTTACGTAACTTTTCTCTGTCTACACTCATTCTCTGATCTCATCCATTCTTGTGGCTTTAAGAACCGTCTATATGGTGATGACTCCAGACCAGACCTCTGCCCTGAACTTGAGACTCTTATGTCCAGATGACTATAAATTCTCTACTTTGTTGTAGAATTTTGACTGCCCCAAATCAAGCTAATTTTCACCCAAGTCTGTTCCTCAGCAGTCTTCCCCAATCATTAAATAACAACTCTTCTCCTAGCTAATTAGGCCAAAATCCTAAGACTCATCCTTGATTTCTCTCACTCTCTTCTGTATCCATAGCCAACCCATCAGCGAATGCTGTTGGTCTGCCTCCAAAATGTACCCAGAATCCAAACTCTTCTCACCACGCCCACCGCTGCCACCCTGGTCCCTGCCTAGATGACTGTGATACTGGCACTAGTCTCCCTGCTTCCACCCGCGTCTACGGTCTGTTCACCACACAGCAGCCAGAATGATCCTGTTGTAAGTCATCCTTTGCTAACAACCGTCTACTGAATAAAAGACAGAGTCCTTCTAATGGCCTTGCACGAACTGTCCACATCTCCCGGCACACTCCCCTTGCTCACTCGCTTCCCGCCACACTAGCCTCACTGCTGTTTCTCCAACCCGTCAGCCACATTGCTGCCTCGGTTCCCTCTGCCTGAAACCCTTGCTTCTGGAGGTGTGGCTCACCTTCACTTCCCTTAGGCCTCTGCTCCTTTGTCACCTCTGCTCAAATGAGAGGGGCCTTACTTTAGATGATGTGAGTAGTAATCTATCAACACCCTGCACTCCCTTTTCCCTTCTTTATTTTTCTCCATAGCTCTCACCACCTTTGGATACATATTTCCTTGTTTAACAGTTCACTGTTTTGTTTTCTCTCATCAGAATTAGTCTCAATAGGGCAGCTACATTGTTTTTTGTTCACTGCTGTATTCCCTAAAACAATACCTGGCATTCAGATATTTATTGAGTGAATGATATGCAATTAAAACTTGCAACAAAACTAGAATTCTTAGTTTAGTCTGGGAACATTGCATCGGCGGTATCTCTTGTGGTAAAAAGTTAATTTCAGTTGTTCTTACCCACTGCTTCACACTGCTGAGCTGTGACACGTAGTAGTGCAGAAACTGCGTTGTCTTTTCCCACATCACGTAAGAGCTGCCCAGAAAAGCTAAATCCCAGATAGGTCTCAGAGAGGGGTCAATATGTCCGTGACTATCTAAGGGCACAAAAAAGCGCGTTTGTATTAATGCATTTTTAGGACAAAATTTTAGAAGTTTAAATAATGAAATAGGACCATTTCTACATTATATGGAGAATTACATGCTTCAACTTGCACGGCTAAGTAAAGCTACTATCAAGTAGTTTAAGGGCTATTTGCTGTACCATATAAATGCAAAGAAAGAGCTATAACCATACTCAAAGTTAATCTAAAATCTTGTTAAGAAGCATTTTTCAATTAGATTGAAACGTCTATCAGTTCCACATTACCTTCTGGTTTGGCTCTACAGTCAAGGGTGATCTCTGCAAATTTAATGTCTTTGTCCTTCTCTGATCATTGGCGTTAAAGCTGATGAGTGCATCGGCAGCATCTCTTTTTTCAACACGTGAAGAAATGAAGTGGGTTTTTCCTGGGGCACTGTTTTTGTAACTGCCATCTTTTTAATTCAGCAAACGTTTATTTTAAAAATCTACTTAAAATCAGTTACTGCTAAAGGTAGGGACACAGTGACTAATAAATTACCTTTTGTGATGTTTAGGAACTCAAATTTTTATAGGTTATTAATTTATGAGATAACTGTTCATGGACCATCGTTTATGCGATTTGGTGGAGATACTCTTATTCGGTATTAAAGCCCAATAAGAGTATAATATATGAGGAATACTAAAAGCTTATGAGGAAATGAATCATTCTCAGTAAAGTAATCTTTAGCATAAATTCTGGGAGTTCCTGCTGTGGCACAGTGGGTTAAACACCTGACTGCAGTGGCTCAGGTTGCTGTCCCTGGGCTAGCACAGAGGGCTGAAAGGATTCAGCGTAGGTTGCAGCTGCAGCTCAGATTCAACCCCTGGCCTGAGAACTTCATGTGCCACAAATGTGGCCTTAAAAAATAAATAAATATATAAATTCCGCTCTGCATGGGCAGAACTTGCCTTGGCCAGTTTATAATGGTAGTCACTGATGGCCTGGGTACCATGAGAGGTAAGAGGTGGGCCCTACCCTTCACTTCTGACTGTAGAAACTCAGCTGACCCCTTCCTTAAGGGACAGAGCATCAGCTGCGGCGGCACAGGGGAGGGGGGTTGGGAAAAGCTGCACAGGGATGAGCCTGGGGCTGAGCCTTGAATTCCTGTCATGTACGTGGGGGGTGAGACTGAGAGAAAGTGACAAACTTCCTTTATCTTACAGCACCACTATGAGTTTAACTGATGAGATCGAAACACATTAGCATAGAAGAAAAATCAGTTATACAAAATACAGTAACTAATGAGGACAACTGAAAATGGAAATGCCAGTATCACTGCCACAGAGTCATTTAGGACTTTAGCTGGTTATTCCATGGTCTCAGTCCTTTCCTTTGTATGTAGTGTACTTGGGCTCACCTGTAGAAACTTTAGGAATTCATTAGAAAAGGTGAAATTTTTACTCAGAACAAAAACCAGACAGTTACTTTTTGACGGGAAAACAGTGCAGAGCAAGGATATCCTAAAATGGATAGAATTATCAACTGGAGAGAAAACTGCCCAATAGTCCACTACCTGGGTTGATTAAATACTGAATAAGACCTGCTAAGATTTGAAATGGCTACCCCAACGCAGGCTGTCTTTTCTTTTTTTTTTTCTTTTTTACGGCTACACTGGCAACGCATGGAAGTTCCTGGGCCAGGGGCTGAATCAGAGCTGCACCTGCAGCCACAGCCACAGCAACACGGGATCTGAGCCACATCTGCAGCCTGCACTGCAGCTTATAGCAATGCTGGATCCTTAACTCACTGAGCGAAGCCAGGGATCAAACCCACATCTTCACAGAGACAACATCCGGACTTTAACCTGCTAAGCCCCAATGGGAACTCCTCCAACATAAGTTTTGATTCACTTTATTTAAAACCAAACCTCTTCAATTTTAAATAGATTAATTATACACACACACACACACACACACACACATACAGGCTATAGATGGCACCATTAAGTGTCTCTGCTGAATTTACAGTGATGAGAGCACTTGTAGATTTTGTTTAGGAAAAGGTGCCCTCTATTAAAAAGTTCTTTTGAAGCTTCATAGTAGCCACATTAAGTTAGGTTGTTATAGA
This sequence comes from Catagonus wagneri, assembly GCA_004024745.2. Lineage (NCBI taxonomy): Eukaryota > Metazoa > Chordata > Mammalia > Artiodactyla > Tayassuidae > Catagonus > Catagonus wagneri. Next base: position 16,292,449 of record PVHT021183693.1, read on the forward strand.
ATGATCCTTGTCAGCATATAGGACTTAATTGAACATAACCCAGTTAACCTGCTCTGTTAAAAGTGTCTAAAATCTAATGATCCTTGGGGGTATAGCTCAGTCATAGAGCATCTGACTGCAAAATCTAGCAATGCTGTGGCAAAAATTCAAAGAAAAGGTCCAATACAATTTCTAAAATTTGTGTTTTAAGAAAAATACATAAAACCCTACTTCCCCAGCTAATGCTAAGGAAGAGACCAATCCCTAAATAACTGTAAATTTTAAGTATTAGTGTCCCATTTATCTCAGGCAGTTAAATAGAAACAAATTCTACTACAATGTAAGATTCTGAATTGTTACTCATAATTCTTTGGAACAGGATTTAATCCAAGTTATCAAAGAACTGTAATGAAAATGAGCCAAGCTCCTGAATTTTAGAAACGCAAGGAGCTATATCCCACCTCCAGGGTTTGCAGATCACTTGGTCTCCATAATGGATGGGACCCAGATGCACTCAGCAGTGGAGTCCAGGCCAGCGTGGGTCTGCTCAATCTCCGGGCAAATGTGTGAACTTGGGGTCAGGGAGAGCATTGTCATGGTCCGATGTCAAGCTTAATACCCGAGTGCAAGTCCAGAGATGACTTTTGTGGTTTTGGAAATTGGATTTGCCAGTAAGTGCTGAGTCTTAGCTGCTGCCAACATACACTGCTGAGTGCCAGAACAAATGGGCTCTGCTTCACTTCAGCTGAGTCACTTCAGAGCAAGGCTCATTTCTTATAAGAGACGGCACCACTGCCCATTAGCTGTGGACCTAAAATGAGATCAACTGACTCTGCTGCAGCCTCCCAGCCAGGCCCCAGAGAGTGGGACTCGACTGGCCCTGGTGCAGGAGGCCATGGTGGGCACAGTGGAGGTTCTGGATGGGGACTTGTCAGCTGAAGTTCCCAAAGCTACCACTAGAAACATCTCAGCTTCTGGACCTGACCCTGAAAACCGCCCCCCTACCTGTGGATCCTGTTGCAAAGACCTCTCTCTACTTCTCCCTTGGAGTCCAGCTTCTGCTCCGCCCCTCATCTGGGATGGGAAGTGGGCAGATGAAAGGGGCACAGATAGTTTCTGGTGGAGTCACCATATCATATTATAAAGGAGGGCAGGAAAAGGATCCTTCTGAGTTTTGTCTGAATAACAAAGTACCACATTCTGTAGCTGAATTAAAGTGCCATTTGGGGGATAAATTTTTAAATGATCATTCTTTTTAAGATTTAGTAATGACATGCATTCCTGAATATAGAAATTTCAGATACTGGTTCATACCAGGTATGCTGACTACATCCAAGGGGGTGTTCAGTTGCTTCATGTGCCTGTAGAGCTGATAATCCTCCTCTTGTCTTTTCTGCCTCTCAATGAGCTGAGTACAAGTTACATTAACAGCCGGTCTGGGTTTCTCATTCCTGAAAAACACTCGAGCAGAACATTTCCCCAGACGTGCCTTAGCTTCCTGAAATAAAGATTCTGGAATTAGAATGGTTCCTTACCACTCCCCACCCACCCTAGTACACAACACACACGAGACTGGGGAGTTCCGTGTACACAGCAGGAAGGCATGGCACTGATCGGTGGTGGTCTTTGCTTTGCAGAAAGTGACTTTTGTGTTCACAGCTGAACATAACCATCTTCATTCTATGCTGTCATTTAATCTCCTGCTTTCTGATAGTGCCCTTATGAATGCTGGGCCTTTTCCAAAGAAATACCATTGATGTCTGTGAGTGCTGCTTGGCTCAAACCTCTAGGATATCAGTTCTTTCCTCTCTCCTGTGCATCAAAATAATGCTTAGCTGGTCCTCAGGCTTGCAAACTTGAACCTAAAGGAAGCTGGTTTCCATGAACACAAATGACAGTATCTTCATGCTGCCCAGTTAATTCAGTCTTCTTACTCCAAATCTCTGGATTAAGTCTGAATTTTAAAGCCAAACCCACTCCATGTCTCACAGCTAGTAAGTGGTAAGCCAGGGCCTGAGCTGTGTCTGTGCAATGCCAGGACCCCAGCTCTGTGAGAACTCCATCTCGCTACTCTGAGATCTAATCCCGAAGAAGTGGAGGCACAGATCCCCCAAATGGGACTGGTTCAACCAAGGGATACTGGTTTGCACTCATATTTTAATGTGGGTGCACTGAATGTCCTGGGATCACCCTCACTTATTTTGCAGTCCACAGGCATGTACAGCTGGGTAGCTGGATGTTTTGAATAGACATCAAGTGTACAACTTACTCTCCACCCACTGATTCCTTAACCCAGCAATAAAGCCAGGGAACCACTTCCCAGAAAAATGCATCCACTGGACCTAGATCTGAGGAAGTTCAAGGCCCCACTCAAAAGCCATTCATGTGGGCCCATAGTTAAGAACTGTTAAAACATGGTTGGTTGAGCCGTTGGGTTCTTTTCACTTTTACAGTCATTTAAACTGGGTGGAATCCCAGTTAAAACAACAGCCAAAAATGAACTCAAAGTCCACAAAGAAACAAATTGTAATCAAATTTGGATCTCTTTAATAAGCCCCCTCCTAGAACTAACTCAAAAAATTGAAATAGTCTTTCCAGTGTTTGACTTTTCCTCCTGTGAGTGATGGTTTAAATGAGAGGGAATTTCATTTGTGCATTAAAATTTCAATTATGGTTGCAACATAAAAAGGTGAAGGGAGCGCTAGGGGAAGAGGCTTATCAAAGGCAGAAGAGGAGGCTGGCACGCAGGCTCCTTTGATGTCAAAACCATTTCCAGGGAAGGGAAAAGGAAACAAGTATTGTCCCCTTTTGTTTTTCTTTCCCTTTCCTCCCCCCAAGCAGCTCCAGAGAATCAAAGCAGTTGCCTCAAAATAAAAGAACTCTCCTCACACCCTGAAATGGGACGTTTCAGTCAGCTTGCCATGCCCTTCAGAGAAACATAGTTGGTCAAAAAGATCTAGTAATTGTTTTCCCTTTAGCTTTAATCTAACACTTCCATTTGCAACACAGAAATCAAAGATACCTTCCTTATGATTTAAAAAAGTGTTGATTCTTAGGTTAATTAGCAAAGTCAGAATACTGTTGTCTTGTTAGAACTTGTTCCTGAGTACCTGTAAGCTTTCTTCCAGAAGCATCAGCTGGAGGAGTGATGCCTTATCCTCTAAGCTCTTCCTCCCCGAGACACCTTAATGCCAGGTGCTGCCTGCTCAACCACAGGGACTTTGACTCATTGCCGCACACAGGGCTTTAGCCTGGTCCCTCCACCCAGATGCCAGCTGTTGCCTGCCAGCTTGGCCCAGCACCTGGAAGTTCATCTGGCTCTAATTTCTATAGGAGTCCTCTGTTTATTCTCTTCTTGAGAATGCAGAACGGAACCTAGGCAAACCGTGGCCTGCTGGGTCAAACTGTATAGAGTCTGAACATGCCTGTGGCATCCGTGGTGGCTCTGTGTTAAATGCCTCTGTGCATGGACACTCCTGGAACTGGCCTCCTGCTCCACCAGCCTGCTAACGAGAAATGTCACCAGCTGACAGGAAAAGAGCAGCTTGCCATTTGAGTGAGTAGCTTCAGGGATTCTGAGCTGCTAGGGAGGGGCACAGGGTGCCAAAGGGGGTGTGAAACACCCTCCACAGTGGCAGAGGAAGAAGTGGGGGGACCATGACTGTGTGGACTGTTTTTAGACACATCCCTGTATAAGGCCAGGAAGTTTCCCTGCCTAGCTCTGGCCTTCAATTCTTGAGAACAAATAGGAAACAAAGCAGGAAAAAAAAAAAAACCTCCAAGTCACTATATATTAAAGTTCTCACTTTAAAAAAAAATTCATATGAATTGTTAATAGGGACACTTCATGAATCATGGCAACTTACCTCTGTGCTGTAGAGCTCTGTTGTAAATACCAGGTCAACTTTACGTTCCTTCCTTTGATTAATCTGAAACATAAGGAATTTGTAGCTTCACGGAGGCTCCATTAACATCCCCATTTCCAAGAACCATTCTTTTGGGATAACATGACATGCAAATGGAAGGTATAGCTTTTATACCTCAGTAAAATTGGTGATTTTTTTTTTTTTTTACAAGGAAAGAAGATCACAAACTTTGGTCTGATCAAGCCACCCTGCTTGCTAATGTGCCCAGCACCCAGCACAGGGCGTGGAGAAGCACTGACCAGTTGAGGAAGGAATGAAGGACTTCGCTCCACACTTCTGCCAGCTGTTCCCACAAAGCCAACTTCCAGCCTTAGTACCAGTTTCCCCTTCTCACCCTTCCTCTGTGCATGGCCCCTCCTACACAAGGATGACATGTGAATGCATGGAGCACCCGTATTTGTAATACAGAAATTGGTTGCATTTCGTTACACTAAAAGAAATAGCAGAAGGGGAATGTAAAAAACAATACCTTTTAAAATCACACCAAAGAACAAAAACAAGAAACTTAGGAATAAACCTGAACAAGTATGTGAAAGACCTATACCCTAAGAACTATAAAACCTGACTGAAAGAATTTAAAGAGGAAATTAAAGTGGAAAGAAATGGAAAGATATCCCATACTCCTGTGTTGGGAGAATTAATAATGTTAAAATTGCCATAGCACCCGAAGCAATCTACAGACTTAGTGAAATCCCTATCAAATTACCCACAGCATTTTTCACAGAACTAGAACAAATAATCCAGAAATTTATAAGGAACCATAAAAAAACCCAGATGCTATAGCAATCCTGAGGAAAAAGAATAAAGTCCAGAAATAAATACACACACCTATAGTGAATCTTCAACAAAGAAGGCAAGAATAGAAAACGGAAAAGATGGTCTCTCTTAAGCAAGTGTTGCTGAGAAAACTGGATAGCAATGAAATTAGAACACATACAACACGCACAAAAATAAATTTAAAATGGTTTAAAGACTTACATATAAAACAAGACAACATAAAACTCCTAGAAGAGATCATAGGCAAAACATTCTTGGACATAAAATCATACCAGTGTTTTCTTAGGTCAGTCGCCTAAGGCAAGAGAAAAACAATGGGACCTAATTAAACTTAAAACACTTTTGCACAGAAAAAGAAGCCATAAAAAAGAAAAAGACAATATACAGAGTGGGAGAAATTTGCAAATGATGTGACCAACAAATGTTTAATTTCCCCAAAAAAACACCACATACAACTCAACAACCCTATTGAAAAATGGGCAGACTACCTAAACAGACATTCTCCAAGGAAGACATACAGATGGCCAACAGGCATAGGGAAAGATGCTGAACATTGTTAATTATTAGAGTTCCCGTCGTGGCTCAGTGGTTAACGAATCCGACTAGGAACTATGAGGTTGCGGGTTCGATCTGCCCTTGCTCAGTGGGTTAAGGATCCGGCGTTGCCGTGAGCTGTGGTGTAGGTCGCAGTTGCAGCTCGGATCTGACATTGCTGTGACTGTGGTGTAGGCCAGCAGCTATAGCTCCTATTTGACCTCTAGTCTGGGAACCTCCACATGCCGCAGGTGCGGCCCTAAAATGACAAAAGAAAAAAAAAATTGTTCATTAGAGAAATGCAAATCAAAACTACAGTGAGGTACCACCTGACAGTAGTCAGAATGTCCATCATTTAAAACTCTACAAATAAATGCTAGAGATGGTGTAGAGAAAAGGGAGCCCTCCGATAATGTTAGTGGGAATATAAATTGGGACAGCCATTACAGAAAATAGTATTGAGGTTCCTCAGAAAACTAAAAACAGGATTTCCATATGATCCAACAATCCCGCTTCTGGGCATATATATGAACAAAACTACAGTTCAAAAAGATACATGCACCCCAGTGTTCATAGCAGCACTATTCACAGTAGCCAAGGCATGGAAATAACCCAAATGTCTGCTGACAGATAAGTGGATTAAGAAGATGTGGTACAGAGTTCCCATCATGGTGCAGCAGAAGTGAATCCAACTAGGAACCATGAGGTTTGGGGTTTGATCCCTGGCCTCATTTAGTTGGTTAAGGATCCAGTGTGGCTGTGGCTGTGACGTATGCTGGAAGCTGTAGCTCCGATCTGATGCCTAACCTGGGAACCTCCATATGCCGCGGGTGTGGCCCTAAAAAGCAAAGATAAATAAAAAAGAGGTGGTACATAAATACAATGGAATACTACTCAGCCATAAAAAAGAATGAAATAATGCCATTTGCAGCAACCGGATGACCTAGAGATTATGTAAGTGAATCCAGAAAGAGAAAGACAAATACCATATGATATCACTTATATATGGAATCTAAAATAAGAGACAGGGAGTTCCTACTGTGGCTCAGTGGTAATGAACCCAACTAGGATCCATGAGGATGCGGGTTTGATCCCTGGCCTCACTCAGTGGGTTAAGGATCCAGTGTTGCCAAGAGCTGTGGCGTAGGCCACAGACGTGGCTCAGATCTTGTGTTACTGTGACTGTGGTGTAGGCCAGCAGCTAGAGCTCCAATTCAACCCCTAACCTGGGAACTTCCATATGCTGCAGGTGTGGCCCTAAAAAAAGCAAAAATACAAAAATAAGTAATAAAATTTGACACAAATGAACCTATCTACAAAACAGAAACAGACTCAGAGTCATAGAGAACAGACTTGGTTGCCAAAGGGTGGGAGAGGGATGGATTCAGTCTGGGGTTAGTAGATGCCAACTATTACATATAAAATGGATAAGCAACAGGGTCCTACTGTACAGCACAGGGAACTATATTCAGTATCCTGTGAAAACCCTAATGGAAAAGAATTAAGAAACGATGTATATATGTGTATAACTGAGTCACTTTGCTGTACAGCAGAAATTAACACAATATCATAAATCAACTTAAAAAGTAAAGAATATTGGAGTCCCCACTGTGGTACAGTGGGTTAAGCATCTGGTGTTGCTGTCACTGTGGCATACATTGCAGCTGTGGGTTGGATTCAACCCCTGGCCTGGGAACTTCCATATGCCACGGTGTGGCCTTAAAAAAAAAAAAAGAATATATTGGGTGTCAGGGGGCACTCAGAGCACATGCGTGATAGTAGTTTGCTTAGGGTTCATTTTCAGTTTCAAAAGAACTGGTGTAAGCTGAAACACTGACTTCAAGTATGAATTCATATGAATTACAAAATTCATACACACAAATGTGTCTTCTCAGCCATTCAGTCTGCCACTTACCATGCCAGGCATCGAGGAAATACAAGGATACAGAGCACCCAATCAGCCTGACCAGAAACTAGCTTCCCGCGTGGAAACAGCTATACAGTATAGCTCATCTGTGTGGCCAGAGCTGCACACCCGAGCGCCCAGTGTAAGGAGGCTTCCTAGAGCAAGGGGGCCAGGCCAAGGTGTGGGAATGGAGTGCAGGAACTGGCGTTGGGGGAAACAGTGAAGTTTAAAGAAAGAAAAAAGAGTTGGCACAAGGCCGCAAAAAGACTCTTTTTGTGAAGAGGACTTGGACCTTGATCCTAAAGTGTGGGGGAGTCCCAGTAAGGTAAACGTAATGCAGTACTTAGTGTGTTGCGGAGAGTAAGACACAGCACAAAAAGGGCTTAGACGTGACTGGGTCAGGGTAAAAATCATGATTTTTATCATTACTAAAACCTATCCACATGAGGGAGAGAAAGAACTGTGTTGGAAAGAAGGGTCTGGCCCAAGGTCAAGGTTAAGGAAGGCTGAGATCTGGACTCCAACCAGCTTGCTTTTACTCTGGTTTTCTCCTGCCTGGAGCTTGCAGTGAGCACTTGGAGGCTGTAAGTGGGACCTACAGGAATGTGGCTGCACAAGGCTGCCTGCGCCTCTGTCTCCAAATCTGAATCCAGTGTCCTCACTGCCCCACCCAAGTTGGAAACACACAGAACACTCTTCTCAACCACTGAGGCCCCTACCAACAGCCTGCCAGCAGGTCTAAGGCTTGAATCACTCACCACGCCAGCCCTGGGGCCCTCCCGCCCACCACATGCACAGACAGCCTAGGAGTCTGCCCTTGATGTCCACGTAAGGGCCAAGCACTGCCTCCAACAGGGAAGTCAGGCTGCTGGCTGAGGGTGAGTGGAGTGGGTGGGGAGGCCATGCGGGGTGGTGGCGGGGGGTGGGACAGCAGCAGAGTTGGCAGGTACCACCTTTGTGCTCAGGAACATGGAAGTTAGAAAGGAAGCAGCTGGAAGTCACAGAAGAGGTTCAGTAGGGGTGGTGGTTGAAGCCGCGGAATCTGCTTCAAATCCCCAGGGAAGGTGTGTCACTGAGAAGAGTCCTGAGGACCACCAGCCTCCCCACTGGGAATAAACTGGGGCACGCTCACGTGCTGTCCACAAGCATTCACAAAAGTCTCCCTTAACCTTGATTTAATTGGGCATATTTTACTTTTTTTTTTCTTTAAGGGTCACACCCATGGCATATGGAAATTCACGGGGCAGGGGTCGGTCAGAGCCACGGCTGCCAGCCTACACCGCTGCCATAACAACGCAAGATCCCAGCCATGTCCGCGACCTACACCACAGTTCATGGCAATGCCAGGTCCCTAACCGACTGAGCAAGGCCAGGGGTCAAACCCACATCCTCATGGACACTAGTCAGATTTGTTTCTGCTGCACCACAATGGGAACTCCTAATTGGGCATATTTTAAATAAAGTACTTAAGATATTATTTGACTTGACAGATTTTTGAAATCACGTGGAGGCAAAAATGAGGGGCTAATACCTGTTCTTTACAGGGAAAGAAACAACTGGATCAACCAAGGCTGTGAGCTGAGTCAGGAGGGGACTTCTGAAGAGTAGTTTCTTCCCGATTTGATATCCTTTTTTTTTTGTCTTTTTGCTTTATCTAGGGTCGCACCCGCGGCATATGGAGGTTCCCAGGCTAGGGGTCTAACAGGAGCTATAGCTGCTGGCCTTCACCACAGCCACAGCAACACAGGATCCGAGCCGCGTCTGCAACCTACACCACAGCTCACGGCAACGCCAGATCCTTAACCCACTGAGCAAGGCCAGGGATCGAACCCGCAACCTCATGGTTCTTAGTCGGATTCATTAACCACTGAGCCATGATGGGAACTCCTCCTCCTCCTTTTGTTTTAATTAGGCCTGCTTAATAGTGTCTATTTTGTCCAAAATAAGAATTTTATATTTTTGGTGGTATATTTCATCACTTATCAAGACTCAGCCCTTTTATCTCCCACAAAGGCCTCTCCCATCTCCCTTCCTCTGAGTCACAAGTTCCTCTAAGGCAGCTTTTCTGGTTCTCCTAAGATAAGGCAGCAGCTGCAGCCTCGGGCAAAGCAGTACCAGCCAGGGCCTTCCTTCTGGTCTGGGACAAAGTGTCTTGTGCTCCTTGGGCCATGTTAGGGCTGTGTGTTCCCTTTGGCTGTCTTTGATTAAACTATATTGTGATCATGAGATCTCTGTAGTTCAACATCCAAACCAGGAGTTTTGAACTGAGCACAGGGCTAGGGGCAAGGCAGGGAACAAATTCTGGCAGTCCATCCTCAGGGCAATCAGGTAACAGGGGAAAAGACTTCAAACAGTTCACTGTAGAACTGATTCTTTGATTATGTATGACTTACGAGCTATGAAATAATAACTGGAGAAATGACCTAGTCTGAGGATCAGGGAAGTGACATTTAAGCTGAACTCTGAAGATTAAGGCGTTGACTTTGGGGATTTGGGGTGGAGGATGGGGGGCTGACAAGTCATTCCACGTGGAAGGAACAGCAGGGCTGAACGGTTTGGGAAGCAGCCATCAGGGCCAGAGGGCAGAAAGACAGGAACCAGGAGCCAGAAGCGGCTGGCCCTGGCAGCCAGGTGTATTCAGGGGCTACACCTGCAGGCTGCAGTGATGATTTTATTCTAAGAAAAATGGGAAGCCATGAGAAGGAAGGAGAGATTTTTTAAAGGTCCCTCTAGCCTATGCCTGGGGAACTGGTGCTGGAGTTAGGAGAGGTCCAGGGTGAATGCAGAGACTACAGGAGGCTAGTTGAGGGGTGGATGAACAAGGGCAGGGATGGCAGAAACGGAGCGAAATCTATAATGGACAGATGTGGATGTGAGTCCTACCTAGCAGGTCAACATGACCAGTTATATCACTCAAATCAGAAATAATCACTAGAATACATGATTTGTATTAGGACAACATTAATAAATCAACCATCGTTTAAAGGACACTTGTATTCATAGAACAACAGCCACTCTCATGGGCCTGTGCTGGATGTTCTAAGCACATCACACATCTTACCTGGGCTAATGGAGCTCTGAAGGCCTGCACGCAAGGGAGTAATCCAGAGAAGCAAACTAAAGAAGCAATGAGGCAAACACAGAGAACTGATTTGTCGTTGCCAGGGAGCAGGAGGTGTGGGGGAGGGAAGGACTGAGAGTTTGGGATTAGCAGATGCAAGCTACTATATGTAGGATAAACAACAAGGTGGTATTGTATAGCACAGGAACTATAGTCAATATCCTGTGATAGGGAGTTCCCATCCTGGCTCAGAGGTAACAAATCCAACTAGGATCCATGAGGATGCAAGTTTGATCACTGGTCTCGCTCAGTGGGTTGAGGATCTGGCTTTGCTGTGACTTGTGGTGTAGATTGCAGACACAGCTCAGATCCTGTGTTGCTGTGGCTGTGGTGTAGGCCAGCAGCCGTAGCTCTGATTCGATCCCTAGACTGAGAACTTCCATATGCCAGGCATGCAGCCCTAAAAAGGAAAAAAAACAATTGTGTAATAAACCATAATGGAAAAGAATGTGAAAGAAAAAATAATATATATATATATGAGTAACTTTGCTGTATAGCAGAAATTAACACAACATTGTAAATCAATCAGACCTCAATAAGTTTTTTTTCCAAAAGTAGTGAGGATCTGAATAAGTCTCTGAAGATGGCAGAGTAGAAGGACTCAAGCCCCCCCCCTTACAAAACACCAAAATTACAACCAATTGCTGAACAACCATCAATAAAATAGACTGGAATCTACCAAAAAAGATATCCTACACCCAAAGACAAAGAAGAAGCCGCATCAAAATTGTAGGAAGCGTGCTTGAGCGATATAAGCAATCCCATACCCACCAGGTGGGTGACCCACAGATGGGAAAATAACTATCACAGTGAGAGTTCCAAACCCCATGTCAGGTTCCCCAGCCTGAGGGTCTCCCACTGAGGGGAGGTATCCCTGGAGCATCTGGCATTCAGTGAAGGCCCACGAGGCTGTGTGCAGGAGCTCCACAGAACGGGGGGGAAACAGAGCCTCTGCTCTTGGAGGGTGCACACAGGATTTCATGTGCACCTTCTCCCAGGGCAAAGCAGGGACTCTGTAAGAATCTGGGTCAGACCTAACTGCAGGTCTCAGAGGGTATTCTGGGAAAGCAGGGAGTGGCTGTGGCTCACTGTGAGGGCAGGACATTGGAGGCTGAAAATAATCACTGGCATGAGGCTACCTTTGGAAAAGTCTGGCCCTATAAATCATTGTAGAGAAACCCCAGGCCAAACAACAAACAGGGTGGGAACACAGCCACACCCATCAGCAAACAAGCTGCCTAAAGTCCTCCCAGGCATACAGCCACCTCTAAACATTCAGAGACAAAGCCCTACCCATTAGAGGGACAAGAATCAGCTCCACTTATCATTGGGAAAAGGCACCAGTCCCTCCCATCAGGAAGCCTGCATTAAGTCCCTGTATCAACTTCAACCACGAGGAGGCAGACACCAGCACCAAGAGGCTCTGACCCTGTAGCCTACAAAGAGGAGACCACACAAAAATCTACACAAAATGAAAAGGCAGAGAAATATGAGCCAGATGAAGGAACAAGACAAAACCCCAGAAAAACAGCCAAGTTAAGTGGAGATAAGCAACCTCCATGAAAAAGACTTTAGACTAATGATAGTAAAGATGATCCAAGGTCTCAGAAAAAAAACTGGAACCAAGATCAATAAATTACAAGAAAAGTTCAACAAAGAAGTGGAAGACTTAAAGATTAAACAAGCTGAGATGAAGAACACAATAATGAAATAAAGAACTCACTAGAAGGAACCAATAGCAGAATACAAGAGGCAGAAGAACAAATAAGAATGGTGGAAGAAAGACTGGTAGAAATTACTGATGTGGAGAAGAATAAAGAAAAAAGAATGAAAAGAAATGAGGAGTCTAAGAAAACTCTAGGACAATGTTAAATACACCAACATTCACACTACAGGGGTGCCAGAAGGAGAAGAAGGAGAAAGGACCAGAGAAAATATTTAAGAGATAATAGCCAACAACTTCCTTAACATGAGAAAGGAATCATTTACTCAAATCTAGGAAGCACAATGAATATCATATAATAAACCCAAGAAGGAACACCCTGATCAAACTGATCCAAACTGAAGACAAAGAGGAAATACTGTAAGCAGCTAGGAAAAGCAACAAGTAACATGTAAGGAATCCCTCTAAGGTTATCAGCTGATTTTTAAGCAGAAATTCTGCAGGCCAGAAGGGAGTGGCATGGTATACTTAAAGTGATGAAAGGAAAACATCTACAACCAAGAATACCCTACCCAGCAAGGCTCTCATTTAGATTTGAAGGAGAAATCAAAAGCTTTACAGACAAGCAGGAGTTCCTGTTGTGGCTCAGCTGTAACAAACCCGACTAGTATCCATGGGCTTGTGGGTTTGATCCCCGGCCCACACAGTGGGTAGAGGATCTGGCATTGCTGGGAGCTGCTGTGTAGGCTGCAGACATGGATCAGATCTGGTGTTGCTGTGGCTATGGTGTAGGCTGGCAGCTGCAGCTCTGATTCGACCCCTAGCCTGGGAACTTCCATATGCCATGGGTGTGGCCCTAAAAAAATAAAAATGCTTAACAGATAAGCATTCAGCACCACCAAACCATCTTTACAACAAATATTAAAGGAACTTCTCTAGGTAGAAAAGAAAAGGCCAGAACTAGAAACAAGAAAACTACAAAGGAGAAGGCTCACCAACGAAGGGAAACATATAGTAAAGGTAGGAAATCATCCACACACAAATATGATATCAAAACCAGCAATTGCAAGAACAGGAGGTTCTTGTCAGAAATGCAGAATACTGAAGATGCATTTGCAATTAAGAGACCACAACTTAAAAACAATCTTGTATATATATGGACTCCTATATCAAAACCTCCTGGTAGTCCCAGCCCCCCTGGGTTCCCTTAGCCCAGCCCAGTCCAACCCGGTTCCCAGGAGGATGAAGTCTGTGTATAAAGAGGAGCATCTGTTCGAGAAGCACCGCTCTGAGGGCAAGAAGATCCGAAAGAAATACCTGAACCAGGTGCCAGTGATAGTAGAGAAGTCTCCCAAAGCTCGAATATGAGACCTAGATAAAAAGAAATACCTGGTGCCTTATGATCTCACAGTCAGTCCATTCTACTTCTTGATCTGGAAGCGAATTCATCTCCGAGCTGAGGATCCCTTGTTTTTCTATGTCAACAATGTCATTCCACCCACCAGTGCCACAACGGGTCAGCTGTACCAGGAACACCATGAAGAACACTTCTTTCTATACATTGCCTACAGTGATGAAAGTGTCTACGGTCTGTGAAGCTGCTTCCCTTAAGGTCAGGGGTCCCATTCTTCAAAAAGAGTGGTGGCCCCCCTTCCTTGACCTACTCTTCCTTGAGGCTCAAACACCACATCCTTTATTCAGGACCTGTACTTCCTTACATTTGAGACTCTCCTCCAGCCCCTCTTAAAACAAGGGTTAATGGGGGAGATGCCTCCAGTACTTCTCCTTTCCCCCCCTTTCTCTACCACTTTCCCACTCTGCTTTAGACTTCTTGATTGTCCATCTCTGTCACATCCAGTGACTGTTTTCGTTTCTGTTTCCTTTCTAACTGCCCCAAGGGGCTCAGGATCCCAACAATCCCGTATTTTTACTACCTTCTCTTTGGGGGATAGATGGAAGGGACTGAAATCATGGGGTGGGGGGGCAGAGATAGCAGGCACATCAATAAAGAGGAAACCACCAAGCTGGAAAAAAAAAAACCCTCCTAGTAACCATAAACCAAAATCTACAATAGGTACACATGCATATAACAAAAATCCATCCAAATGCAACCCTATATAGTCACCAAACGACAAGAAAACAGAACAAAATAAGAAGGGAAGAAAAAAGACCAAGAAAAAGGATTTCCCATCGTGGCGCAGCAGAAACGAATCCAACTAGGAACCACAGGGTTGTGGGTTCAACCCCTGGCCTTGCTCAGTGGGTTAACGATCCAGCATTGCCGTGAGCTGTGGTGTAGGTTGCAGACACAGCTCAGATCCCACACTGCTGTGGCTGTGGCATAGGCCAGCAGCTATAGCTCCAATTAGACCCGTAGCCTGGGAACCTCCACATGCCATGGGTACGGCCCTAAAAAAATGATAAAAAGACAAAAAAAAAAAAAAGGCCAACAAAAACAAACCCAAAACAATTAAAGAAATGGCAATAAGAATACACATATCAATAATTACCTTCAATGTAAATGGACTAAATGCTCCAACCAAAAGACATAGACTGGCTGAATGGGTACAGAAACATGACCCATATATACGCTATCTACAAGAGATCCACTTCAGTTCTAGGGAAACATACAATCTGAAAGTGAGAGGATGTAAGAAGATATTCCACACAAATGGAAATCAAAAGAAAGCTGGAGTAGTAATACTCATATAAGGCAAAACATACTTTTAAAAAAAGATGGTTACAAGAGACAAAGAAGGGCATTACATACTGATCAAAGGATCAATCCAAGAAGACTTAACAATTGTAAATATATATGCACCTAACATAGAAACACCTCAATATATAAGACAACTGCTGACAGCCATAAATGGAGAAATTGACAATAACACAATAGTGGGTGATTTTAACACTCTTCTTATAGCAATGGGAAGATCATCCATACAGAAAATCTACAAGGAAACACAAGCCTTAAATGATGCATTAGACCAGATGGACTTAATAGATATGTATAGAACAATCCATCCAAAAGTAGCAGAATACACACTTTTCTCTAGTGTACACAGAACATTTTCTAGGATAGATCATATTCTGGGCCACAGATCAAAGCTCAGTAAATTTAAGAAAATTGAAATATATCAAGCAAATCAACAACAGGAAAAAAAACTGCAAAACCACAAACGTGAGGATTAAACAGTACACTATTGAACAACCAATGGATTACTGACAAAATCAAAAAGGAAATAAAAAAAAATACCTAGAGACAAATGACAATGAGGGTGCAATGATCCAAAATTTATGGGATGCAGCAAAACCAGTACTAAGGAAAGATTATAGCAATTACAAGCCTATCTCAAGAAACAAGAAAAATCTCAACCTAACCTTACACCTAAAGCAACTAGAGAAAGAACAAACAAAACCCAAAGTGAGTAAAAGGAAAGAAATCATAAAGATCAGAGCAGAAATAAATAGAAATGAAGAAAGCAATAGAAAAGATCAATGAAACAAAAAGCTGGTTTTCTGAAAAGATCAACAAAATTGATAAACCAGCCAGACTCGTCAAGAAAAAAAAGGGAGAGGGCTCAAATCAATAAAATTTGAAGTGAAAAAGGAGACGTTACAGTGAACATCACAGAAATACAAAGGATGATAAGAATATTATAAGCAACTATATGCCAATAAAATTGACAACCTTGAAGAAATGAACAAATTCTTAGAAAGGTACAATCTTCCAAGACTGAACCAGGAGGAAATAGTAAAAAATGAGTGGACCAACCACAAGTACTGAAATTGAAATATGATTAAAAAATTTCCAACAAACAAAAGTTCAGGACCAGATGGCTTCATGGATGAATTCTATCAAATATTTAGAAAGAGTTAACACATAACTTTCTCAAACTATTCCAAAAAGCAGTAGAGGAACACTTTCAAACTCATTCTATGAGACCACCACCACCACCCCGATCCCAAAACCAGACAAAGATACCACAAAAAAAGAAAATTACAGGCCAATATAACTGATGCACAGAGATGCAAAAATTTTCAAAAAATACTAGGAAATCAAACCCAATAATACATTGAAAAAATCATACAACATCAAGTGTGATTTATCATATGGATGCAAGGATTTTTAATATCAATTGGTGTAACACGCTGCTTCAATTAACAAATACAAGAATAAAAACCAGGAAGTTCCCACTGTGGCTCAGCAGTAACTAGCCCAACTAGTATCCATGAGGATGTAGGTTCAATCCCTGGCTGTGCTCAGTGTGTTAAGGATCCAGTGTTGCCGTGAGGTATGGTGAAGGCTGCAGACGTGGCTCAGATCCTGAGCAGCTCTGATTTCACTTCTAGCATGGGAACTTCCACATGCCTCAGGTGTGGCTCTTTAAAAAAAAAAAAAAACTCCAGAAAGTGGGCACAGAGGGAACTTACCTCAACATAATAAAGGCAATACATGACAAACACACAGTGAATACCATCCCCCCACTTTTTTCTGTCTATTAAGAGCCAAACCCATGGCATATGGAAGTGCCCAGGCTAGGGGTTGAATCAGAGCTAGAGCTGCTGGCCTACACCACAGCTCACAGCAACACTGGGTCCTTAACCCAGAGAGTAAGGCCAGGAATCAGACCCACATCCTCATGGTTACTAGTCAGATTTGTTACCACTGAGCCATGATGGGAACTCTGCTAACATCATTCTCAATGGCAAAAATCTGAAAGAATGCCCATTAAGATCAAGAACAAGACAAGGATGTCCACTCCATTTCTATTCAACATGGTTTTAGAAATTCTAGCCCCAGCAATCAGAGCAGAAAAATAAAAGGAATCCAAATTGGAAAGGAGGAAGTAAAACTACCCCTATTTTCAGATGACATACTATACATAGAAAATCCTAAAGATGCTACCAGAAAACTGTTAGAATTCATCCATGAATTCAGTAAAGTTGTAGGATATAAAATACATGGAAATCAATTGCATTTCTATATCCTAACAATGAAAGATCAGAAAGGGAAACTAGGGAAACAATCCCATTTACCACTGCATCAAAGAGAATAAAACACCTAGGAATAAATGTACCTAAAGAGACAAAAGACCTGTACTCTAAAAACTATAAGATGCTGATGAAAGAAATCAAAGATTACACAAATAGATGGAAAGATATACCACACTATTGGATTAAATATTCAATATTGTGAAAATGACTATACTACCCAAGACGATCTACAGATTCAACCCAATCCCTATCAAATTACCAATGGTATTTTTTCATAGAACTAGAAGCAAATATTTTATAATTTGTTTGGAAACACAAGACCCCAAGTAGCCAAAGCAATCCTGAGAAAGAAAAAGAGAGCTGAGGGAATCAGACTCCCTGACTTCAGATTATACTACAAAGCTACAGTCATCAAAACAGTATGGTACTGTCACAAAAGCAGAAACACAGATCAATGGAAAAGGATAGAAAGCTCAGAAATAAACCCATGCACCTATGGTCAACTAATCTACAACAAAAGAGGAAAGAAAAGAGTCTTTGCAATAAGTGGTGCTTAGAAAGCAGCTACATGTAAGTGAATGAAATTAGAACATTTTCTAACACCATACACAAAAATAAACTAAAAATGGATTAAAGACCTAAATATAAGACCAGATACTATAAAACTCTTAGAGGAAAACAGAGGCAGAACACTCTCTGACATAAACTGCAACATATGTTCTGAGATTCACCTCCTAAAGTAATGACAATAAAAACAAAAATAAACAAATGGGACCTAATTAAACTTAAAAAGCTTTTACACAGCAAAGGAAACCATAAACAAAATGAAAAGACACACCACAGAATGGGAGAAAATATTTTCAAATGAAGTAACTGACAAGGGATTAATCTCCAAAATATACTAACAACTCATGCAGCACAATATCAAAAAAAACAAGCAACCCAATCAAAAAATGGGCAGAAGACTTGGAAATTTCTCCAAAGAAGATGTACAGATGGCAAAAAAAAAAAAAACACATGAAAAGATGCTCAATTACTAGAGAAAAGCAAATCAGAACTACAGTGAGGTACCACCTTACACCAGCCAGAATGGCCATCATCAAAAAGTCTACAAACAGTAAGTGTTGGAGAGGGTGCAGAGAAAAAAAACCCTCTTACACTGTTAGTGGGAATGTAAAATGGTACAACTACTATGGAAAACAGTATTGAGGTCCCTCAATAAATTAAAAATAGAACTACCATATGATCTAGCAATCCTACTCCTAAGCATGTATCTGGAGAAAGTAATAATCTGAAAATATATATGCACCCCAGTGTTCATTGCAGCACTATTTACAACAGCCAAGACCTGGAAGCAACCTAAATGTCCATGGACAGAGGAATGGATAAAGAAGATGTGATACATATATACAATGGAATATTACATAGCCATAAAAAGAAGGAAATAATGCCATTTGCAGAAACATGGATAAAACTAGAGATCGCCATACTAAGTGAAGTTCATCAAAGAGTGAAAGACAAACATCATATGCTATCACTTATGTGTGGAATCTTAAAAAAAGGGTACAAATGAACTTACACAGTGTACCCTGAGGGGAATTCAGGATGCAGAAAGCAGGATATCTGCCCTAGATAGTTAAGATGCTTATTAAAGAGGTGATTTTAATGAGCCCAGACTCTTGCATCTTCCGAAATGCAGAAAAGCACTAAATCATTAAGATGTGATTAGCAGTAATCTTCTGATGTTCATATAAACTTTTTTTTTTCTAGCAAAAACTCCTACATATCCTGGCGCCTCCCTTACTTCTTTGGAACAGTCCCTCAAAGCTATCTAAGAGGCCGTCTCCTGGACTACAGTCCTCAGTGGACTGTATGTCCACTGAATATAATAAAAGTTTCAACTTTCAGATTATACATTTTCTTCAGTTGACAACTTTGGTGATCAATGCAGGGCAGACTTCCCTCTTTTGCCGGAACTCTGTGAAGATTTGGAGTCTTGGTACCAATAGAGGCCTCTTGGGCACATCTACCTCCTGATGTCCAGACACATTTGGGTGAGTCCCTCCTAGGGTTTCCGATCTCATTAGTGGCTGATGATCCTAGATCGAATTTGGTGGTGGTAGAAACTCCTCTCTGAGGAGTAGGTTATTCTTTGTTTTTTTTTGTTGTTGTTGTTGTTGTTTTGGTTTTTAGGGCTGTACCCATGGCATATGGAGGTTCCCAGGCTAGGGGTCTAATCTGAGCTGTAGCTACCAGCCTATGCCAGAGCCACAACAACACCAGATCCAAGCCGTGTCTGCAACCTACACCACAGCTCACGGCAACGCCAGATCGTTAACGCGCTGAGCAAGACCAGGGATCGAACCTGCAACCTCATGGTTCCTAGTCAGATTCGTTAACTGCTGCGCCACGAAGGCAACTCCAAGTAGGTTATTCTTGAAGTTTAGTTTCGGGGGAGGTACTTGGGTTCTCCTCAGTTGAAAGACTAGGAAGACTTAGCTCAGTTGAAAGACACTGAGTAGGGTTGGACAGGGTAATTAGGTGGGAGACTGGTCTGTTTTTTCTTGTGTTGGCTCCTTTAATAGAATTTGTCAGAAGAAAAGGGAGGGTATCTCAGGCGATCTTTCAGCTTCAAAGAAGGTAGCTCTCCTCCCCCGTGGCTTTCTCAGGCAGCTAAGAAAATTGCAGGAGGAGTGGAGGCAAGTTCTCATACTGTGCAGCCATCCCTATAGGGAAACTCATTGTTTTTTAAGATTATTTTTTCTATTATAGTTGATTTACAATGTTCTGTCAATTTCTGCTGTACAGCAAAGTGACCCAGTCAGACATATATACACTAACTGGTCCAAGTACCCACAGTGGTCTTATACTACCAGAGTGAGAAACTGAGACACCTAAGAAAGGGGAAACGCAGGAGAATGGTTTAAGATGGTGGAATAGAAGGACTGGAGCTCAACTTCTCTCCCAAAAAACAACAAAACTACAACCAAATGCTAAGCAACCTCGGACCAAATGGACTGTAAACTTCCAAAAAAAAAATTCTGCGCCAGAAGACAAAGAGGAGACCACATCAAGAGGTAGGAGGGGCGATTACACAATAGAAGCAACCCCATACCTCCCGGGTGGGAAGCCCCACAGATTGGAAAGTAACTGTATCACAGAGACTCAGCTACAGGACTGAGAGTTCTGAGCCCCGCATCAAATCCCCATGCCTGGCGATCTGGCACAGGGAGAAAAAGCCCCTAGAGCATCTGGCATTGAAGGACAGTGGGACTTGTGTGTGGGAGCTCCACAGGACTGGGGGAAACAGAGACCCCATTCTTGAAAGGCACACACAATACTTTCACATGACTGGGTCCCAGGGCAAAGCAGTCTCCACAAGAATCTGGGTGAAATCTGGCTGCAATTCCAGGAGGATCTCCTGGGAAAACAGGGGTGACTGTGCCTTGTTGTGGGGGAAGGGCATTGGAGGTGAAGCTCTCGGGGATATTCAGCAGCCTGCATTCTCTAGAGGTGGCCATTTCTGGGAAAATCTGGTCCCTCCCATCAGTGCTGAGAAGCCCCAGGCCAAACAATAATCCAGGTGGGATCTCAGCCCCAACCATCAGTAAGCAGGCTGCCAAAAGACCCCTCAGGCACACAGCCAGCCTCTAATCTCATCCAGAGACAAAGCCCCATCCATCAGAGGGATAGGAATCAACCCCACCTACCAGTTGGCAGGCACCAGTCCCTCTTATCTGGAAGCCTACAGCAAGCCCCCCCCCACCCCATACCAACTTTAGCCAAAGGGGAGACAAATACCAGAACTAAGAGAGGCTACCACTCTATTGTCTACAAAAAGGTCACCACACCAAAACCCTATAAAAATGAAAAGACAGAAAACTATAACTCAGATAAGGGAGAAAGAGAAAAGCCCAGAAAAAGAGCTCAGTGATGAGGAGATTATCAGCCTCCCAGAAAGAGACTTCAGACTGTTGATGCTGAAGATGATGCAAGGCATTGGAAATAGACTGGAGGCAAAGATTGATAATTTACATGAAACACTGAGCAAAGAAATACAAGCTGTAAAAATTAAACAAGAAGAGATGCAAAATACAATAACTGAAATAAAAAATTCATTAGAAGCAGCCAACAGTAGCATACAAGAGGCAGAAGAACGAATCGGTGAGGTGGAGGACAGATTAGTGGAAATCACTAATGAGGAAGAGAAAAGAGATAAAAGATTGAAAGGAAATGAGCAGAGTCTCAGAGAGCTCTAGGATAATGTTAAACGCACCAACATATGTATTATAGGAGTGCCAGAGGGAGAAAAGAGAGAGAAGGGGACAGAAAAAATATTTGAAGAGATAATAGCTAAAAGCTTCCCTAATATGGGAAAGGAACCACTCACTCAAATCCAGGAAGCGCAATGAATACCATATAAAATAAACCCAAGGAGGAACACCCCAAGACACATATTAATCAAGGGAACCCCGATAAGGTTATCAACAGATTTGTCAGCTGAAACTCTTCAGGCCAGAAGGGAGTGGCATGATATTCTGAATATGATGAAAGGAAAAAACTTTCAACCAAGATTACTTTATCCAGCAAGGCTCCTATTCAGATTTGGAGAAGAGATAAAAACCTTTACAGATAAGCAAAAGCTAAGTGATTTCTGCAACACTAAACCAGCTTTACAACAAATCCTAAAGGAACTTCTCTAGGCAGAAAAGAAAAGGCCACAACCAGAAACAAAAACACCACAAATGACAAGGCTCACCAGTAAAGGCATATATACAGTAAAGATACTAAATCATCCATGCACAATTATGCTACCAAAATCAGAAATTTTGAGAAGAGAGCACAAATGCAGGTCACTGGAGATGCACGTGTAATTAAGAATCCAACAACTTAAAACAATCTCATTTATATATAGACTGCTATATCAAAACTCCAGGGTAATTGCAAACCAAAAATCTACAATTGATACACAAACAAATAAGAAAAATCAACTCAAATACAACATTAAAGATAGTCATCTTGTGAGAGGAGACAACAAGAGAAAACAGACTTTAAAATGAAGAACATTTTAAGAGACAAGGAAGGGCACTACATAATGATCAAAGGATCAATCCAAGAAGAAGACACAATTTTAAATATCTATGCACCTAACATAGGATCACCACAATATATAAGGCAACTGCTAACAAACTTAAAAGGAGAAATCAACAAAACACAATCATAGTGGGGAAATTTAACACCCCACTTACAGCAATGGACAGGTCATCCAGACAGAAAATCAATAAGGAATCACAGGCCCTGAACGAAGAATTAGATCAGATGGACTTCATAGATATTTATAGGACAATCCATCCAAAAGCAACAGAATACACATTCTTCTCAATTGCACATGGAACATTCTCTAAGATTGATCACATCCTGGGCTACAAATCAAGCCTCAGTAACTTTAAGAAAATTGAAATCATTTCAAGCATCTTCTCTGACCACAATGCTATACGACTGGAAATCAACAAGAAAAAAATGGCCAAAAAGACAAACACGTGGACACTAAACAACACACTACTAAACAACCAATGGATCACTGAAGAAATCAAAGAGCAAATTAAAAAATACCTAGAAGCAAATGACAACAAAGACATGACACTCCAAAACCTCTGGGATGCAGCAAAAGCAGTTCTAAGAGGAAAGTTTATAGCAATACAAGCTTACCTCAGGAAACAAGAAAAAGCTCAAATCAACAACCTAACTTTACATCTAAAGCAGCTAGAGAGGGAAGAACTGACAAGACCTAAAGTTAGTAGAAGAAAAGAAATCATCAAGATCAGAGCAGAAATCAATGAAATAGAAATGAAGAAAACCATAGAAAAGATCAAGGAAACTAAAAGCTGGTTCTTTGAAAAGATCAACAAAATTGATAAACCCTTAGCCAGACTTATCAAGAAAAAAAGACACAAATCAAGAAAATTAGAAATGAAAAAGGAAAAGTAACAACAGACATCACAGAAATACAAAGGATCATAACAGACTACTATACGCAACTATATGGCAATAAAATGGAAAACCTAGAAAAATGGACAAATTCTTAGAAAAGTACAATCTCCCAAGACTAAACCAAGATGAAATAGAAAATATGAATAGACCGATCACAAGTTCTGAAACTGAAACTGTGATTTAAAAACTTCCAACAAACAAAAGTCCAGGACCAGATGGTTTCACAGGTGAATTCTATCAAACATTTATAGAAGAGCTAACACCTATCCTTCTGAAACTCTTCCAAAAAATTGCAGAGGAAGGGACACTCCCAAACTCATTCTATGAAGCAACCATCACTGTGATACCAAAACCAGACAAAGATACCACAAAAAAAGAAAATTACAGGCCAATCTCACTGATGAACATAGATGCAAAAATTTGCAACAAAATACTAGCCAACCGAATCCAACAATACATAAAAGGATTGCACACCATGATCAAGTGGGATTTATCCCAGGGATGCAAGGATTCTTCAATATCTGCAAAGCAATCAGTGTGATACAGCACGTTAACAAACTGAAGAATAAAAACCATATGATCCTCTCCATAGATGCAGAAAAAGCCTTTGACAAAATCCAACACCCATTTCTGATAAAAACCCTTCAGAAAGTGGGCATAGGGGGAATCTACCTCAACATAATCAAGGCCATCTATGACGAACCCAAATCTCACATCATTCTCAATGGTGAAAAGCTGAAAGAATTCTGGCTGAGATCAGGAACAAGACAGGGATGTCCACTCTCGCCACTACTGTTCAACATATTTCTGGAAGTCCTACCTACAGCAATCAGAAAAGAAAAAGAAATAAAGGGAATCCAAATTGGAAAGGAAGAAGTAAAACTATCACTTTTTGCAGATGACATGATACTATACCTAGAGAATCCTAAAGACTCTACCAGAAAACTGTTAGAGCTCATCAATGAATTTGGCAAAGTCGCAGGATACAAAATTAATACACAGAAATCAACTGCATTTCTGTATACTAACAATGAAAGATCAGAAAGAGAAATTAGGGAAGCAATCCCATTTACCATTACATCAAAAAGAATCAAATACTTAGGAATAAACCTGCCTGTACTCTGAAAATTATAAGGTGATGAAAGAGATCAAGGACGATATGAACAGGTGGAAAGACATTCCATGCTCTTGGATTGGAAGAGTCAATATTATCAAAATGACTATACTGCTCAAGGCAATCTACAGATTCAATACAATCCCTATCAAATTACCAAGGACCTTTTTCATAGAACTAGAACAAAATATTTGAAAGTTTATTTGGAAACACAAAAAAAAACCAGAACAGCCAAAGACATCCTGAAAAAGAAAAGTGGAGCTTGGAGGAATCAGGCTCCCTGACTTCAGACTCTACTACAAAGCTACAGTCATCAAAACCGTATGCTACTGGCACAAAGACAGAAATATAGATCAGTGGAACAGGATAGAAACCCCAGAATTAAATCCACGTATCTATAGTTAACTAATCTATGACAAAGGAGGCAAGAATATACATTGGACAAAAGACAGCCTCTTCAATAAGTGGTGCTGGGAAAACTGGACAGCTACATGTAAAAAAATGAAACTAGAACACTTCCTAACACCATGCACAAAAATAAATTCAAAATGGATTAAAGATCTAGATATAAGACCAGATACTATAAAACTCTTAGAGGAAAACAGGCCAAACACTCTCTGACGTAAATAATAGCAACATCTTCTCAGATTCGTGTGTCAGAGTAAGGACAATAAAAAAAGAAATAAACAAATGGGACTTAATTAAACTTCAAAGTTTCTGTACAACAAAGGAAACTCTAAGCAAAATGAAAAGACAACCCATAGAATGGGAGAAAATATTTGCAAATGAATCGACTGACAAGGGATTAATCTCCAAAATTTACAAACACCTCCTACAGCTCAATACCAAAGAAACAAACAACCCCATCAAAAAATGGGCAGAGGATCTAGGCAGACAGTTCTCCAAAGAAGACATGCAGATGGCAAATAAACACATGAAAAGATGTTCAACATCGCTCCTCATTAGAGAAATGCAAATCAAAATCACTATGAGGTACCACCTTACACAGGCTAGAATGGCCATCATCAAAAAGTCTACAAACAATAAGTGCTGGAGAGGGTGTGGAGAAAAAGGATCCCTATAACACTGCTGGTGGGAATGCAAATTGGTGCAACCACTGTGGAAAACAGTATTGGATCCCAGGCTAGGGGTCCATTTGGAGCTACAGCTGCCGGCCTTCGCCACAGCCACAGCAACGTGGGATCTGAGCCGCGTCTGCAACCTACACCACAGCTCATGGCAACGCCGGATCCTTAACCCACTGAGCAAGGCTAGGGATCGAACCCACAACCTCATGGTTCTTAGTTGGATTCGTTAACCACTGAGCCACTACGGGAACTCCACCTTTTGATACGTTTTTGGACAAACTTCCCAAATATTAAATTCTAATTAAGATTCTTTTGATTGCCAGCTAACTTCAGGATGCTTCAGAGGGCCCCTGAAATATCCCAAAGACAGGTATTAAACTAACTAAATCTGTTTTGTATGTTACATTACATGTGAAACATTGTCAAATAAGTTGTGATAAAATATTCTTATTGTATGGATAAATAACATTAATATAGATATTCCAAAACTTATGTGTAATTCCTAAAAACCTGATATGTCCTGATATAATATTATCAATCATAATTCTAGTTATTACCTTAAAATGTCGTATGTCACAGGAATAGCCAATCTTCTTAGCAATTACATTGTAGTCAGATCTTTAACCATGGCATTTTAAGTCTTTGCCATTTTTAGATAATTATTGTTTTACTCTCATGCTTTTTATAGGATGAAGATCTTCAAGAGGATTCATAAAAAGCACTTTTTCAGAAATATGCTTCTGATAACTGCTAGATCATAGTGGGTAAGAAATTATAAAACTCTAATGGAAAACCTGATGTCTTCATCCAGATCAAGTGGAATGAATTACATAGGACTATATGAATTGATAAATATGATTCATAAATTTATGATTTTTCTGAAATACACTGGCTTTTTTTTTTTCTTTTTAGGGCTGTGCCTGCAAATATGGAAGTTCCCAGGCTAGGCATTAAATAGGAGTTGCAGCTGCCGGCCTACACCACTGCCACAGCAATGCGGGATCAGAGTCAAGTCTGCGACCCTCACCACAGCTTATGGCAATCCCAGATCCTTAACCCACTGAGTGGGGCCAGAGATTGAACCTGCATCCTCATGGATACTGATCAGGTTTGTCACTGCAGAGCCACAACGGGAACTCCTGAAATACACTGGCTTTTAATCTTTGTTTTCCAGAAAACCTTTTCTCTCACGCTAGCTTTGACTTACAACAAGCCAATAAATATTTCATCTTCATTTACAAAGGTTTGCTTTATCTTTTTCCTCTACATATGATTCTTCCAGAATCTGACTTCTCCAGCTGGTCCCCCTGTGGATTTGATAACTTATATTGACCAGATTACAGCTAGTTATACTAATCGTTATTTTAATTTGTTCTCCCTTGTTCTCAAATATTTTATGCCTTATGCCTTTCTCTGCTGTACCCAACATTAACTTCATTAATGTTACTAGTGTTGCCGAAATTCAGCCTCTGTCTGCTGGTGCCAAATTGAAATGCAGAGACAGAGTTTTGCGTAAAGGATAAAAAAATAGCTTTACTGCTTTGCTAGACAAAGGAGAGCCACAGCAGGCTAATGCCTCAAAGACTATGCCCCCCCCCCACTCCCTTAGAAAGAATTGCAGGAATTTTATAGTAAAAAGGAGAAAAACAGATTTTTAGATCGGAATCGGGATTGGGACAAATGTGCATTCTTCTTTCTTTGGGGGAATCTTTGTCCTCAAAGCTGGAGTCAGGAGGTCTCGGTATAATCATGATGGTGGTCTTCTGGGTTACTGCCTGGAATAACAGTACTTGCAGGAGTTCCCGTTGTGACTCAGTGGAAACAAATCTGACTAGAAACCATGAGGTTGCGGGTTTGATCCCTGGCCTCGCTCAGTGGGTTAAGAATCCGGTGTTGCCATGAGCTGTGATGTAGGCCGCAGATGCGGCTAGGATCCTGCGTTATCGTGGCTGTGGCATAGGCCGGCAGCTACTGCTCCAATTAGACCCCTAGCCTGGGAACCTCCACATGCTGTGGGTGCGGCCCTAAAATGAAAAAAAGACAAAAAAAAAAACAAAACAGTACTTGCAAAAAGGGCATATTGATCAGAGATTAGAACAAACTAGAGAAGTTCCTGAAAAACATCATGTTCCCGGAAAACATCATAGGCAATTATGCTCAGGGTGCCTAATCTTTGGCTTATGGGTGATTGTGTTTAGGGTGCAATTAAGCCTGGGAGAAGGACAAGGAAGGACTCTAAGCTGTTCAGTTTTAAAGTATTCATTTCTAAAAGGAGCATAAGGAGTATAACTTTTCTCTTAGGTGTATAAAATGCCTATATTATCATGTGTATTCCTTGAGAGGGAACCAGGATCCTGCCCCAAGGCTGTACTATTGTTGCTTGACTTTTCCTCCTTGTCTCTGCTCCCCTTCCTTCCCTGATCAGCAACTATCTGAACCTGTCCGAACCCGTCCCTAGGAACTCGGGGAAGGTCATGGAGGCTGAATGAGGCCCATTTCCTAAGAACAAGAAATGGGGGACACAGAAAGGCTTTTGTGTCCAGGAACCCCACAGGGCCCTGCTTGGTTTCACCAGCTGTATTACATCCTGTCTGCTTTATAAGATTGTTGTCTCTTGCATGACACAATCTGTGATCAGTCCTCCAACAAAATTAACGACAGCTAAATATCTTGAGGCAATCGATCACATATATAACTCTACATAGAATAATGATAATAGTTCAACGCTAGATATGGGAAGAAACAACAAGGGAAAACACTCCCTGTATCATAACAGACTAGTAAAACAACCCAGGGAATTTTAGATTATCAACAGAGCCTAACCAAAAAAACTTCACATACGGAGGGGCCTATCAGCAACATCTTCACCTGATCTAGGAATGAGTCATCCTAGAGCCACAGGACAAAACTGGTCATGAATACCTCCCAGATGCTGATTGAGTTTATGACCCAGAAGAGGGCTCTGTAGACAAAGAATGCCGCCTGCCATTTCAGTAAACAAAGGATGTTGCAGCCTTAAAATCCCCGCCAGCACACACTGAGGAGAACTCAGGATGGGAAAAAAAACAGAATGCCGGCCTGAGGGAGTGAAGATGCCTATCAAAGGAATGCTTTCAATAAGCCCAGACTCTTGCATCTTGCCATTCATAGAAAAGTACTAAAATCATTAACTTAAGGTGTCTGGTTTTTGTGATTAGCAGTAATCTTTCCATGTTTGACCACACCCCCTCCCCCGCCCCCCAGCAAAAACTCCTGCATATCCTGGATCCTCTCTCACCTCTTTGGAACAGTCCCTCAGACCCATCTGAGAGGCTGTCTCCTGGGCTATAGTCCTCAGCAAGTCCATGGAATAAAACATAATTCTCAACTTTGAGGCTGTGTATTTTTTTTTTTTCAGCTGACAATGGGAAAGGGGATTAAAGAGAATAAACCACCATCAGAGAGGAGTCTCCACAGACCAAAGGTGATGAGGGTGTTACTGGCACCAACAAGTGCATGAATGGGCTTTTAACAAGATAGAAAGTCATTTTAAAACATTAAGTCCAGGAGTTCCCGCCGTGACTCAGTGGTTAATGAATCCCACTAGGAACCATGAGGTTGCGGGTTCGATTCCTGGCCTTGCTCATTGGGTTAAGGTTCCGCCGTTGCTGTGAGCTGTGCTGAAGGTTGCAGATGCGGCTCGGATCCCGTGTTGCTGTGGCTGTGGGAAAGGCCGGCAGCTATAGCTCCTGTTAGACCCCTAGCCTGGGAACCTCCATATGCCACGGGTGCGGCCCTAGATAATGCAAAAAGACAAAAAAAAATTTGAAAAGTAAAACATTAAGTCCAAAATAACTCAGTATGGATGTCCCCACCCTGTATCTTAACCTTGTGTCTTTGTTCTTCACCTTGTTGCTGTGATCAGGTTTGTGGAGTGCAGTTAACTGCTCGCTACAGTGGTTTTGAGTCTAGAGCTCCATGCCCAGGATGGAGATAAACTCTCGAGGTCGCGTGACCTCTGCTCTTACACGTGCATTGCTGCAGCCAGTGGTGCAGAGCTAATCCACCATTAAAGGATATTTTTTTAAAAGAAGCTAAACAGGCTTTTACGAAAGAGCTGAGGCTGATGTGGGGACAGGGGCAGGCAGGTCTTGCTTTCCTAAAGTGAGGAGTGTTCCCACAGGAGTGGATCGTGGGCCGTGTTGCTCCATCTCCACACTGCCAGCGCTGCCCATCTGTCAAACAGATTAGGAAGCTTCATAGCCCTTCCTTAAAACACAGCTGGAGGCACAGCACCTCGTGCTAATCTTTTCCACAGTAAGGCTCTTTTAAGAAAAAGTCATCAAACAAAGCAAAAATGACTGTGTAGCTGTATAACCCGAAGGAAGAGCAGTACCTCTTTGCTACAGATTTCTTTTTAATTTTGTATGAAAGAAGACTTATGTGCTATGGCTTAGAACGAAATGCTTTACAGTCGCAGACCACAATGACAATAACCTGTTTTTTATCTGTGTGTTTTGTCTCTTTTTTAGGTTCCTTGGTTTTGCCTCCACTGGCTATGAGGACGGCAGTTCGATTTGGGGTATCCCTTGTCCCAGTTGTGAGGGAAACAAGCCACTTTTCAAGTCTTATTTGAGGAAATGTACCTTGGAATGCCTTCAAAGGACAAACTCATCTCACTAGATTTTTTTTTTTTTTTTTGATAAAAAGAAATTCTCTCAAGGGGAGAAGAAGATGGCGCTTAGGACAAGGGAGAGAGGTGAGCAGCCAGGCTGCGGAGATTCGCAAGTTAGTGGTGGGGATACTTGGAGTGGAGGTTACCTTGGTGGATGGGGTCAGATGAGAGGCAGTCTCTTCAAAGACTTTACAGTAGTGGGTCTCAAACTTGAGCTAGAACAGACTCTCCTGGAGGGCTTGCTAAATGAGATACAGGATGCTGGCCCTGTCCCCAAGTCTTGATTCAGTAAACCTGGGAGGGGCCTGAGACCCTGAATTTTTGAGAGTTCCAAGTGATGGTGATGCTGCTGGTGCAGAGAACACACTGAGAACCTCCCTCCGAAGCCTCTCTCTGAACACTGAGCGGAACCATTGAAGTTCAGAGGGAGGACAGGAAGTAACAAGTAGCTCCAGTGATGGTCACTAGAATATAGATGAGCAGGAGACTAAGGACACGACGGTTCTCTCCAAAGGCCTGGGGAGATCACAGACTAACTGAAATGGAGGAATGTTATCTCAAAGTTTGTTCCACCCGGAGTCTCCGGGCCTTAGGAAGTTAAGGGGGCAGGACTACCCTCTGCTTCAGGGGGTGCAGCTGACAAATTCCAGGATGACACAGAATGTGCTGTTTTTGAAGGAGGAACATGTGGAGAAGGCAGTCTGGACTAAAACAGTTTTTGAAGAAAATTCACCCCTTGCTTCCTGTTTCATGGACAGTGGCTTGGCCTTGTAACAACATTCATATCCAGAATTTTTTTTTAAGGGCCACAACAGTGGCATATGGAAGTTTCCAGGCTAGGGGTCAAATCGGAGCTGTAGCTACTGGCCTACACCACAGCCACAGCAAGACCACATCTGAGCCGGGTCTGCAGCCTACACTCCAGCTTACAGCAACGCCAGATCCTTAAGCCATTAAGCAAGGCCAGGGATCGAACCTGTGTCTTCACGGATACTAGTAGGATTTGTTACCACTGAGCCACGATGGGAACTCCCATATCCAGAAGTTAAAGCTGCACATTCCAGTAGCAACCCACTGAGCGAGACCAGAGATCAAACCCACATCCTCATGGATACTAGTCGGGTTCATAACTGGCTGAACCAAAACAGGAATTCCTGTCTGGACTATCTTTATGTTAGATACTATACAATGTTTGGTTGCTTAAAGCAAAGACATTGAAATATTGAGTGTAAGTATTGGACATGGACCTAAGGAACCTGATAGGGGATGGAGAGAGAGCATGTATTCCAAGAGCACATTTTAACAACCTAACACCCCCTTTAAACTCACTTAAAAATACAACAAAACATGGAGCAAATGAAAGAGCAGGGACAGTACCCAGAGAAACCTCGTCGCTGGCTACTACAGGGAGGCTGTGAAAACGCTCGACTCTGGAAGCGATTCTGCTGTAAGCTTCTCTAGAGAAGGAAAACCCTGTGCTTTGGGGAAAGGCTGTCTCTTGTTTTCCCTCTCTGCCATTGGTTGCTAGGCATGTCTTCCCTTCATGTGGCCTTAGACCCAGCGGTGACAACTTTAAACTTCACATTTCCAGACTGAGGGGTGGGCAGTGGGGACAGGCCATTTGTCAAGGGCTCAAAGATGATTCTAATCTCCCCTCCGGCGCACAGTACGCCTCCACTGGCCCAACAGACTCAGCTTCTAAATGTCCCCTCCAGCCTTCACATTTGGTAAGAAAACATAAATGTCATGCCATTCCAGGAAAAGCAAACTTCTTCATTTTATAAGGTTAGTTTTATGAGTCAGGCTTAGTTGGAGACAAGTAAACAACTCATTTGTGGATAAAAATTGCTGCGCCGCTCTTATGTTCTGGACAGAATATCAGTGTATTACATTATAGCCTGGAATTATCTCATTGCATTTTCTCTCAGGCAATGTCAGATAAGGCAAATGCAGTTTATGGAACAAAAGTCAGTGACCTTCAGATGAGGCCCCATTCCGTGGGGTCCAAGGAGATCTTTGCACTGGACACTTTGCTTTCTCAGGCTGAGAAGTAGGGGAGAGAAAGAGACAGAATACTGCGCATTAATCTGTTTGGCCAACTCTGGGTATGAGTTCTTGGCCCCTGCAAAGAGTGGAAGTGGCCAGAGGCAGTGTTCCCCTCGGCTTCCCCTCTAGCTCAGGGTGGGGCGAATCAGAAAAGGCTGCTTGTAAGAGGGATTCAAGGTGCTGGGTTTCCCTCCTTCCTGTAGGGGAGCTGGGAGTAGTTGGGGCCTGGCCCAGACTCCAGCTCCAGATGCCCAGTGGGCCCAGCACCCTTCCAGCTCCCTTTGTTTTCATTTAACAAGGATTTAATATTGATCTCTTGCAGGTTCCTGTGCTAGTACAGTGGGGGAGATAAAGTGAAGCCTTCTGGTGTGTAAAAGCAGACACACGTGCAGGGCGGGAGCACAAAGCAGCCAAGTACCAAGACGAGATGGGAGGGTGGGCATATCTGGGGGTGAGGAGATTACCAGGGCTGCAGAAACCAGCCAGAGCTGCTACTCACTGGGTAGAGCCATGTGTCTGGTTAGTACATGCATGAGCTCACAGCCACCCTGGAAGCTGGGTGTGGTAAGCTGAGTAATGGTGCCAAAGACATCCGTGTCCTCGTCCCTGGAACCTGTGGACATGTTACAAGGCAAAGGGGACTTGGCCAATGTGATCAGGATAAGGATCTCAAGATGGACAGAGTGTCCTGGACTATCCAGGTGGATCCAGTGTACTCGCTGGTGCTTTTTTTTTTCTTTTTAGGGCCGCACCCAAGGCATATGGAGGTTCCCAGGCTAGGGGTCGAATCGGAGCTACAGCTGCCAGCCTATACCACAGCCACAGCAACAACAGATCTGACCCGCATCTGCAACCTACACCACAGCTCATGGCAACGCCAGATGTGTAACCCACCGAGCGAGGCCAGGGATTGAACCCACAAC
Source organism: Catagonus wagneri (assembly GCA_004024745.2). Classification (NCBI taxonomy): domain Eukaryota; kingdom Metazoa; phylum Chordata; class Mammalia; order Artiodactyla; family Tayassuidae; genus Catagonus; species Catagonus wagneri. The sequence continues at coordinate 16,325,169 of PVHT021183693.1, forward strand.
CTCATGGTTCCTAGTCAGATTTGCTTCCACTGTGCCACAACGGGAACTCCTGGTGCTTCTTATAAGGAGACAGTACTGTCATATTCAGGAGACACTGCCTGTTGGCTGTGAAGATGGAGGAAAAGCCAAGGAGTACAGGTCACCTTAAGAAGCTGGAGAAGGCCCGGAAATGGATTTTCCCCTGGAACTGCCAGAAGAAATGCAGCCCTTTCAACACCTAAGACATAACCAAGAGTGGAGAACTGCTGTTGCTCCTGTGGGCCCAGCTCTGAGCAAACCTCTTCAACGGATGGACCACTGCCAAGGCAAATAAATGCCAAGGCTGCAAAAAGTGTGAATAAATCTCCGGGGGGATTCATGCCCACAGACAGAGATCAAGGGTCAGGCTGGGTTGAGAAACTGCATGTGCTTAGCATTCTGTGTCTCTGGCGGTTCCCTGGTGGCTCGGTGGGTAAGGATCTGGTACTGTCACTGCTGTGGTGTGGGTTCGATCTCTGGGCTGGGAAACTCTGCAGGCTGGTGGGCCTGGCCCAAAAAATCTCCATGCCTCATGAAGATCAGTCATTTAAGGTTATTTACATTCCAACTATAGCAGAACCACCTAGGTCCTTCAATGAAGAGTGTGTAGCTGCTCCAGACGCCTGGTGGTCTTTATTTGGGGCTGCTACTAATGCTCCGTAATCACACATATCCTTGGCTAGGACACCCCGTGTGGCAGGACAAGTGGAAATGTTACGGGCTGGTAAAAAGAAAGGAAGGAAGCAAGGAAGGAAGGGAGAAAGAGAGAGAGAGAGAAAGAAAAAAGAAAGAAAAGAAAAGTTTGTGCTCAAAACCAGTTTATTACAAGCTGGTTAAAAGCATTCCTACTTGCTAGCTCACCCAGGTGGCAGCTGGCTTGGCTGGCTTGTGTGACTGCAGACAAGTGCCCAAGTTTAACCCTCAGGGCCAGTGTCCTTTCCCACCCCACGCTGGGCCCAGACTTTGCAATCTGAGCCTGCAGACGCAGGTGGGCGCTGCGGTGGGAGGTGGGTGGAGATACTGGAGGTACCCTTGCCATTTTGGCGGAGCAGCATCCGGGAAAGAAGGGCGGGTGTGGGCCTCTGTTCTGGGCTTCCAGGATCGTTACACTTCACCCCCACGGCAGAGGGCGCTGAGGAGCGCCACCTTCCTCCTGCTGACAGCATTCCCCCTACTGATCTTACACTAGGGCCGTGAAAACACTTAGGCACCCTCCTTGTATCCAAGTAGGGGTTATTTCACTTTCGTGTTTCATTACTTATCTTTCCCTACCATATTCACTGCGGCTTACTTCATTCTCCAGTTTTCATTTCTATGGTCTACTTGATGCATTGCTTTCCTCTTCTTGTGAGCCATCACCTCTGAATTATTGACATTAATGGAGAGAAGACTTCAAGGAGTGCAGTAAGTAGATGAATTATGTTGTATTAAAGTGCTTCACAGATTGAAAGAGAGATAAAAAGAAGCAGCTTTTTCTTAGCCAACTAGCCACTCTCTTCGATGTCTTGTGGCTCAGCAGACAGGCTCTATTCTGTCAGACACCAGCGCAGGCACCCACAGCAGCCCAGCCCACTTGCACTGGTGGCAGCAAATGCTTACCAGAAGTCAGCTGTTCTGTCCCTAAATTTGCCTATGCTAAGTGTACTCATTACCTAGCTGCATAATTAAATGTTACAGAAACTGGTTAAGAGGGGGTACCAAAAAAGATGTCATGTCCATGAATTCCAAGTTAAATGTGGAAAGAGTTTTCCAAGAATGCTGTGCAAAGAACATTCCAAGAATGTTCCAAGTCTCTAACACTCTCACTGGTAAACTGGGCATGGGAAAGTCACAGTTAGGCAAGAAGTTAGAAAAAGTAAAAGAAGAGGATTGTGAACTATATTCTTTGCAGGTGCTCCCTCCACTGCAAGTAAACCAAAGTGGAAATTATAGATACCCATTATGGGAGCGTCTTCTTGCTTGAAAGACTGCAAGGTGTGCCAATTAATGGCATTCACCCTACATCAAAAAACAGGTGACAGTTTACATGTATTGACTTATTTAAAATGAAGCAGTTAAGGTTTGGGCAGAACTTCCCCACCATCATGACCTTTGGTTAATTGTTTCTATTCTACTTTCAGCACTGGTCCTGGCTGGTCAGAGGGCAAGTATCGGGTAAGCGGCCAATCCCCAAACAATGGCTGATTCCAAATGAGTGTCTTTCTTGTGAGGTTTGTGCACACCAAGATCTCACCAGTCTCTCGATGTCAGGAAAAGACTGGCCTCTCACCAGCTTTCTGGTGCAGGGGCCAGTGGTCGTAGGACTAATGAGTGATCAGAGGATATGTGTTTCAGAGTAGAGTAAGGGACAGCTTCAAGTCGTCAGGATCTGGGCTAACCCAGGATGCCCTGGGTAGCACAGAAGCTCTCAGTACCACCCCAAATCTCCCACTCCTTCACACTGTGGGTCCTGAGGCCGTGCCATGTGACATCAGAAAAGTAGGGGCCTCCTGGTGGTGTAAGGGTAGCATAAGGTTAGGAAAGAGATGTGATCGGGCAGGGGCAGTGAGGAAACACAAGCCATGTTCTGTGATCTCTCCTCACTAAGAGTAAACAAAGTAAGAGTTCCCTTTGTGGCACACAGGAAATTAATCGGACTATCATCCATGAGGATGTGGGTTCAGTCCCTCACCTCACTCAGTGGGCTGGGGATCTGGCGTTGCTGTGAGCTGCGGTGTAGGTTGTAGATGTGGCTCGGATCTGGCGTGGCTATGGCTGTGGTGTAGGCCACCGGCTGTAGCCCCGAATCAACCTAGCCTGGGAACTTCCATATACTTTGGGTGTGCCCCTAAAAAGGAAAAAAAAACCCAGAACAAAAAAAAAAACACAAAAAAACAAAAAAGAATGCTCACAAGATTTTTCACCAGCTAGATCTGATTTCTTCTCAATATTTCATTGCATTTACCACCAAGCTACTTCTGAATTTCACCACTAGAGGGCAACAGTGTTCCTAAAATAAGGGAGTCTTGAAGAACCACGAAATCACTTTGAATCAAGGAATTTCAAAGCTAGAAGACGTCCTAAAAGTCATTTGGTTTACTGGCTTTCAGTTTTTTTTTTTTTTTTCCTCAGCTGAAATCCACAGCAAGAACTACATGCTTCGTAATGACCCAGTTCATACATATATGTTTGCAACATTTTAAGGGCACAACTTAACCCTTTCTTTTGCAATGCACTCAACAGTTTGTATTCCAAACTCTTTCTTAAAAACAAATAAAAAAACAACTGCAACCTACTAAATAGAATTCATAACCCGCTAGTATGCCATTAGTTTGAAACCCTGACTTTGTCCCAGCCTCTCATCTACAAAGGGATGCACTGACACAGAGGATGAAGAAGGAGCCTTACCACCTACAACTCTCTCACCGCCCAGCTACCTGCTCACCCTGTGTTGGTCCTGGAGGAATGACATTGCGCAGCAACTCATCGCTCACTCCAATAATGCCATGATTGGATAAAGAGGTCGGAGGGTCTATCACTTTCCACCTCTTGTCAATGCTACATCCGCTCCTATAACTGAGGCAGAAACTCCTTGCACTGAAGGCTCCATAGAGGTGGTGTTTGTTCTCATTTAAGTGGTTTCAATCAATCAAGCAATTTCACTGAATTCTAGGGAGAAACTGAAACCACTCTAATCTCAAGAGAGCCTTGGCTCTGAAAGTCACAAACTTCTCTTCCTTGACTCCTTGATTTTAAAGCTTTTGCAACAATTTTGGGAGGAAATGTAAAGATAAACCAGATGATCATAGGAAGTTTTCCTTTCCACTCCCACTAGATTAAAGCAGACGCCAGGATTCCCAAGGTTCCTGCCCAGACCGAGGCGTAAATTCCAACATTATTCTGAAACCCACTGCATGATGGTCTGCAATTAACAAGGGGGCATTGCCCTAGCCTGCCTGAGACCTAGCTTAGATTTTGGAAATCCCGCCCAGGACTAAGGCTCAAAACACTAGTAGGTCTCGGCCTCCGGGAACACCCCATAGCAACCAATTCTGAGTAGTCCCAGGAGAGATCAAGCCTTGCCTTTTGGGCCCCTTCCTCGGTTTCCCCATGTACGTCTTTCACAAGCTGCCTTATGAAAAACCTTTATGGTCTCGTAAATGCCAGAATGACCGAGCCAGTTTTCCGTGGACTCCGCGCACCGAAGGGCCCTTTCAGGCCCGAGACAGTTCCGGACGTCGACGCGCGAGCAGGGATTTCCGCGGACGTCTGAGCATCACAGCCTCCCTGGCCTCACAGCCTCCCTGGCCTTTCCGCTATTGGGCGCACTAGCGCGCGCACACGAATCACCTACCACGCGGCTGGCGCCCGGTCCCCGCGCGCCCTCCCTCTCGCAGTGTCGCTGCTGCACTCACCCAGGCACTGCCCTCCTGCACCTCAGCCAGCACTCGAAGGGCGCTGGGCGAACCCGCGCGGAAGTTGAAGAAGTGCAGCGCCGCGCGCGCCGCCTGCAACAAGAGTCCCTGCGGGAGCTCTGCGTCCTGGCACCACTCGGAGTCCTCCGGGGTCCGGGACCCCGCGGGCGCCGCCGCAGCCCCCTGAAGGGCGAGCAGCAGCAGGAGCGCTAGCAGACGGGTAGCAGGGGGCCGGTTCCCCGGCCGGGGCGCGAAAAGCGACTGTCCGCAGGGTTGCATGGTTGTGAGCTGGCTCGGCGCTCAACTAGCCCCGACTCTAAGCGGGCGGCGTCGGCGTTCTGGGAAATAAGGACGCCCGGGCCCCTCCCCTCTGCCCCCTGGGCGGCCAGCTGGAGGGAGTCTGGGTCCTGCCCTGCGGCGCCCTCTTACTGCTTCCGCAGCCCCTGGGCCCCTCCGCCCCACCCGACTCCGCCCTGGCACCCCGCTGCCCCGGCTCGGCGTCTCGGTGGCGCGGCGCGGAGCGGGAGGGGTGTGGGAGACAAAGGGGGGCGTGGGGACTTTCCCCGCGAGGGTGCAGGGCCTGGCGGGCGCGGCCTCGCGTGGGACCCCCAACTCAGCTCCGCATCCGGCTTCTTTACTTAGCGGATGCTGTGATTTCTAAGCCCTTAGGGTTTCAGAGCAAACCTGTTTCAGTTCTCTAAGGCTTGGAGCTGTGATTTCCCAGAAGATGAAATTGAGAACAGGTGGAGAAGGGGGCAGGACGCAGCCGGCATTACTGGGGTATTTATAGCAAATACAATGACTTTGGAAGTGGGAAAGTCGCCAGAGAACTGGGACTAGAGAGGAGGAGACCAGGCTCCCCTGGTCTGCAGGGCAGTCAGATAAGGACCCAGAGGCCCCAATGGACTTAGAAACAGGTAGGTCACTAATAAACCCGGTGAGGCACAAATGGGCGTGGAACCCAGATACCACTGAAGTGAGGTATGGATGGGGCTGTCAGGCAGTGGAGGAAGCAAGGATTGACGACTCTTTTTAGACACGTGGCAGTGAAGGGATGAGATGGCCACTGTTCTTACGCCACAAACCAGAAAGAAAGCCCAGGAGAACCAAAATTAGAGGCACTCCCAGGAACCATTTTTCCAACCGCCTCTTATATTTTGTTCAGGGGTCCACTCCTTCCAAAACCTGCTGACCCCAGCCCCACTGTGGAAGTAAATGTTGGATGTGTCACATGCTGTGGAGAAAATTAAGCCTGAAGGGGGATGAGGAGTTAGTTATATTTTTAAATAATGTGGTCAGGGCCTCCTCGCTGGGACAGTGATAATATTTAAGGAACTGAAGAAAATGAGGGAGCCAGATGGACGCTTATGAGAAGAGTATACACTGTAGACAGAGGGAATAACAAGTGCCAGGGCCCGGAGGCAGGAGCCCACCAGCACGTTTGAAGAAGAGCAAGCAGGTGCAGCTGGAGCGGTATCAGGATGAGAAGGCCGCGCAACAGTGGGGGGAGGAGCAGAGCATGCAGGACTTGTGCGCATGTGGAAGTTCGCCCCTGTCTTGCTAACAGCTTGAGGGTGAAGCCCATTTGAAGAATGGTTGAGCAGAAAAAGGGCAGGAGACTGAACTCCTGAAGACACTGTTGAGCACCCAAATCGGCTGCTCCTGGAGCTTATTTCTTATTCTGTTCTTGAAGGAGGTTCTGTTTCTTGCCTTCAGAGGTAGGCTAACACAGGTAATTATCTTCCCAGAACCCAGCTATATTCCCCTCCAAGGGGTTATAGTAGTAGGTTTCTTCAGAAATTATCAATTCCAGGTCTTATAAAGACTAAATTTTCCTTATTTCAGTGCTTCACCCTCAGTGGCTGTTGGGCTGTTTTCAGCTGCCAGTAACAGGAAAAACAAAGTGGACTACTCACTGGTGTCGAGTGGGAGATCTCAGGGATGGTTTAAAGAGTTCAAGTTCTCTCCATCCTTCTGCACACCTCTCCTCAGCTCTTTGGCTCCCCTCCCCTCCCCCCGAGGACTGAACCATAGCTCCATGATTACAGAATGGCTGTCACAGCTCCAGACACTTCATTGTTACACGCTGCAACCAAAGGCAGGTAGCAGGGAGTAGGTTACCAGGGCAGCAAGGGAGCTTTAGGTCATACATCTGTTTTGATTTTGGTTTTTCATCAGAGAAGAAAACTTTTTTCCAGGCTCTCTTCCCCCGACCTGAACTTCCCTTACATCTCACTGGCCAGAACCAGGTCACATTAGCAAACTCTAGCTGCAAGAAAGGCTGGGAAAGCAAACATCTGCCTTTTTTCAGCCTCTATTGTGGTGGCCTAGTCTATAAGATTTAAGCTTGCCTACACAGAACAAAAAATAAACAACATTGATTTTTTTTTCTTTTTTTTTGCTTTTTAGGCATACGGAGGTTCCCAGGCTAGAGGTCTAATTGAAGCTACAGCTGCCAGCCTACGCCAGGGCCACAACAACGCCAGATCGGAGCCTCATCTGCAACCTGCACCACAGACGGCAATGCCAGATCCGGATCTGTAACCCACTGAGTGAGGGATTGAACCCGCAACCTCATGGTTCCTAGTCGGATTCGTTTCCGCTGCTCCACGACAGGAACTCCAACATTGATTTAAATAAGAAACTTATCGGTCACGTAAGTTTGCGGTAGGTGGTTGTACAAAATCCGTGGTTGGTTTTGGCAGGTCTATGAAGTTGTTAAGGGTCCCAGGCTTTTCCCAGACCTTTGTTCCCACATCTGAAGGTGCGCCCCTACCCTCAGTCCAAGATGAGCTCTTGCCATCAGCAAGAGCTCCGTATTACAGGCTTCTGAGAATTCCCACAAGGCACTTCTGCTTCTATCTCACTGACAAGAACTTAGTTGAAAAGGAGGCTGGGATATGTAGTCTTTATTTAGAGAGGCTACATGCCAGAATTTTTTTTAAAAATCAGAATTTTTTACTAAAGAACAAAATGTTGTTTTACACTGGGTGCCCCAGAAACAGGCCCTAAGACAAAAGGTTATGTGAGAGTGTCTTAAGAAAATGCTCCTGGGAAAAAACTGAGAAAAGACTTAGAAAATGGGTAACGAGCAAGGATCTCAGGCAGTTACAGGAAAGGTAATTTCACCTGGTGGGCAGAGGAGCTCTGGAATGTAAACTGCTTCCTGGCAGGGGATCTGGGCTCCCATCCTCCTGTGCTTGTGAGTTATTTGTTAAGGGCCACCCTGGTTAACATCCAGGCCCTCTCTATGGCTACAGAGGGGCAGAGACACCGGACAGCCCTCCTGAGAGGTGTCAGAGGTACCTCAGGTTACTCCAGGCAGGGGCAAAATCTGGGAAAGGGATCCCAGGAATCTGAGTAGATCCCTAATGGGATCCCAGCAGGGAGAGTGGACAGTGGCAGGCAAGCGGGGATCTCTCACTGGGGCCAGGAGGGGGGAGGGTGGGAATGGCTGATGGCAGCCTTAGTGCTTATAAGACGGTGAGAATCATAGAAAGTCATACACAGGAGGGAAAGAGTGTGGCTGTGTGAGCACAGGGCCTTTTCTGAGGTCAGCTATTTTTAAGAGCGCTAATAACTACACACGAGGCAGACGGATATTGATCGGGAACATACATTTTAAGAATTTTTAATTACAGCATTCATTTTATTAATGGATTTTTCTGGAACACAGGAGATTATTTCCATCTTTGAGAACTATTTGTCCTTTGTCCATTTAGCTATGCGGTTGTTGGATTTCTAACTGATTTGTAGTTCTTTAAATACTAGGCAAATCAGGCCTAGGTTTGTCACGAGTATCACTAATTTTTTTCTCAGTTCCTACCTGTGTGTGTGTGAATTGTTCCTCCTTGTCAAATACCATGTGCATGGGTGATATTGTTAACTGTAGACCATGTTCTCCAAAGGACCTGTCCTCTTGTGTCACGTACACCACCTCGTGTTTGGTCTTTCCTCCTTGGCCTTGCTGGAGAACTGCCCTACAGTCAGGGAGGAAAGTCACAGCCAGCGAGGTCTGATCCCCAGCCAGATGTATCCCTGTCTAGTGTCCCATATTCTGTGTGTGTCCTAGTTCCTTAGTCATTGCTCAGGTTATTGTGAGCATTTTTTTTTTTTTTTTGGCCTTTCCCAGGGCATGCAAAAGTCCAAGGCCAGGGACTAAACCCATGCCACAGTACTGACAACACCAAATCCTTAACCCGCTGAACTGCAAGGGAATGCCTTTGAGCATTTTTATATAGAGAACTTGGTTTGTATTTAAGGATATAATAGTATAAAAAATTAGAGTCACTTTTAATTGTATGACAAGATTCAGTACACGGTGACAGGAAATTGATACATCTTCTTGGACTATCTGCAATATCTATCAAAATTAGCAATGCATAAACCTTTGGACCCAGCAATTCTCTCTCTAGAGTTTATAGAAATGATAAATTCACACATGTACCCAAAGATGTATGAGAGTGTTCCTCTCAGCATGTGGACTGTAAGTGCCTCAAATATCTCATTTTCTGCTCTCCATCTCTAGAACAAGGATCAATACAAATTTTAGGAAAGAATGAGGAGTTCTCTTCGTGGCTCAGCAGTTAATGAAACTGACTAGGATCCATGAGGACGCAAGTTCGATCCCTGGCCTCATGCAGTGGGTTAAGGATCTGTTGCTGCCCTGAGCTGTGGTGTAGGTCACACACGCAGCTTGGATTCCGTGTGGCTGTGGCATAGGCCAGCAGCTGTAGCTCTGATTCTACCTCTAGCCTGGGAACTTCCATATGCTGCACCTCGCAGGCCCGCAAGCCTTGTCATGAGACTGAAGAAAGGGCTGGGATACAGTGACAGACACATGAACGGTTTATCTGACTGAAGATCTTCCAAGTCTGAAGAAGAAGGTCCTGGAGTGACATCCCAGTGCATATGGCAGGACAGCAGCCATCCTGAATACCCTGACCCCACGGCAAGTGAGACATGAGGAACTGTTGGTGGGGTCTTGGAGAGAAGCTCTCATACTCCTTTTTTTTTTTTTTTTTTTTTTTTGTCTTTTTGCCTTTATCTAGAACCGCACCCGCGGCATATGGAGGTTCCCAGGCTAGAGGTCTAACAGGAGCTGTAGCTGCTGGCCTTCGCCAGAGTCACAGCAACGCGGGATACAATCCGCGTCTGCAACCTACACCACAGCTCACGGCAACGCCGGATCCTTAACCCACTGAGCAAGGCCAGGGATCAAACCTGCAACCTCATGGTTCCTAGTCGGATTCATTTGCTGAGCCACGATGGGAAGTCCTCTCTTGCTCTTCTGAGAGAGCATGTTCTTCCCACCCTTGCTTTGACTGTGGCCTCAGAAGCTGCTGGTGCCATCTTGCCATCTTCAGGAGAGAAGGCCTCAGTGTGAAGGCAGTGATGAGGCAGGGAAAGAAGCCGGAGCCTTGGGGATATTACTGACCTGCTGGCTCACGACCTGCCTGAAGCCTGCCCTATCCAGACTGTTCAATCAGAGGACGCAATAAGCCAAATTTATTGTTTAACCCAGCTGAAGTATTATTTTGCTGCCCTAGTTGAAAAGTTCCTAATGGGTTGCTGAGGCAGGTACTCCTGGCAGGAACCAGAGATATAAGGCTGTCCTGTGGGGGTTCGGCACCTGCCAGGACAGGGGACACCTCAGCTGCCTCGCACCTAAGAAGATCGTTTTGGAAGATTCCACCAACTCTGGGCTGAACCAGCTGGTAAAGGGACACCCCCTTCCCCCAACAACTCCCAGCCTGGCTTGGAATCTCTCCAGCCCCAGGGGCCAGGCCAGGCTCTGAACCCAGATGCGAAGTGACTGCTCCCAGGCCAGATGGCTGGCAGCTGCACTCTCTCAGGTTCTTCTCTAAAAAGGGCAAGCTCAGGAGGAGTGGGAGGGAGAAAAGACCCTATGGGAAGAGAAGGAATCTCTAAGCTGGGACCCAGGCCATGGCTCAGTCACTTTCAGAGCACGGCAGCACCACTGGGGTGGATGGGATCTCTTGCAAAGGCTTAAGTACCCAACAGGGGCCTGGAGAGCAAAGTTGATGTCAATGACTAGAAAAGATGAAAACACCCCCTCTTTATAGGTGAGCGAGAATCATGCGATGTAATACCGCAACTCCTCCTCTCTGGACGCTGAAGTTCACGTCAGAACGTCTCCTGAAGGATAGTCAGGAGCTGCTAACGGTGGAAGGAGCTGGGGGTAGAGGGGCTAATTGTGAGTCTTTGCAGGCTGGAGCCAGGCTGCCTGGTTTGAGGCGCAGCTGCAAGGTGTGAGCTGAGGCCAGTTACTTGGTACCACCCAGTGCCTTGGGGTACCTCCTCTCTCACGGAGTTGTTGGCGAGGCTTACATGCACTAATATCTACACATATGTAAAGCACCTCACACTAATGTATGTGACTGCAATCATTAACTTTAAAAATTTAGGTATAATCTTGAAAAGAATGCAATCAGCTGTGGCTTTCATGTCACAAATAATGAGAAGCGATGGTAGGGACTAGAAACTGCTGGGCCATTAAATGAAATCTTAGCTATTACTTTTAGCCTTGAATTTATTGGCGCTATTGGCAAGTCAGAAAATGTGACTCTATGTTCCCTTTTCTTCTCCTTGTCACAGGTGAAGGTCGGGAGAATTGGAGAATATGGATAATCAGTCCTTGACTATTCACATCCACTGAAAGCTGCTTAACCAAAGCTCCCGTGATCTTCTCTCCAAGCTTGGCTATTGACTGGGAACGCTCATGAAAAAATGCAGCTCACCTGGTTCTTTGGGTCTGCCTCGCACGTGCTTCAGATGACCTCTTGGCTTCCATTTTGGTTCAACAGTGCACATTTTCCATGCTGTGTCCATGACCCACAGCATCTCTCCTGAAACCCCTGGAGGGAGACAAATTGCTGGTGATGGAAAGAACAAAGGCCCTGCTCACTCCATCCTGATCTCTCCCTGAGGGTGCTTGGGATTCGTGGGCGAATTCACCAAGCCCCAAACTCTGGGCCCATAAGCTAACCAAGGCTCACACTGGCTGCAGCGAGTCCCCGGAGATGGCCTTTTGTTTTGGGAACAAGACCAAGGTTGGAGCTTTCGGTGTTGTACTTACACCCCACCAAACTCTCAACGGGCAGGACGGGGCAGTGCGGAGGGCCTTAGATGCAGGTCTGGGCTGTGGTGGGACAGCTAACGACTATTTTCTGAATCTGTGAGAATAAGGAGAGAGAATTTCTAGCTAAATCCAATGAGACTGAGATGTACAGCTGGAGACAAGGTTCCTTCTAAAAGAGGACAGATATGGAGTTCCCTTTATGCCTTAGCAGTTAACAAACCTGACTAGGATCCATGGGGATGCGAGTTTGATCCCTGGCCTCACTCAGTGGGTTAAGGATCTGGCGTTGCGGTGAGCTGTGGTGCAGGCCTCAGATGCAACTCAGACCCTGTGTAGCTGTGGCTGTGGCGCAGGCTGGCAGCTACAGCTCTGATTGGACCCCTAGCTTGGGAACCTCCATATGCTGTTGGTGCAGACCTAAAAAACAAACAAAAAAAGAGATATGACAGATAAGAGAGCAGCTGCATTTATTTTTATTATTCTGTTTTGGCCCAGGAAGCTGGCATCAGAGAGACTGCCTTGCCAGCTTTCTTTTTTTTAAAAAAAATTTTAAAGTATAGTTGATTTATAGTGTTGAGCCACTTTCTGCTGTACAGCAAAGTGACTCAGTTTTTTAATATTTTCCATCATGGTCTATCCCAGGAGACTGTATCTAGTTCCCTATGCTCTACAGTAGGACCTTGTTGTTTAGCCAGTCTAAATGTAATCATTCTGCATTTATCTGGATACCAAGAAAAAAATTCTCATGACATAGTTTCGGTAGAGACTAACATGGATGGGTTTGGAAGTCTTGAAATCCAAGTGAATAAGATAATAAGCACTATGCAATAGCACTTTCTGGATGAAGATGTTTTATGTCCACACAGTCCAATATGGTAGCCACTTGCTCCAAGTGACTATGGAATGCTTGAAATGTGGTTAGTGTAGTTGAAGAACTGAATTTGAAGTTTTATGTAATTTTAACTGATTTAAATATACAGAGCCAGGGGTGGCTGGTGATGACCCCATTAGACAGTGTAGTTATAGGAAACTGACTTTTCACTATAGCAATGACCTGGGGAAAGAAAAAGAAAGTAGTATTCTGGGCAGTTATGTTTCAGACACAATGCTGGATGCTTTCTGTAACAGAATTATCTCACTTAATCTAGGGGGTAATTTAGAGGGGCAGACTGGGCCAGAGAGAGGTAAGTGACTTGCCCCAGGTCACATACCTAGAAGGGACAGGAAAGGGGCTCACACTCGGGCTGGCCCACCCTTTCGCCAAGCACTGTCTTGGATGTTCCACAACCAGAGACTCAAGATGGACTGGAGGGGTTTAGGTTACAGCAATAAAGCTAATTAAGGACAGAGCATACAACTCTGTGGTTAGGGAAGTTGGAATTATTTTATTTCAAGAGAAGAATACTGAAGGAGCCATTCAATCTTTCATACTAAATTAAAAGGTTGGTTTTTGGAGGAGAATGGCAGGCTGCCTCAGTCACCACTAGGGAAAATGTCACTTTATTCTGATTAACATGGGGGACATGGGAGAATGTAATAAAGTCTTAGTTACATCAGGGGGCACTTCTCTCCACACCTCAATGAGCCTAAATGGACTTATGGTCTCCGAGGGCCAACTATGGTCCAGGAGGAACTCGGCCTGAGTCCACTGGGGGAGTTACATTTAGGCTAACCAGAAACAGGTGGCTTCTAAAGCAAAAGCGTGTATTAAAATTAAGTGTTGATCCTCAACACTGGTGTTAGCAAAACCACACAGTGTGGACAGCCTCTTTGCTTGACCACTCTTGATGTGGAGTTATTGCCAAGCTTGGGCAGATGAATAGAACTGTTATGCAATTCTCTGCTCCACTTACCTGTGGACATGAAACAATTCTTTAAAAATCCACCACGTGTTCACATTTATAACTAAAAGTATTTTAGACTGTAAAGCTTTGAGAAAAATGCTCATCTTTTGCAAAGTTTTGACAAGCCCATTTTGACATATAAGTGCCAACAGATTTTTTTCTAATGGAATGAAACAAACACAGTATTGCGTGTATTGAATTTTGCAGTTTTCCAAAGTAAGCCCTCAATTTGGCATGTCACACTAGTTAAGAACACAGCCACACTGTAGACCAATTACACATATGCCAGTGGCATGGCATTTCGTTTTTCCATCACTCACGTAAGATGAGATATTTGCCATTCTGAGAATGAATTAACATTCTACTTGGTTATCTGTAAACTGAAATGTAAAATAAATTACAAATTGAGACTTCCAATTTTCCAAGCAACTAATATTTAAAGCTTGAAGTCATAAAGCTTACTTCTTCCTGTTTGAGAAGATGCTATATTAATTACAGAGTGAAAGAAAGGATTTTACATTTTTTTCTGGCACTACTACTTAGAATTTTATGTTCTTCCATGAAAAATCCCCAATAATTGTTAATATCTGTATATCCAAAACTTCCCAGAGAAACTGGCTTATGAAACTCTGTTTATGACACCACTGTTGGCCAATTAAACTTGCAAAGAGTATGTTATTAGGGAAACCAAAGCCAACTCTGCATGCCACAGAGGAAGGCATCTGCCCACACATGGCAGCCTAGATAACAGGAAAATGTGTTAGAAAATCCACATTCTGCTTTTCTTTCCCTCCTTCCCATTCTTTCCACAGGTACATTACAGGGAATGCTTCTAAAAGTGAGAACAAAGTGCTGATAAGTAAATCACCTGAGTAATACATAGATAGCACCTAGACAACTTATGTACACACAGAGGATGGTTGGGTTCCTTGGAATGTAATGATGCAGTGAGTGGATCTTCAAGGCAGGAAACAGTTCAAGAAAGGCTGGATTTGTGGTGGGTCTATAAAAGTCAGTAAGTTGTAGAACATCAAGGGGCAGGCTGTTCCAGGTAGAAGGGGTGGCCTGACCAAGGAAACACAGGACAGCAGTGAAGCTGGCTGGAATGGCACCAGGGGCTACCTGAGGTGAAACGAAAAGGTGGAAGACCTATTAGTCCAGAAATGGAATTTGTTCTTAGAAATTCCTCAGAAGTTCTGCACACCTAAGCTGAAAAAAAGCATACAGGCTGCATTATATGAATAGTAGTTTTTAGAAACAAGTGTTCGTGCAAAATGCTTTTCACTAGTAAATAACTGGAATTATGACCAGGCTTTAGGACAAGGAGGTACTATTGCTGGCTAGAATGAGAATCTATATTTTGATGCTTAAAGGACTAATAAGTATGGACTAGTGCAAAGGGCTCTCGTCTGAGAGGCAGGAAGAATGAGGTCTAGTCTCAGCTCAACCACCCAAACTGGCTTCAGTCTTCTGTGTAAAATGCCAAGTGTGGGATGAACAAAATGACAATCAGAGGAACTTCCAATCTGGAACACTATGGTTATAGCCTCTTTTAGCTGTGCCTACGCAGTGCAGGGAGACTTGCTAAACTGTCTTTACTTGGGACTAACCTCAGTGACATCTTCCCACCTTCTATAAGCCCTGTTGCCCCCTTAGCAGCACATAAGTGTCACATATTTTTAAAAATATCCAAACTCCTCTACACAAAACTATAAGTCGAAAAGATACATGCACCCCAGGGTTCATAGCAGCACTATTCACAACAGCCAAGACATGGAAACAACATAAATGTCCATCAACAGAGGACTGGATAAAGAAGATGTGGTACGTGTATTTACAATGGAATATGACTCAGCCTTGAAAAAGAAGGAAATAATGCCACTTTCAGGAACATGGGTGGACCTAGAGATTATCATACCAAGAGAAGTAAGTCAGAGAAAGAAAAATACCATGTGATTATCATTTCTAGGCAAATCTAAAATATGTCACAAAGTTCCCATTGTGGCTCAATGGGTTAAGAACCTGCAATAGGGAGTTCCCGTCATGGCGCAGTGGTTAACAAATCTGACTAGGAACCATGAGGTTGCGGGTTTGGTCCCTGGCCTTGTTCAGTGGGTTAAGGATCCGGCGTTGCCATGAGCTGTGGTGTAGGTTGCAGACGCGGCTCGGATCCCGCGTTGCTGTGGCTATGGCACAGGCCGGCGGCTGCAGCTGTGATTAGACCCCAGCCTGGGAACCTCCACATGCCGCGAGTGTGGCCCGAAAATGACAAAAGGCCAAAAAAAAAAAAAAAAAAATGCAGTAGTGTCCACGAGGATATGAGTTCAATCGCCAGCCTCACTCAGTGCGTTAAGGATTCAGAGCTGCTGCAAGCTGTGGCAGAGATGCAGCTCGGATCTGGTGTTGCTGTGGCTGTGGTATAGATGAGCAGCTGCCGCTCTAATTTGACCCCTAGCCGGGGAACTTCCATATGCCGCAGGTGTGGCCCTAAAAAGACAAAAAAAGTCATGAATGAACTTATCTATGAAACAAAGAGAGACCCACATAGAGAACAGACTTGTGGTTGCTAAGGAGGAGGGGGTGGGGAAGAGATTGGGAGTTTGGAATTAGTAGATACAAAGTATATGTATATGATGGATAAACAACAAGGTCTTACTGTATAGCACAGGGAACTATATTTAATATCCTGTGATAAACCATAATGGAAAATATATATAACTGAACCACTTTGCTATACAGCAGAAGTTAACACAACATTGTAAATCAAATACACTTCAATAAATTACAAAAATTCCACCCCCCCAAATCAATGGTCTAATGGATATTACCTGAATTAAACAATACAACCGAATATTTGAAATCTGGTAAATGAGATGACTCAGATTTGAAATGGCAAGTAAACTATGGTAGCAGTCAGGAGAGGCTAGGATATACTGTAATAATGAATATGCCTAAATCTCAGGGCTTAAAATAATAAAGATTTATTTGCTGCTCTCACTATAAGTCCATTACCAGTTGGCTGGGGGCCTGGCCCGTATCACCTGTTCCAGGAGCAGGCTGATGGAACAGCTTCCTCAGGAGCCTTGCTATGGCTGAGGGGAAAAGACAGCAGGGACAATTGTGCTCAGGCACTTAAGTTCCTGCCAGAAGTGACAAGTAATTTATGCTCACCTTTTATTGGCTCAAGCATATCACGTGGCCATGCCTAACTTCTTCAGGGGGTGGGAAGGGACAATACTATCGTGTTCCCCTATCGCTTCTCGGCCTTTTGGCTAAGATGAAGTGTTATTATGTTTCCCAGGAGCTAGGGTATTTGGAAGAGCACACAGATGCCTACCACAACAGGAAGTGCTAGGCGGGGCCCAACTTCATGACATGTCTTTCGTGCTTGTTACTGGTTTGCTAGGGTTGCCATAACAAAGTACCGCAGACTGGGTAGCTTAAACAGCCCAAATTTATTTTCTCACAATTCTGGAGGCTAGAAGTATGGGATCAAGGTTTGGCAGGGTTGGTTTCTTCTGAAGCCTCTCTCCTTGTCTTGCTGATGGCTGCTGTGTCCTCACGTGGTCTTCCCTCTGTGTCTGTGTCCTAGTCTCCTCTTCTTCCAAGGACACCATACATTTTGGACAAGGGCCCACCTTAATGACTTCACTGCACCTTACAATTCTTTAAAGTTTGTGGGTTAGGACTTCAACATATGACTTTGTGGGAAGAGCACAATTCATCCCATGACAGGTATCATGTTAAAATTGGGGCCTATCTCATTAGTTGGGGCTACGACAACACTAAGGTTATGCAGACGTCTTTGATACATCCTATCCCTATACTTGGTGCCAGAACTATGAGATCAATTTTGGCAAATAAATCTTTTCTTGCTATGACCTTTAAAACAGATGTTGTAATTGGAATAAAAAAAAATTAAGACATTTAAATTTAATGGCAGACCTGTAGAAAAGTTTTCTTAATTCACCTCATACCCTAAACTCTTTGAACTTGTTAGATAGTAGAGAGTCCAGACAGGAGACTGATTTACCTTTTTACTGGCTTAGAAATTCTTTTGTGATAGACATATGGTAGAAAGCCACAGACTGGTTACTCTTATTGACATTATTGCTATTAGACATTGATCAGTTCTAGTTGTTCTCAAAATTTGCCCAGAATCCCAGAAGGTCTGGGATGGGCCTGAGGTTTTACATTTCTAACAAGTTCCCAGGTGATGCTGGTGCTGCTGGTCCAGGTCCAGACACCAGACTTCAAGCAACAGTGGTTTAGGAATTTGCAGTTAAGGTGATGGAAAACCATCTTCGTATGCTTCCCTATCTGGGTGCCTGTGTAGGGGGCAACCAGATTAAATCAGGGGACACACATTGTCACCTTCAAGGCACTGGCAGACAGCAAGCAAACGAGTCAGAATTGTGAATCACCTAATCAGGCCTAGCGCTTGTATTTCTTAATCATTGCACAAACCTTGTAATACTGGTCACTCTGCACAAGGCCTGCCTCCTGATGGCTCACCTTTTAGTCATGTTGTTATTGTTTTCAGAAGAGAGGGCCCTGGTAGAACATTCTTTTTAATAGTTACGCCAATTCCACCAGTCTTAAGAAAAAAGACTTACCCAATCTCTTTTCCATTTCCAGCTGTACTGTTTTTCACAAACAAAAATTCCCTGGACCCAGTTTTCACTGTGACCAGTTCTTCTTTAGGAGTCATGGAGGTCCCTGCCAAGACACAGCATGGCAGCCTGTGCTCACTCTCTTTTTGACATCCCTGCTCTCCTCCTTGGGGCTACAGACTCCCACCCAGACATTAGGACTGATGGGTTTTTTTTAGTTCCCCCAGGAGCAGTGAGGTGACAAGTGTATATGCCCCAAGGAAGTGGCTGAGGCAGGCACTGCTCTCTCCCTACCTAATATCCATCCTCTGTTTCTTTCTTACTAACCAGACCCCAGTGTTTTTCAGGGTGGTAATGTGTCCCCTAAATACTGTGCCAGTACTCTTGCAGCTGTGTGACCCAGTACTGACCAATGACATCCAAGGAATTTCTGCAGGAGGTTTCCAGGAATGGCTTTTAAAAGGGGTCTGGGGCGTTCCTGTCATGCTCAACAGTTAATGAACCCTACTAGCATCCATGAGGATGCAGGTTTGATCCCTGGCCTCGATCAGTGGGTTAAGGATCCAGCATTTCCGTGAGCTGTGGTGTAGGTTGCAGATGCAGCTCAGATCCCGTGTTACTGTGGCTGTGGTGTAGGCCATTGGCTTCAGCTCTGATTCGATCCCTAGCCTGGGAACTCCCATATGCCATGGATGCAGCCCTAAAAAGACAAAAAATGAAATAAAAATTAAAAAAATAAAAGGGGTCTGGCTCAGCTAAGGTGCTCTTATGCCTTCCTCCTTCCCCCTTTTCCTTTCTGGAATGCAGGTGCAAGGCCTGGAGTTGTGGCAGCCACTTTTCTACAAGAGCTGCACACTGAGGATGTTGGAGCAGGAAGAAGCCTGTCTCTTTAATGACTTTCCACATCTGCTGATCTCCAGACTACTTCTGTGAGAAAACAAACCCCTTATTCAACAAGGCCTCTGTCAGGTTTTTGGTTACTTGTTTACCTGTAAGGGCTCTGCCTTAGGCAGAGTGGAGTCTAGGAAAGAAAAGACGTGGTTGGGGGCAGACGTGAGTGTGCTCCCTGCCACTGATGATGATGACAATAAGTGTCAACCACCATTTCCTGGGCACTTACTATGGCTCGGGCATGATGCCAAGTCCTGGACATATAGAAACTTGGAGTGGAAAGGAATCTCGAGCATCAACCAGCCTCACCCTTTCCACTGAGGATGACAAACTTGGAAGTGGACCAGGGTGGGGAGGGGGTTAGAAGACCTGCATGGGAACTGGGAGCCGAGCATTCTTTATGGAAAGAATAAATCACATTTTCCACTTTCCAAATGTATCGAAACCCTGTTGTGAATAATATAACACAGATACATTTAGAAGCACTGAGGAATGTGGACGTTGAGACCACGATGAATTTTCTGGTGTGTGTGTATGTATTTTTTTTTGGGGGGGGTTGCCTTTTTGTCTTTTTAGGGCTGCACGCGTAGCATATGGAGATTCCCAGGCTAGGAACCTGGCTAGGGGTCCAATTGGAGTTACAGCTGCTGGTTTACACCACAGCCACAGCAATGCAAGATCTGAGAGGTGTCTGTGACCTACACCACAGCTCATAGCAACGCCAGAACCTTAACCCACTGAGTGAGGCCAGGGATCGAACCTGCATCCTCATGGATGCTACTCGGGTTTGTTAACCGCTGAGCCACAACGGGAACTCCTGTGTGCATGTTTAAAGGGTTTTCATACTCCAGAAGCTGTGAACCCCTCCTCACGCAGACCTGCCCTGTGCTGCTCCTTCTCCTGAGAAAGTTCCTTGGGTCCCTCAGAATCTTCCTTACCTTGAGTTCAGCTCTGCCTCTGGGTAACTCCCATTGCCATGGGCCACTTGAGGACAACTGAGAATAAGCACCTCCAATATGTGGAAATCTGCAGCCATGTGTCCTGGCACCTCTTCGCCTACTATCACTTCAACTTAGGGTGACAGCTTGTCCTGGTTTGCCTGTGACTGTCCTGGTTTTAAACTGAATCAAGCTCTGCATCTGGAAACCCTCTCAGTCTTGGGAAAACTAGGATGATTAGTCACCTAACCTGCACCTGTCTACTCTTCTTCAGCCTAAGCAATGTGTTTCCTAAGATGTCTGTAGTAGAATTTGATGATTATGTCTCCTACCATCCTGATCTTCCTCTTGGGCACACACTCCAGCTTGTCAATGTCACTCTTAAAATGTGGCACCTGGAACCTAAGATGATAGTGTTGAGGTTACTGGATCTGTCACTGCAGTCAATTTGTAACTAACTGTACTGTCATTGGCTCATAACTGCACGTGTGATTATCTAGCACCACAGGTCTT
>PVHT021183693.1:16353147-16377854 GCA_004024745.2 Catagonus wagneri
CAGCCTTCAACCAAATGGACTGTAAACTTCCAAAAAAAGATATTCTACTCCAGAAGACAAAGAGGAGACCACATCAAGAGGTAGGAGGGGCGATTACGTGATAGAAGCAACCCCATACCTCCCGGGTGGGAAGCCCCACAGACTGGAAAGTAACTGCAGCACAGAGACTCAGCTACAGGACTGAGAGTTCTGAACCCCATGTCAAACCCCCATGCCTGGGGATCGGGCACAGGGAGAAAGAGCCCCTGGAGCACCTGGCATTGAAGGCCATCAGGGCTTGTGTGCAGGAGCTCCACAGGACTGGGGGAAACAGAGACCCCATCCTTGAAAGGCACACACAGACTTTCACGTGCACTGGGTCCCAGGGCAAAGCAAAGTCTCCATAGGAATCTGAGTGGAACCTGACTGGAATTCTTGGAGGATTTCCTGGGAAATCAGGGGTGACTGTGCCTTGTTGTGGGGGAAGGGCATTGGAGGTGAAGCTCTCGGGAACATTCAGCAGCCTGCATTTCTTTGGAGGTGGCCATTTCTGGGAAAACCTGGTCCCTCCCATCAGTGCTGAGAAGCCCCAGGCCAAACAATAATCCAGGTGGGGTCTCAGCCCCACCCATCAGTAAACAGGCTTCCTAAAGACCCCTCAGGCACACAGCCAGCCTCTAATCTCACCCAGAGACAAAGCCCCACCCATCAGAGGGGTAGGAATCAATCCCACCTACCAGTGGGCAGGCACCAGTCCCTCTCATCAGGAAGCCTACAGCAAGCCCCCCCACCCCATACCAATTTTAGCCACAGGGGAGGCAAACATCAGAACTAAGAGAGGCTACAACTCTATTGTCTGCAAAAAGGTCACCACACCAAAACCCTATAAAAATGAAAAGACAGAAAACTATAACTCAGATAAGGGAGAAAGAGAAAAGCCCAGAAAAAGAGCTCAGTGATGAGGAGATTATCAGCCTCCCAGAAAGAGACTTCAGACTGTTGATGCTGAAGATGATGCAAGGCATTGGAAATAGACTGGAGGCAAAGATTGATCATTTACAGGAAACACTGAGCAAAGAAATACAAGCTGTAAAAATTAAACAAGAAGAGATGCAAAATACAATAACTGAAATAAAAAATTCCTTAGAAGCAGCCAACAGTAGAATACAGGAGGCAGAAGAACGAATCAGCGAGGTGGAGGACAGATTAGTGAAAATCACTAATGCAGAAGAGAAAAGAGGTAAAAGATTGAAACGAAGTGAGGAGAGTCTTAGAGAACTCTGGGATATTGTTAAACACACCAACATCCGTATTATAGGGGTGCCAGAGGGAGAAGAGAGAGAGAAGGGGACAGAAAAGATATTCAAAGAGATAATAG
Organism: Catagonus wagneri; assembly: GCA_004024745.2. Classification (NCBI taxonomy): domain Eukaryota; kingdom Metazoa; phylum Chordata; class Mammalia; order Artiodactyla; family Tayassuidae; genus Catagonus; species Catagonus wagneri. Next base: position 16,354,505 of record PVHT021183693.1, read on the forward strand.
CTGAAAGGAACCACTCAGTTAAATCCAGGAAGCGCAATGAGTACCATATAAAATAAACCCAAGAAGGAACACCCTGAGACACATATTAATCAAAATGACTAAATATTCATAGATAATTTTGGATTATTAAAATTCTCAAGTGACGAAAAAAAATTTTCTTTGGTCACAACAAGGCATGCAGAAGTTGCCAGGCCAGGATTCGAACCCATGCCACAGCAGCTACCCAAATCACTGCAGTGTTAATGCTGGATCCTTAACCTGCTATGCCATAAGGGAATTTCTGATTTTTATTTTTTACTGTTTTACTAGAAAATAATCTACTGCACTTAGTTATTTATGATCTTATTGTTAACAGCATTCTTTCATGAAATTAAAAAATACCTATGTCAATATTTATATTTAATTTTCACATTTAGTATTGTTGATCTGTGCATTTTCTTGTTTATTATTGACCAGTTTTGGAGAGTTTTATCCATTGTACAGGTCTGTAAACAGTCAGTTTTTGATTTTATTAGGCCTAGTTAGCTTTCTTTTTTATTTCTTTTTTATTTCATCTACCTCTGTTCTTACATTTATTTCTTCTATTTTATTATATAACTTCTTGAAATGAATACTTTAGATCATTTGCTTTTTATTTTTCTTCTTTACTACCATATCCAATTTTTTTCTCTCAGCTCTGCAATGTTGCATTCCATGTAATGAATGGCATTCATTTCTAACTATTTTGTAATTTTTATAATGATTTATTCTTTAATTTATTCTTTAACTTATTTATTCTTTAACTTATGAAATACTAAGAAAAAATATTTCTTATTTTCCAAATACAGTGAGTCACTTTTTAAAATTTGTTTATTTTTCTTTGTATTTTCTTGGGGTTAGAAAACTTGATGTCCCTGGTACTGAGTTTTTATATTTACTAAGATTCCTTTTGTTGTTGGTCCGTGGTCAATTTTTGTAACTGTTCAACTTTTATAAATGTTTCAAGTGTGACAGAAAAAATTATGTCCCTAACCCTGGAGATATGGCTTATTATCTCAAATTTTTGAAACCCTAATTACTTTCTGATATCCTTACAAAGCAGTTTGTCTTTTCTTAGACTGAAGGGCTTTTTGGGTCCCAGACTAACTCTCAGTTTAATTTTTTAGATCAGGATTCCTGTGCTCTGGAAACAATGTAAATGTGACTCCTATTCCCTTGAGTGGAGTAAGCCTGGAGATTTCATTTCATGTGAGAGACTTACTCTTCATCCAGAGAAGTGGGCAGAGGACAAAACTCCCTAGAACACCCACAGTGTTGGGGGAAACAGTTATATTTATGTGTATTTTTCTAGCCCTCTTTTAATGAAAGTGTTCACAGAGAGATACAAGACTGGTGCTGCATTTATTAGAAGTTTGAGAGGTAAATCTCTCAATGACACTTTGCTGGATGATACAGAAGTGCCAAGTACAAGGAATACACACACCCTCATATGTATATATACATATACACACACATATATATGTAACAGTATACGATTAGGTTTTCATTGTAGTGTCTAACCTAACACCTACTTCCAACACTAGTTTTGAGCTCGATAGAAAGACTTCAATCATATATAATATTTTAAAATTATCTTTAAAACACTCTGTTGAATTGGCCGAAGTTACTAATTTGCTCAGCTTGCTTAGCTAACTTATTCTGTACTTGAGAAATTAGGAACTGAAAGGAAACATTTACCGTCAATTTGTGCCACTGTCTGCACAAAGTGAGATCAGCTTTGACTAAGATTTGCTGTGTACCAGTGGTTTAAGGATTTTCCTTCTGCTTTTACACAAAACAGATTTTATAGTATGTGGGACAGGGACTTTCCAATTTTCTTGATTATGTCATTACCACATCCTACTGAGCTGACTACAATTTATTTGATTCCAGTATCTCTACAGACTGAAGACCAATGAAGACTTTAAGTAGATCCCAATTTGGGACTGTAATCAGTCTGAATGAAGAAACCAAAGTAAACAAAGTGTGACTATTTTGAGGAAGTAGGGCTGGGGTGACACAAGGTCTTTTTTATGTCCTAAAAACAAGATTTCCCTTTGACCTCTTTATGAAGGAAAGATATCTTAAATCCTTAAGCTATTCAACTTAATATTTAATAAAGATGTACCTTTAATTTATGTTAATCCACCACAGTTCTGAGCTCAATTACTTTTGACTCATTTCTTTTTCTCAGGCTGTGAAAGAGGATGGGGGGAAGGTTTCCACTAAAGCATGCCAAGTGTATCCCATTCCTCTGAGCTGGCTCACCCTGCCCTCTGCCAGCCCATCTTCTTCCTCTGACTCAAAACAGCAACTTGTGACTTTTATAAGCATTTCTATCAATAAAATTCATCCTTGAAATAGTTATCTTAATTATTTGACAGGCAGGAGTTTTTGTTTATACTAACCTCCAGCTTAAATCGTAACACTGTAGGTGCTTCATAAACTGGCTGGTTTAGAAAGAAGTAACTAATGGTTGATAACATGTTTTGAGCATTTGCCCTATGCCAGGTGCTAGGATAAGAGCTTTAAATGGGTTCTTATTTGATCATCAGGCCAATTTTTTAAGGAGGTCATTTATTCTGAAATTTAGAATTTGGCAAGATTTTAATCCTCATTCACTGTTGCTTTGCTGTCTTGCATCGTCCAGATTATTTCTTTTGTGGTTCATTTATTCTCTACTCTTTATCACAGCCTTGACCCTGAAATGTAAGGTAATTTGATGGCCTTGAGTAGAAGGACTCAAGCTCACCTACTCTCAAGAAAATCAAGATTACAACTATTTGCTGAACAACCATCAATGAAATATACTGGAAGCTACCAAAAAAGATATCCTAAATTCCAAAACAAATAAGTCACATTGAGATGATAGGATGGGTGGCTTCATGATATAAGAAATCCCATACTTGCCAGGTGGGCAACCCGCAGACTGGAGAGTAACTATATTGCTGAGGCTCTCCTGCAGGAGTGAGAGTTCTGAACCCCATGTCAGATTCCCCAGTCTGGAGGTCTGGCATTGGGAAGAGAAGCCCCCAGAGCATATGGTGTTGAAGGACAGCAAGACTTGAGTGCAGAAGCTCCACAGGACTGGGGGGAACAGAGATTCCACTCTTGGAGGGTGTACACAGGGTTTCACTTCATCCCAAGGCAAAGCAGGGACTCCATAAGAATATAGGTGAGATCTAACTGTGCGTATTGGAGGGTCTCCTGGGAAAGCAGGGGACAGCTGTGGCTTGCTGTGGAGGCAACATATTAGAGGCTGAGGTCTCAAAATAGTCAACAGACTCCTATATCAAAACTTCATGGTAACCGCAAAGCAAAAATCTACAATAGCACACACACAAATAAGACAAAGCAATCCAAACACAACAGTAAAACTAGTCATCAAACCAAAATAAGAAGGGATGAAAGAAGACCAACAAAAACAAATCTAAAATAATTAACAAAATGGCAATAGGAACATTCATGTCAGTAATTACCTTAAATGTAAATGGACTAAACGTTCCAACCAAAAGACATAAACCAGCTGAGTGGAGGCAAAACAAGACCCCTATATATGCTGTCTATGAGAGACCCATTTCAGTTCTAGGGACACACACAAACTGAAAGTGAGAGGATAGAAAAAGATATTCTATGCAAATGGAAATCAAAAGAAGCTGGAGTACCAATACACATAACAGACAAAATAGACTTAAAAATAAATACAGTTATAAGAGACAAAGAAGGTCATTACATAATGATCAAAGGATCAATCCAAGAAGAAAATATAACAATTATAAATTTATATGTACCCAACGTAGCATCTCAATATATTAGGCAACTGCTAACAGTTATAAAAGGAGAAATTGACAATAACACAATACTGGGGACTTTAACACCCCATTTACAGTAATGGACAACATCCAGACAGAAAAAAAACAAGAAACACAGGCCTTAAATGATGCATTTAGACCAGACAGACTTAATAGATATTTATATTCCATCCAAAAGCAGAAGAATACACATACTTCTCAGGTATACATGGAACATCCTCTAGGATAGATCACATTCAGGGCCACAAATCAAGCCTCAGTAAATTTTTTAAAAATTATAATTACATCAGGCATCTTTTTCAACCATAATGCTATGAGACTAGAAATCAACGGCAATAAAAAAAAAAAGCTGCAAAAACTCAAACATGTGGACACTAAACAATATGCTACTAAATAACCAATGGGTCACTTAAGAAATCAAAGAGGAAATCAAAAAATACCTAGAGATAAATGACAATGAAGACACAACCATCCAAACCTATGGGATGCAGCAAAAGCAATTCTAAGAGGGAAGTTTACAATGATACAAGCCTATCTCAGGAGACAAGAAAAATCTCAAACAACCTAACCTTACACCAAGTCCAACTAGAGAAAGAAAAACAAACAAAATTAAAAATGAGTAGAATGAAAGAAATCGTAAAGATCAGAGTAGAAATAAATGAAATAGAAATGAAAACAATAGAAAAGGTCAATGAAACAAAAAGCTGGTCCTTTGAAAAGATCAACAAAATTGATAAACCTTTAGCCAGGCTCATCAAGAAAAAAAGTAAGAGGGCTCAAATCAATAAAATTAGAAATGAAAAAGGAGCAGTTACAGTGGACATCACAGTAACACAAAGGATCATAAGAGACTAATAGAAGCAACTGCAATGAAATGGATAATCTAGAATAAATGCACAGATTGATTTTTTTTTCTTTTTATGGATGCACCTGAAGCATATGGATGTTCCTAGGCTATGGGTCAAACTGGAGCTGCAGCTTCAAGTTTATACCACAGCCATAACCATATCAGATCTAAACCTTATCTGCAACGCACACCATGGCTCAAGGCAATGCTGGATCTTTAACCCAATGAGCAAGGCCAGGGATCGAACCCACATCCTCACAGAGACAATGTTGGGTCCTTAACCTACTGAATCTCAATAGGAACTCTGAAAGAGACAAATTCTTAGAAAGGTATGATCTTCCAGGACTGAAACAGGAAAATACAGAAAAGGCGAATGGACCAATCACAAGTACTGAAATTGAAACTGTGATTAAAAAACTTCCAACAAGCAAAAGTCCAGGACTGGATGGCTTCATAGGAAAATTCTATCAAACATTCAGAGAAGAGGTAACACCTATCCTTCTGAAACTCTTCCAAAAAATTGCAGAGGAAGGAACGCTCCCAAACTCATTCTATGAGGCCACTGTCACCCTGTTACCAAAACCAAAGATATCACGGAGAAAGAAAATTACAGGCCAATCTCAGTGATGAACTTAGATTAAAAAATCCTCAACAGGGAGTTCCCGGTGGCACAGCAGAAACGCATCCAACTAGGAACCATGAGGTTGTGGGTTCAATCCCTGGCCTCGCTCAGTGGGTTAAGGATACAGTGTTGCCATGAGCCGTGGTGTAGGTGGCAGACTCGGCTTGGATCTGACATTGCTGTGACTGTGGCATAGGCCAACAGCTGTAGCTCAGATTAGACCCCTAGCCTGGGAACCTCCATATGCCACAAGTGCAGCCCTAAAAAGCAATCAATCAATCAATCAATCAATCAATAAATCCGTAAGAAATACTATAAAACCAAATCCAGCAAACATTAAAAGGACCATACACCATGATCAAGTGGGATTTATCCTAGGGAAGCAAGGATTTTTCAATATCCACAAATTAATCAGTGTGACACAAGCATCCACTGGCAAATTGAAAAATAAAAACCATATGATCATCTCCATAGATGTAGAAACAGCTTTGGACAAAACCCAATATCCATTTCTGAGAAAAAACCCTCCACAAAGTGGGCACAGAGGGAACCTACCTCAAAATAATAAAGACCATATATGACAAACCCATAGCTAAAAAAACTACAGTGAAGTTACCAATTTATACCAATCAGAACGACCATCATCAAAAAGCGTACTAACAATAAATGATGGAAACGGTGTGGATAAAAGGGAACCCCCTTACACTGTTGGTGGGAATGTAAATCAGTACAACTATTATGGAAAACAGTATGGAGGTTCCTCAAAAAACTAGAAATAGAACTCCATATGCTCCAACAACCCCACTCCTGGGTATCTATCTGGAGAAAACCATAATGTGAAAGATACACGCTCCCCAATGTTCATTTCAGCATTATATACAATTGCCAAGACATGGAGGTAATCTAAATGTCCACTGGCAGGAAAATGATAATGAGTAGGTGGTACACATATACAATGGAATATTACTCAGTCATGAAGAAGAATGAAATAATGCCATTTGAAGGAGCATGGATGGACCTAGAGGTTATCATACTAATTGAAGTTAGTAAGACAGTGAAAGATAAACATCCTATGATACTATAATACTACTTACATGTGAAATCTAAAAAACAAGAAAAAAGGATACAACTGAACTTATTTGTAGAACTGAAACAGACTCATAGACTTCGAAAACAAATTTATGGTTACCAAAGGGGACAGGTGGTGGGGAGAGGAATGGACTGGGGGTTTGGTAATGGTACACACTGAGGTATACGGAATGACTGGCCAACAGGGAGCTGCTGTTTAGCACAGGGAACTCTACCCAATATTCTGTAATAGTCTATATGGGAAAAGAATCTGAAAAAGAATGGATCTGTGCACATGTATAACTGAGCCACTTTGCTGTAAGGCAGAAATTATCACAATATTGTAAATCAATTATAACTCAATAAACTTTTAAAAAAGGGGGGAAAAGATTGACATTTTTCCTGAACATGTACAATTTACAAGAAAAAGGAAAAACAGAGAGAGAATAGAGGGCATAGCATCCATTAACTTACTCAGAGCTCATGAAGAAAGAGGAAGATGCTACAACTATGCTTGGTTGATCTTCACATCCCAGACCATCAATGGGAGAGAGCATACATGAAAAGCAAAGAGAATTCACATCTATCAGGGTGAATAAAGATTTAAATGGCATTTGACTAGGCTTCTGGAGCAGGAAAAAAAGTCTCTAATAGTAAAGAAATTTAAGAAGCTCAATTATCTTGACTAGACTGCTTGACATTTGCCTAATATTTAAACTGTCTGGTTAAAATAACTGAATCCCCTTTAGTACTGTGAATCTGTGATGATTTTCTCTTTGAAGGATGGACATACATGAATTGAAGTACTCAAAATACTATTAAACTCTAGAGGATAAAATCTGAACAATGCTGTACCATATTTAGGATAGAAATACGCACGCCTATTCTATCTTGTGCAGGAGTGGTGGGGAGTAAACTCAAATGTTACATTTATAAATGATGGGACAACGCTCTACCATTTATTCACACATCAATCATTTATTGAGAGCATCTGATGTACCTGTGTCAGGCATGGAAATAAAGGGGTGAGCAAAACAGACACGGGCCTTGCCCTTGAAGAGATCACAGCTTAAGTGGAGGAGGAAGACATTAATCAAATAATCATGCACATGCCTGCACAATTGCATATTGTGATACATTCCTGAGGGAAAGATACTCTTTCCTAGGAGAGGTAAACAAGCCTGGGGCAGGAAGTTTACAGAAGAACAGACCTTACATGCTGAAATCTGGAGAGTGAGAGACAAGGCAGAGGAGAGGGGAGAGAACTCCTGGAAGAAGGAACAGCAGTACAGAGCTGTGTGGCGGCAGAGTGGAAGCTAGGCTAGCGCACAGGAGCAGGAAGCGGACTATGCTGGTGGAGAAGTGGGCATGAAGACCCTAAGAAGATTCGGTCTTTGTTCTAAGATTGACGTGAGGCCTGGATGTTTACACAGAGGTCTGGCATGATCGCAAGTGTCTGGAAAGGGCCACTGTGGCTGTCCTGCTATGAACATAAGGGAAGAAGCAGAGGCAATGCTGGGAGATCATTGAGGAGGCTGTTACCATAACACCCACTCTCAGTGTTGGCTCCTCTCTCCCCTCAGTGTCCACAGGACCTCAGGTTACACGATGTTTGTGGCAGTGACCTTTCTCAGCAACTCGGTGTCCTGGGCCTATGGTGAGGCTTTGAGGAACTTCTAAAGTTTCAAAAGCACCCCGGGAGGGCTAAATACTGTTGTTACTGATTCAAGAGGGCTGAAGCCTCCCAAACCATACAGCCATGTCCTGCTATAACCTGCATGCTTTTTGGCTGTGTCCTGTTTACATTCTTTCTAACCCCAAATCTGCTTCGCCTGAGAACATGATCCGCCAGAGCTTGAGTGGGAATGGCTTTGGGCCATACTTGAGCAATCTTTATCCTTAATGAAATTCATTGTTATTTTCCTCCTTACTGACCTGTAGAACTTTCACTTACATCATTTGAGGATTAATTATGAATTATGAAGCAATGTCCCTGTAAACTGATATGCTGTCTTTCAAATCTTAATAGAAGTCAAGTTACTTTTCTCTGCTGGAACTATTTAGTGGGTCGGTTACTTTTTTGTAGTGTTAATTTTTCATCACAAAATAATAAATGGTACCAACATAGTAATATGGTATCAAGCTTCTGGAAATAAAAGCTAGTTTTAAGGAATCTGAGTAAGATTTGGGACTACACGTATCACTACATCTTAGCAATCAAGTTTACTTTGGGACAAACTGTATTTAAAAAGCATTTTGTTCTCTTAATTAGAGAAAGATTCTTACCCTATCAAAAGAGATCAAATCTGCTCTGTCCATCATTCTGGAGACTGTAGAAGCCTTCCAGTAGCAGGACTTTGAAAGCAGTAACTGTTGAGGAGGCTATGGTCTAGGGCCATTTTTGCTGGCTCTGTGGGAGGTCCCTGGAACCAGAGGGAGCACAGTTCTTAAAACTGAAGGTTTCTATGCCCCATATGTAACTGAATTCTTTTTGGGCAAGAGATGTGTGCATAAAGTGCAACAGAGTGACTTCTGGGGACAAACCAGGCAAAACCAGAGGAATGTGGAAAAAAATAAGTTGCGCTCAGGGAAACAGTGGCAGTTTTTGCTGAACTGCAGGAAGCAGCCTTCCTGCTAAGGCCACTGCACGTAGTAGAATCTGTGATCTGCTGTACCCCTCACAGATTTAAACTTACTGTAAAACAACTAAATAAAATTGATGATTTGTTCTTTTGAAAGACAAGATATCAAATTCCAATGTGCTGGAAGGGCCAAGCAATGAAATGTGGAGCTTCATAATGGGGGCAACACCTAGGGTCCTTCCCCCTGACCTGCCCTGCAGCATGTAGGCAGCGACCTGCTCAGCTTCGCCAGTGGGTCACTGATGCTCCACTCTGCACCCGCCCCGTGCTCAAGGGACCTTTCGTGGGGTCTCAGAGGTGTCCTTTCCAAGGTGACCATCCTGGCCAATCTTAGACAACTAATTAGATGAAAACTTTAAGCAGTTTGAGGTCAGGACAGTGAGAGCAGATCATGAATTTTATGAAGAATCGTTAAAAAAGCTGCCATTTATAAGCTGGAGACTCAGGAGTGCTGGTAGTGTGGTTCCAAAAAGGGCCTGTGAAGAAGACGGATGTTCTAGCTGAAGGCAGACAAAGGGAACAGATTCTCCCTTACCTCACCTTTGTTCTACCAAGGCTTCCGAGGGACTGGATAAAACCCACCCACACTGGGGAGGGCAATCTGCTTTACTGAGGCTACAGGTTCAAATGCTAACCTCATCCAGAAACACTCTCATAGACACACCCAGAAATAATGTTTAACCAAATATTTGGGTACACCATGACCTAGTCCAGTCAAGCTGGCACATACCATTAAAAACTCATCAGTGTGATAGGTTCAAGTAAAAAAAAAAAAAAAGTTACATACAGTGTATAAGGTAAGCTTTCATTTATGAAATAGACAGGTTTCATTCATGAAATACATAGTACACAGGTTCACAGAGACACACCCCACAGGTGACTGCACTAGCTCTTGTCAGCTGAGAGCCCATGACATGGGGGGTGGGGTGGACATCACAGTGTACGAGTGAAGTGGGTGCACACCTAGCACATATTTTAAATATACAAACAGCGTTATTCTGATAGCCATGCAGGGTGAAATAAAATAGGAAGTGTGTGGAAATGAACGGAGAATTTCCATGAGTATACACAGGAAGTTGTCAACTGTGTTCCTCTCCTAATGGCAGAATATTGGAGGTCAGGGAGCCCTGGAAAGAGATTTTACTTTTCTCTTTATATACCTCTAAAGTGTTTGAACATTTAAACCGTGGTCACATTCCTTTTTTAAATGACAACTTCTTTAAAGTGTGTGTGTGTGTGTGTGTGTGTGTGTGTGTGTGTGTGTGTGTGTAGTTTTTCTGATCACTATTGTAATAGGCCCCTTTAGCATGTTGGGCTGCAGCAAACCCTACTGACAGCTTGAGCTCAGGTAACCCTGGACGAGTCAGCTTTGTGGTCTGTTTCAGTTAGACATATTTGAACTAAATATTCAAAAAACAGCCAGTAGAAATACTTCACGCTCATTAGTATGGCTATTATCAAAAAGACAGAAAATAGTGTTGGTGAGGATGTGGAGAAATTGGAACCCTTGTCACTGTCAGTAGGAGTATAAAATGGTGCAGCCACTATGGAAAACAGAATGGGGGTTATTTAAAAAATTAAAATAAAGCTATATGGGACGCAGCAATTCCACTTCTCGGTACATACTCAAAAGCATTGAAAGTAGGGTGCTGAAGAGATATTTGTGCACCCATGTTCATAGCAGCATGATTTATAATAGTTTAAAAGCAGAAGCAACCCAACTGTCCATCAATGGATGAATGGATAAGCAAAACGTGCTATATACATATAATGGGATGTTATTCAGTCTTAAGAAGTAAAGAAATTCTGTAATATGCTACAACATGGATGAACCTTGAGGAAGTCATGCTAAGTGAAATAAGCCAGTCATAAAAAGACAAATACTGCATGATTCCACTTACATGGAGTAGTGAAAATCATAAAGACAGAGGGTATAATGGTAGTTGCCAGGGGGTGGGGGAGGGGAGAATGGGAAGTTACTGTTTAATTGGTATAGTTTCAGTTTTACCAGATGAAAAGAGTTATGGGGCTGGATGGTAATGATGGTTACACAACAATATGAATATAATTAATATCACTGAACTGTATACTTAAAAATGGCTAAGATGGGAAATTTTTATATCATATATATTTAAACCAATAAAAAATAAAAAATAAACAAACATGGCCGTGTCTTAAAAAATGAAAAGCAGGAGTTCCCACTGTTGTGCAGTGAGTTAAGAACCTGACTAGTAAGTATCCATGAGGATGTGGGTTCAATCCCTGGCCTCGCTCAGTGGGTGAAGGATCTGGCTTCACCACAAGCTGTGCTGTAGGTCACAGATGCGGTCTGGATCCAGTTTTGCTGTGGCTGTGGCGTAGGCTGGCAACTGCAGCTCCAATCTGACCCCTAGCCTGGGAACTTCCATATGCCACAACTGCGTCCTAAAAAGACCAAAAAAAGAAAGAAAAAGCAAAGCAAATCCATTTAAACAACAATAACAACAACAAGTGCCAGCAGAATGGTTAAAGTAGACCATTTCATCCTATCTAGCACCAGAGACAGTGCCTGGAAATTCTAGGAAGGACAATCCAACCTGCTGACACGGGGGTCCCTCACTAGAATTTCCATGGCTCAGCTTCCATCCTGGTCCCTGGCAGAGGGACCCCTTTTCAGCTGGCAGGAGGGTCATCTCCACTATCATGGACTCCTGACCATGAAAGCTTCTAGTCACACCACTGGTTAGCTTTTTACTGCCTGGTCTCAAATATCAAAGTCTACAGCAAAAGGGAGAGCCACATAAGTTCTCTCTCCTGGAGTAGAAGCCAGGCTATGACCAGCTGTACCTGGCCTGAGTATATCTTTCTTGAATGACAAGTGGCTTGGGAATGACATGCATTCTCTTGCTGGCCCTTCCCTGTTCATTTAAGCTGTACAGTGTGACATGGTAGAGCTTGCACCAGCCCCTCACTTGACAACAGTAAGAACTCTGGGGCAGAACTGACCACTGTGATGACAGAAATGTCCTATAATGGCTGTGCTGCCTAACACGGTAGCCACTAGCCATATGCCACCACCAAGCACCTGAAAGATGGCAAGTGTGACTGAGAAAGTGAATTTTAAATTTTATTCAAATGGAATTAATTTAAATTTCAATGGGTACAAGAGGCCAGTGGCTGCTGTATTGGAGAGTGCCTCTCTTCTAGAGCCTTGGCCAGAATGGGTGTGTTAGCATGGTTTTGGTTTAACTCTAGCCTTGGAATGTTAAAATGACCTTCTTGAAATGCTTTCTAAATCTTCAGTCGGAAAGCTATTAATAACTAGTCTTGTCACTTTTAAGCCAGCTAACTAATCCAGCAACTAACTAGTCATCTCCCCTCCACTGACACCACAGCTTCCTCCAGGTACCACCTGTGTCCTCTCTTCACAGACAGGGTTTGGGAAATCATTTTCTACAACCATCGAGCATTTCCTCATTTCTGGTCACTCCTCACTCCCTGCCACCTGGCTTCCCCTCACGCTGCTCTCAAAGCAGCTTTTCTCTTGGCAAAGTTACCACTGTTGCTGAGTTGGTCTTTGAGGCTGCCACCACCAAGGCCCCAGACTGGGTGGCTTACACAGCTGTGAGAAATTTTTCTCACAGTTCTGGAGGTTGGACGTCTGAGATCAAGGGTGTCAGATGGATGGTTTCTTCTGAGGACTCTCTCTCTCTCCTTGGCTTGTACACAGCTCCCTTCTCCTGGTGTCTTCACAGTGTCTTCCCTCCGTGTGATCTGTGTCCTAATATCTTCTTTTCATAAGGATACCAGTCGTACTGGGTCAGGGTCCACCCATATAACTCACTTTAACTTATTTATTTCTTTAAAAATTCTGTTTCCAAATACAGTCACATTCTGAGGTACTGGGGGTTAAGCCTTCAAGAGATGAATTTGGGTGGGGGACACAATTCATCTTAAAATATCTGCTTTGCTGTCAACCAATATCCACTTTACTGGAGTTCCCGTCATGGCTCAGTGGTTAAGGAATCTGACCAGCAACCATGAGGACGCGGTTCCATCCCTGGCCTCACTCAGTGGGTTAAGGATCCGGCGTTGTTGTGAGCTGTGGTGTAGGTCACAGACATGGCTTGGATCCCACATTGCTGTGGCTGTGGCATAGGCTGGTAGCTACAGCTCCAATTTAACCCCTAGCCTGAGAACCTCCTTACGCCATGGGTGTGGCCCTAAAAAAACAAAAAAACAATAGACATTTTACCATCCTTATCTGGCTTAATCCCTCAGCATCACTGGACAAAGATGTCCACCCCCACCTACAACTCTTTCCTCTCCTGCTTCCCCGATTCCACACACCTGGGTTTTCTCCTACCTCTCTGGCTGCTTCCTTTCAAACTATGCCATAGACTCCTCTTCCTTTGTCTTGCCTTTAAATGCTGGGGTTCCTCAAGGTTTGGTCCTTGTTTTCTCTTCTTTTACACACTTGCATACACTTCCATGGCTTCCCTTACCATCTCTGTATGGATGCTATATCCAAATCCTTGTCTTTAGCTCAGCTTCTCTGCTGAGCTTTAGACCCAAGTACACAATGTCCATCTAATGGACATTTATCTATGGATTTTCTAAAGCAACTCAAATTCAACAGGTTAAAACTGAACCAGTCATCGTCCCCCCTTCTCCAAACCTGCTCTTCCTCAGTGAGCTCCAGCTCAGGGAAGGACAACTTCACTTACCCACTTGCTCATTCTAAAAGCCTGCAGCTTCATCTTAACTTCTCCCCATCTCTCATCCCCCACATCTTTTCCCCTCCCATATAAATATTCTGTCTCCTAAAAGACTCCTAAATTCTGCTTCTCATGGACAGATGGCCAAAAAGCACAAGAACATAAGAAAAGACGTTGAACATCACTAATTATTAGAGAAATGCAAATCAAAACTACAAGGAGGTATCACCTCATACCAGTCAGAAGGGCCAACATCAAAAAGTCTATAAGCAATAAATGCTAGAGAGGGTATGAAGGAAAGGGAACCCTCCTATACTGTTGGTAGGAAGTTAAGTTGGTATAACCACTATGGAAAACAGTATGGAGCTTCCTTTAAAAACTAACAGTAGAACTATCATAAGATCCAGCAAGCCCACTCCTGTTCAATGCAGCACTATTTACAATAGCCAAGACATGGAAGCAACCTAAATGTCCATCAACAGAAGAATGGATAAAGAGGATGTGGTACATACATATAATGGAATATCACTCAGTCATAAAGAAGAATGAAGAACTATAATGCCATTTGCAGCAGCATGGATGGATCTAGAAATTATACTAAGTTAGGTAAGTCAGTCAAAGACAAATATCATATGAGATCACTAACATGTCAAATCTAATAAAAAATGATACAAAAGAATTTACAGACTCGATTTAGAAACCAAATTTATGGTCACCAAAAGGGAAATGTGGGGCAGAAGGGCTACATTAGGGCACTGGGATTGACATATACCCACTACTATATATAAAATAGATAGATAACAAGGACCCACCATATAGCATAGGGTTATCTACTCAATACTATGTAATAACCCATATGGGAAAAGAATCTGAAAAAGAACATATATATATGTATAACTGACTGACTTTGCTGTATACTTGAAACTAATACAAACTTTTTTTTTTTTGGTCTTTTTAGGGCCACACCCACCACTTGTGGAGGTTCCCAGGCTAGGGGTCAAATCGGAGCTGTAGTTGCCAGCCTACACCACAGCTCACAGCAATGCCAGATCCTTAACCCACTGAGCAAGGACAGGGATCAAACCCTAGTACTTCATGGATACCAGTGGGGTTCGTTAACCGCTGAGCCAAGACAGGAACCCTGAAACTAAGACAACTTTTTTTTTTTTCTTAATGGATTTTATTTCAATTATAGGTGTACATAAATCATCACAAGTCAGTTTTATAGATTTTGTATCCCAAACCCCCAGTGCATCCCCCCACCCTCCAGATTGTCTTATTTGAAAAACCAAGGTTTCCCAAAGTCTGTGAGTAATTCTCTGTTCTGCAAAAAGGTTCACTGTGTCTTTTTAGTTTCCACATGTAAGCGGCAGCACTGGGTGTTGCTGTCTAATTGTAAGACAACTTTTTAAGTCAACTATACTCCAGTAAAATTTATTAAAAATTCTGCTTCAAATAACCACCTGATATTTCTAAAATGAGAATATGATCATGCCCCTTTTACCCCCTACTGAAAAATACTTCAGTGACTTCCCATTCCTCTCAGGATAAAGCCCAAATCTAACATGATGCCTCTGTGTTTTTTCCTCTGCTTCCCTCATTCTCCTTCACCTGCAGCTGCATGGACCTCATGCATTCCCTGTTCCAGGTTTAGCCCAAATACAACACAGCATTTCTCACCTATGGGCCTTAACACTTGCTGTTCCCCTGCTGGGAACCTACTCCTTGCCCACGTGCTTTGGCCTGGTTTCAGCTCTTGGAGGTCACTCTCTGTGACTGTCTGGACAATGTGTCCTTTCATGGGGCCCCATAAGACTATAACCTCAGCTCTTCCAAAAGACTGAAAGTTTCCTGAAAGCAGAAATGTGTCTGACTTATTTATCACTGACACATAGCTGGTGCTCAGTCCCCACAACAGAATCCTTAAATGGAACATGGTATGGACAGGGCTTATGGAGATCTTCCTTGCATGACTTCTAAGGGGAGACCCACTTTCTGCCCACATAGATTTTCCTGCACCATAAAACTTTTAAGATCATATGCCTCTTGTAGTTATCTTATTTCCCAAAGTCAAAGATGTTTAAAAGTTAAGGGCATGTATTTTGCTAAAAAAGAGTATTTAGAAAACAGAATATTGCTCCTCTGGATATTTTCATAAGAGTAAATAAAAGCAGAGTAACTGGAGCTAAAGAAATAAATAAAATATACTTTGAAGTCTGAAAAAAGTGCAGCGTGAGACCATGAGAATTCTCCTCCACTGGGATATTCCTGCTAGAACAAGGAAAGAGGTGCTCTGATATGAAATGCTGTGGCTAGCATGGGACCTAGAATAGAATACTAGAGACACAGAATTCTAGAATTAGAAAACACAAGAGGAGTTCCCTTGTGGCACAGCAGGTTCAAGATCTAGCACTGTTACTGCAGAGGCTTGGGTTGCTGCTATGGTGTAGGTTTGATCCTGGCCCACAAACTTCCACATGCCATGGGTTCAGCCATAAAACAAACAAACAAACACCAAAAAGAAGGGCTCTTAGCTATTCTTTCGCTAAGAGTTTTCTTAGCTACTCCTGGATAATGGTCTGACCCTTTTTTCCAGGGGGAAGAAATGCCCAAATCAGGGGTGGGGGAGAGGATCAATTGACATCTGGAGTCAAGGAGTGCAGAGCACTCCTTCCACTGCCCTCCTGATGAAGAATGGCAAGATTTCATCCCCAGAGGAGCTATTATTTCTCTGCCTAAGAGTGAGAGTGCTAAGGTAAACACAAGAATGTTAGCAGGAGGCCTTCCAAATGTCCTGTCTTCCCATCTTTCCATTACTGTTGTGAACAAAATACTTGGGAAAGAGTGTAGAGACTTTGCAGCCAGTGTTGGGAAAGTTATGCCTTCGCACCAGGCCACCCAGCTTATGGGTTCAAGTCCCATGTGACCTCTTTCTTTGCATCCACCGCTCATCTGTCTGTGGCCACAAGTTTAAATTTCCTTTTGTTCACATTTTGCCTCCCCAAACAGACTGCCCTATATTTGAAGGCAGGATTGTCCCCTGTATATCAGAGATGCCATTTCATATATATTAAAACACACAACCAGTCATTCAGTCTCTGAGCAAGTCAGAAAGAAAGCACTAGAGGAACAAGGTGCTGGTCCTGACATTTGTTAAGCATTCATGACGTTGGAAAAATAGTGGGCTTTTCCTTTGTTGTTCATTCATTCAGACCTGTACTGAGCACCTGTATGCTGGGTGACTAGTGAAGACATTCACGGGTCCTCGTGTCGACAAGAGGCTCAGGGAACAGCGCCTCTGCACTGACAACTCCACCTATCCATGTGGCTCTGGTGCCTTCCCTATTTGCCATGATACTTTTGGCTTAGAAGAAAAAGGATGAAACAAAGTTCAAGGAAGCTCATTGTGTGTTGGCGTGTTTCCTTAGAGCTTACACTTGGCAATCCTCAAGGGAGGACTCTGGCTGAACCCAGTGAACTCAGGGGACAGAATCACAAAAGCCTGGGGTTTGTTGACCAGAAAATTTCCTGTGGTCTGAGGGATTACCATTTCCCACATGGCCCTCCTCTTCAGAGAAATGAAAGTATGTTTCAACTGGCTCTGCTGCTTCCTCTGGACCTTTCCTCCATGTGTCTAAATCATACGCTTCTGTACTGATTTTTCAGATTTAGATATAAACCCTTGACTTCCTGCCATGAAAGATGAGAATCTGGCGCTCTTGCTCTGCTCATTCTTCCACTGTAATTATATTGTAATTTTTGGTTAAATCAACATTCAAGGTTAACACTGTGGTGAATATGGTAAATATTTTCTCCAGCTAAGGTAAACTGATAATGTTTCTTTTGTGATGAAACTTTTTATGTCCCTGATAAAAGTACTTCATGTACTTTCTCCCTCAAAAGTACTTCATGTTTTGATTTATAACTATCCCTAATGCTCATTCAGCTTTTTGCCAGAACTGTTAATCTCCTCTTAATAGTCAAACGTGTCTGGTAATCTGTTGATTTTTATTTTTCACACAGCTCCTCTGGAGCCTGCTGAACTCCTGCTCAGATGTGTCATCCAACTTTCCTGTGTTCAATTCCTGCTTCTTGAATCCCATGTCTTCTCTTTTCCTGGTTTACCGCCTCATTTTGGTGGAGCACATCCTCCAGCAGCTTCCCAATAAAGCTTCCTTAGATTCTATTGATTTTTCTTTTTTTTTTTTTGGTTTTTACATTGTTTTAAAAACAAGAACTCATTTTTGTTCTATAGTACAAAATAGATTTTTTTCACCTATGAAAAATCATTGGTGCAATTATCTGCAGATATTAATGATCTTCCTGAAAGTTTATTCTGTTCTTTGTGCTGTCTTAGTTTCCTCTGAATTTCGATGTTTGATTAGGATTCCTAATAATCATGGTCTTTAAGACTTTTCTTGAACTCAAATACTGGAGAGGAACTTCCCAAGCTGCTGCCTCAGATGTCTAAACTGGGCCACCAAGATTTTCAGATGCAACAACAAAAAGTTGCTGGCGGTTCTCACCATTTATTCAGCACACCAACTGTCCTTAACCTCCTTTTCCAGTATGTTTTTTATTGGATGACGTAGACACCGGGTTCATGGGGTGGAGAAGTGATCTAAGGATTCCCCTGCAGTTAACACAATCTCTTAACTGACACCTACCTCCTGAGAAGTTCCTGGCACCTCCAAACCTGTGCCTTTCTGGGGCTCTGTGGGGCCAGTCTCTTAGTTTCCTGCCTCATCTCTGCAACTCATGCCTGGTCTCTAAGTCACTCTTCATTTGCTACCTGCTTTCTAGTTTCCAATATGTTTTTTTTACATCTCTCTCCATTCTTGTTCCCTTTTCTTTTAGCTTTGTACTTGATGATTCTGTTGCCTTTAATAAAACCTTTATATTACAATGAAGTTTTGAGAGGGAATGGAGTCAAAGAAAGTGTTTAATCTACCATGTTTACTTGGATGGTTACCCCATTTTTCAGTGGAAAAAAAAGTACTTAAAATAGATTCTGTCGGAATTCCACCTAGTTTGAGAAAGTGGTTAAATCATTACATCCCTTGGCCGGTTCACAATCCTCACCGAGCTGTCTGCCATGTAAAAAGTAAGCCATTACTGCTGGTTGACTATTTGAATTATAGTAGTGCTGTTGACTCCTTTGGAAGCTAAAGGACTCTGGAAACTCAGAAGGGAGAAGAGCACAGTAGATTCAGTGACCTCAGGAACAGTGGCTCCGCATCTGATTGGATAACCCCAGAAGCTTCTACAATTACAGACCCCTGAAGATCATTCTAGAACTAACTGAATCCCATTCTCAGGAGTTGGGTCCTGGGGAAACTGCATTTTAATGATGAAATTGTCCACCATTAGCCTTCATGTTACATAAGAAAAATAAACCTCCAGTGTTTAAGGCATTGCTAATCATTTCTTTTTTCCTTTTTGCAGCTTGCAACAGAAAGCATTCTTAACATATAGGTGGGGCTTGTAAGAGTCCTGAAACATGGAAGTGGGGAGGGTGTCCAATCAGGGGAATGTGGAAAGGGCTTACCAAACATCTCCAGAGACACACAGCCAGTGGAAAACCTCCCAGGAGGAAGGGTGGTGATGGGGGGACCTCTCAGGCATTTCTCACATTCCCAATGCTGACCTGCTCTTCTCTACATGCTCCTCCCTGCTCCTCCCCTCACCCAGCCCAGGGAGACTCTGGTCTCCTTGGGAGGCACTAGGTGCAGTTGTCTGGCAATTCCTCTAGTCTCTCTTCTTGTCCCATGTTTCTCCATGTGCTTTATGCCATAAGCCTCACTTTTAGAAAAAAAGGCTGTTTTGGAGTCAACAAAGCTCAACATTGACTGTTTTTGGCTCTTTTCAATCACTTTCCGTCAACTTTACTCTTCCATGAGGTCACTTGGTCACTGTACAGTTTAGCAGGGAAAGAAACCCAAGATATTATCCTGCTATGTTTGTTAATAACAACCCACCCATTGTTGCATTCACCCCTCCAGCCCTACCCTCAGCAAGAGAGACTGGGTTTATTTCCTATACTTCTAGAGGTAGGTTATGTGGGGTCCTGCAGAGATGGCAGAAATACAGGGAGTTCTGGGGAGAGGGCAGTGGCTGGAACCATCTGGTCATTATAAAGTGTCCTGCTTCCTGCTGAGTGATACTTCTTGCCTCATGATTTACTCTCTGATACTAGGATAGATATATACCAGCTCCTTGTGGTAAATATTTGCATGATGATTCATCCTTTCAATTTCAGTCTTTTTGTGTCCCTATATTTAAAATGTGTCTATGCTTTTTTATCCAGTATTACAGTTTTAGCTTTTTACTTGGATTTGTCAATTAGTTCTTCATATAACTGGGTTTATAGTAACTATCTGACTATTTGTTTTCGAATTAACCCACCTGCTTTATGTTCCACTTAAAATTTTCCTTTCCTGGAGTTCCCATTGTGGCTCAGCAGAAACGAACCTGACTAGTATCCATGAGGACACAGATTCTATCCCTGGCCTCGCTCAGTGGGTTAAAGATCTGGCACTGCCGTGAGCTGTGGTGTAGGTCACAGATGTGGCTCGGATCCTGTGTTGCTATGGCTATGGTGTAAGCTGGCAGCTATAGCTCTAATTCGACTAATGTGTATATATATATAAAAATTAAAAAATAATATTTTCCTTTCCTTCTTTTGGATGACTAAAACATTTTTTTTATCATTCCATTTTACCCCTTTGTTAACTTGTCATAGACTTCTTTACTTAGTGTTTTCATTTCCTCAGTGCTGAACTCTGGCTACATACTAAGGCATTACCTTCAGTTCTAGGTCTATAGGTTAAAGAGGAAAAGTAGCAGACATTTGGAGTGCTAAAATGGCTTAAGCTTAGAAATTAATGGCTGGATGGATAAATAAAATGGAAGGCTGGATTAGGTAATTCTTTGAAGGGATTCATGAGATACATAGTTTAACAACAGAAGGGACTACATTTGCAAGATGCAAAAACACCATCCATGGTGTGTCACACAGTTAACACCACTTAATTTGATCCAATAACCAATTGCTATAGGAAATTAATACCGATTACCCAGGAGTATCTCAAATTCAGTGTATTCTCCCTCATTGTCCTGGCTCCCTTCTGTACGGTAGTAGCAATACTACTGTAACCGAGCAGTGCCCTGTGAGGCTCCTGGACACAAAAGACTTTCTGTGTCCCCCATTTCTTGGTTTTAGGAAATGCACTTCATTCAGACTCCATGACTTTCCTTGAGTTCCAAGGGGTAGATTCAGATGTTGCTGATCAGGGAACAAGGGGATGCAAAGACAGCAGAGGAATAGCCAAGCAACAATAGTACATCCTTGGGGTAGGATCCTGGTACGCTCTCAAGGGATACACATAATAACACAGGCATCTTATACACCTAAGAGTTATATTCCTTATGCTTCTTTTAGAAATGAAGACTTTAAAACTGAACAGCTTGGAGCCCTTCTTGTGCTTCTCCCTCATTGGATTACATCCCAACACAATCACCGGTAAACTTAAGATTAGGCAGCCTGAGCACAAGTGCCTATGGCTCAAAGATTATTAGCATACGATATTTTTAAAGAACTTAGCCTGTTCTAATCTCTGACCAATATGCCCTTTATATTCAATATGCGAGTACTGTTACTCTAGGCAATAACCCAGAAGAACACCACCATGATCATGCTGAGATCTCCTGATGCCAGCTTTGATGATGACTAAGATTCCCCCAAAGAAAGAAGAATGCACATTTGTTCCAATCCTGATTCTTATCTGAAATCATGTTATTTTCCTTTTTAGTATAAAATTCCCCACACATCTTCCCAATAGAGGGCACGGTCTTTAAGGCATTAGCCTGTTGTGGCCTCCTTTGCCTGGCAAAGCAATAAAAGCTGTTTTTTTCTCCTTCACTCAAAACTCCATTTCCACATTTCAATTTGATACCAGTGGACAGAGGCCAAGTTTTGGCAACAGTACCACCATCCACCCAGTTACCAAGCCTAGAATCTGGGCATCATCTTTGACTTCTCCCAAGTCTTTCTCATCTCTTATCACCAAATCTGACTGCCTCTTTGTCTTACAGGTCCCTCACATCCACCCACATCTCTCCACACTTGTTCTTATATATAGCCTTTGCCAGTCTTTTCTATTGACAAACCACAGAACAGTGATGAATGACTCGATTTGCTTAATAAATGTTCACAGAAACAAACATTTTAAGAGAAATAATTACTAGCCTCTTACCATATCAATTAGTCTCTTTTCAGATGCTAAAGGCCCCAGATGGGCGGGGGGGGGGGGTGAGAGGAAAGACCAGAGACAGCAGGAAGGACTAGTAACAAAGAACATTCTAAAGGCTACAATGATTTAACTCTCAGTGGGTTCTACATGAGCCTGTGCTTCTCTCCTCTTGTTAGGAAGCAGAAATGCTCTCCCTAGAGGTCATAATAACCCAAGTGAATAAAATTTGAAAGCCAATTTTCAATTCTCAAGCGTATTGGCTACCCGGAATTTTTCAGTGGACTTGATGGATCAGAGTAATGCAAAAGAGCAGGACCTCCAGCCCCAGGGTTTTACAGCATCTATAAAACATGTTTTACAGTTTCTGCTCAATTTTATGCTGTTAAGCTAAACATTTGATATCATATGGCACTTTAAGCACATTGATTTATGGTAAGTCAGCAATTGCATCTGTAATAAAAAGCCCAAAGTATGGGTTTTAAAAGTAATCTACTGTATTTACTATTGACATAAATGGTTACCTGCAGTCCATTTGAACATCATCTTAGATTTAACTCATGTATTAAAGATATTATGTTTCCCACTCAGCAAGGTCATCCTCAAGGTGAAAACTATATGTGGCTGGAAATGAAAGAGATTAAATGTGTAATGATAAATATTTTTCAAATAAATGATATATAGAATTTCATCTTTCCACACTCCTCATTAATAATCATATTCTGTTTATTTTATTTTTTATCCCAACCTCCTTCCCCTAGTCTCCAACTCTAGCAACCACTAATCTTTTCATCTCTATAATCTTATTTCAAGAATGTGTAAAATGAAATCACACAGTTTGTAAACTTTTGAGATTGACTTTTTTTTTTTCATTCAACGTAATTCCCTTGAGGTCTGTTTAGTTTTATGTGGATTGTCTCATGCTTATTCTGCCAGCGTGGATACAATTATGGTGGCATAATTCAATAAATTTAAGAACCACCTCAATACAAACTAAAGTAAGAGAGCCTAAACTCAAGGTAATTTCATAACAGGAAAACAGTATTTATGATTGAGTCCACGGTAATGGGAGACAAATGTTTTAGACAGTGTTAGAATAAGTTTGGACAAAAATTCATTTAGTTCATCTAAGAGATGGCTGGCAGTATTAGAGGCTTCAAGACCTTTTCAAGTAAATTAAACCCAAAAGCCTCAATAACAATAAGTTCTGGAGAGGGTGTGGAGAAAAAGGAACCCTATTACACTGTTGGTGGGAATGCAAATTGGTGCAGCCACTGTGGAAAACAGTATGGAGATTCCTCAGAAAACTCAAAATAGAATTACCATTTGATCCAGCAATCCCACTCCTGGGCATCTATCCAGCAGACACCATGACCCGAAAAGACACCTGTACTC
>PVHT021183693.1:16382265-16419299 GCA_004024745.2 Catagonus wagneri
CGCCACATCTGCTTCTGTAAACCTGCTTGCTTGCTGAATATGGATCGCGCGATCCCAGGCCAATCATATAGCAGACAGTGTCCCAATTCAAATATCAGCCAATCGGCATCCCTCTCCTTTGAAAACCTCCCCTAAGCCCCGGACTTGTTTGTGTGTGCCCATAAAAACCCTGTACTCGCTGCAGTCGGGACCTCTTTGCGTCACCGGTAACGAGTGCGCAGGGGTCCAGGTTCGAACCTGCAGTAAAGGACCCTTGCTGTTTTGGCTTTGACTTTTGACTCTGGTGTGTTCGTTGCGAGGGGGTCTCGCGACCGCGGGCATTACAAAAGTTTTGTCTGGATATATGACCAGGAGTGGGATTGCTGGGTCATACGTGTGAGAATTAATATGTTTTTTCTATCAACTTGGTTAGTCCATTTTGTTCTTGCTTCATCTGAGACACCCTCCTCTATCCCTCCCCTCTTTCCCTCTTGTCCCAGTAACAATTTGTTTCAAATTAGCCAACAAAGAAGAACATGCGTGCAATCTGACCTAACTAATGAGAAGGGGACAGGTGTACCACCTGTGTTAGGGATAAACAGCGGGCATCTTCCCTCTTTCGCCCGCGCTTTTTGAGAACTCGTGCCCTTCTGCAGAAGTAAAGAGCCTTGTCGAGATCTCTCCGTGTTCATGTGTCTCATTTTCTGACACTGAAGATCCGGGCCAGAGTCATTTTCCCCAACATATGGTAGTTCTATATATAGTTTTCCAAGGTACCTCCAAACTGTTTTCCATAGTGGTTGTACCAATTTACATTCCCATCCACAGTGAAGGAGGGCACGCTTTTCTCCACACCCTCTCCAGAATTTGTTATTTGTTTACTTGTTAATGGTGGCCATTCTGACTGGTGTGAGGTGGCACCTCATGGTAATTTTGACTTGCATTTCTCTAATAATTAGTGATGTTGAGCATTTTTTTCATGTGCCTGTTGACCATCTATATGTCTTCTTTGGAAAATTGTCAACTTAGGCCTTCTGCCCATTTTTCAACTGGGTTGTTTGTTTCTTGTTGTTTAGTTGCATGAGTTGTTTGTATCCTGGGCCATTTTAAAGGAACCTCACTGCTTTTCTTCTCTGTCTACAGAAACTATCTCCACATAAAACCTCAATTCCCTCACCCAAAACTTGTGTCATCTGAAGACAATTTCTTCTCCTCCTCCTATGGCACAAGGAAAGGAAAGGAACACGGGGCCAGGGCTAGGTCCATCACCATTAAGGCCCCCTCCCAGCAAGAAGATACCATCTGGGTTGAACAAGCTAGCCTAAGATAAAGTATACCTTAGGGGGATCCGAGCCGCGTCTGCAAGCTACACCACAGCTCATCGAAACACCAGATCCTTAACCCACTGAGCAAGGCCAGGGATCGTACCCACAACCTCATGGTTCCTAGTCGGATTCATTAACCACTGAGCCATGACGGGAACTCCAATATCTGTTTTTAAAGTTAGTTCGTAAATATAAAAATGTCTTTAGAGTCATCTAAAGACACTAAGTATAACACCTTTATTGTACCTAAGGTTTAACAGAAATTAAATAAGATCTTATTATATCTGTTACAAAATTGCCAGCAAGAAAAATAACTTGGTATGATGAATTTTCATAAATAAATTAAATGTAAGTAAAGTAAGAGCTTTGGGGTAAACTTTAGGAATAATGGTTCTATGAATATCTACTTAAGAATGATCTCTCTAGTTACTTGGTAATGTAAATATTTAGAATTGTGCTGAATTAAGTTACATGATGGAAACTTACTGAATAGCTGGGTCATTTCCAAATAAAATAAGATACTGGAACATTAATTACTGAATATTGGTTTCATTTTACAGAGAAACTTACAGTATGGTGCCACACTGAGGCATTTTCTATAAATTATTGGCTTTTTAAAAATTATTGGCATTTATGTTTACCAATCTATAGAGTATGGATATAAAAGACAGCTCATGGTTACTTAAAAAGTAGGATGTGTGTTTTAGGTAAAAAATATGAGAATAAAAAGTAAGCTGGTACAGAAAGTGGATTTGGTCTCTGTTAAAACAAGGTTTTTTTAGAATGCTACCTTCAGTAATGAATTGTGAATTTCTTTGCCTTTAGGTGACTTCTCTTTACTTTTTTAAATTACTTAATAATTTTATTATTTACAGGTACACAACCATTTTGTTGCTTCAGTTGAGCAAATAAGTGTTATTTCACAATGATCTATGATTCTATTTGACCAAGTGCTTTAAAACTTTTTGATGTTTTTAACAAACTTTCCAAATGTCAAATTCTAGTTAAAGTTCTTCTGACCTCTAGCTAATTTGAAATGCTTCAAAGGGCCCCTGAAGCATCTAAAAGAATTTTTTTTAAACTAACTGAGATTACTTTACAGGTTAAATTATAAGAAGACCATTGTCAAACAAAAGATATGGTACACGTAGATAAACTTTATTCCACTTCTATGGATAACTAACCCCTCAATGTCAGACTTTTGCCATCCTGATGCCCTTGGAGGATGACAATGGCCTGCCCCTAAATCAGAGAAATTAAGATAGGTAAACAATGGCTGTGAATTAAACAGTCAAGGCTTTGGGAAATCCAAGATGGCCACTTGGTTCTTTCTGGCTCCCTGGCAAACCCAGTAATGAAAAAGCAATGATTAAAAATATGTTTTCAATTTGGGGTGTACTTTCTATTATCTCCAGTAATCAAGAAACATGCTTCACTGGACAAATCATATAAGCGTTAAATTTTTTTTCTTAAAGACTTCTGAAAATTATCACTGTTACTATCATCCTCAGTCATCAGGCAAGCTCAACAAAATTATGAAAAACTGGACTTGTCACAGAACAAAATTAATTACATGGGGGATAAAAACTGCTAAGTATGATTATAATCTTTATAACTCTTGCTTGACATATTACTGGCTTTTGATCTTTATTTTTCTGATATAAAACATCTTTCCCTTCAAGTTACTTAATGAACTGCAACAATTTGGTCATTTACATCTGTGGGTAAAATCAAAACATTTGTTTCTCTGCCTTGTCCCTCCAAAAATTGGAGACCTCTGGGTTCTGCAGCCTTATTAGGTAAATAAAAACTGTCTCCTGAAAGTCTTATTAAGTAAATAAAAACTGTCTCCTGAAATGTAAACAGTACCTGCTCTGATGCTGACCATAAATGTAAATTTTCTTCTACGGTTACTGAGTTTTGTGTTTACAGTCTAAAACTCACCTCCAAATAGTTCTTTGCTGCTATGTTACATTACTGTAAAATTTAATTAAATTAGTAAGAAAACATTCTAGGAGTGCTTTGAAGCTGATTGCTATAATATAATCTATGTTTGGGGGAATAATAGATGCCCTATGATAACCAGGGGCTATATGTACTGGGAAAGGTATCATTTGAAAGACTGTTTACAACCTAGATAAAAGACTACTTTTCAAGTATTCTTAAGTGCATCATGCACAAAGAAATTGAAAAATTAGCTTAAGTTCATATTTCTGGATTTCCCATCGTGGCACAGCAGAAACGAATCCAACTAGGAACCATGAGGTTGTGGGTTCGATCCCTGGCCTTGCTCAGTGGGTTAAGGATCTGGCATTGCCGTGAGCTGTGGCGTTAAGTTGCAGACGCAGCTCGGATCCTGCGTGGCTATGGCTGTGGTGTAGGCTAGCAGCTGTAGCTCCATTAAACCCCTAGCATGGGAACCTCCACATGCCGTGGGTTTGGCCCTAAAATGACAAAAGACAAAATATATATATATATATTTCTCTCTTAAGAAGGGCCTTTAACATTGGATTGGTCTATAGAGAGAACTACTAAATTCAAACAGCCTTAAAATAAGGTCCAAATAAGAAAAGGAAAAATACCAATGCCAGGACAAAAGAAGACTACCTCAGCAGTAGTAGACAGTTATCTCAAAATTGCCAGACCTGACTGTACAGTTACTTTTCTTCTTGGTTTCTTTTCATTTTATGCATGAATCAAATGTTTTCTATCATGGGCACGATCCTGTGTGAATTTTAAAAATCAGTCCAATTGTTGGGTTTGTAGTCAATTACCTACGACTAGTATTCCTGATTTACTTTGATGGGTTTCTTCTCTCTGCAGCCCTTATTAGTCATCCCTTTGGTAATTTATTCTAGGAAGAATATAATTCTGTCCAAGCCACTATTGATATCACTGTGGACAAAGCCAGTATATAATTTCCCTTAAAGATAAGTAACAAAGCCAGGTGAACTGGGATATATTAGACTGCATTTGGTAAAAGCGCTTGACTTAAATTCCTATTTACAACTTTTACTAATACCACCAACTATACTATTTTCTATTAACTGCTTTTACAAAATTGTTATTTCTTACACTGCCAAATGTATAACTGAGTCTCTAAAATAATATACAGTTCTACATGAGATCAGTGAAACTCTATGCAAGAGAAAATGCAACAGAGGGAATAATAGGCCATAAGAGACTAGTAAAACAGGTGACTTTTGACTACTGTTAATAAGGCCTAGTCTAGTAAAAGCACATTGAGTGGCCTGTCAACAAAATCTTTGCCAGACCTAGGAATGAGCATTTCTAGCTCCATGGGACAAAATCGTCATGAAATACCTCCCATGATCAAACTTACGACCATGGGGCAGCCCTGTGAACTGGAACTGACACACTTGCCATCTGCCTCTACAAGAATTAAATCATGAACTGCTGCAGCTGCTGACTCTCAACAACCCCTGAAAGCAGTTCAGGGTGGAGATTAGGAACGGGGCACCCTGTGCTCTGGAAAAAACTGACAGAACAGGCCTATGGATAGTTAAGATATTTTTGGGTAAGGATTTTTATGAGCCCAAATTCTTGCATCATCTAATATCTAAGAAAACACTAAAATTGTTAACAGTGACATCTGCTTTAGCCATTTAGGAAAAAAATAAAATTAAAAGACAAAATGAAATAGCTGTGGTTCACACATCCAAGGTAATACCAGATAATATTTTGGGAGTAATTTTAAATAAATGCTTATATTGCTAAGAACTTAAGGTTTATACAGACTTGATGCTATCAGCCATTCTCAAAGCAACATCAGCTAGGAGCTGTGACCCTACATTTACAAGGTTCCCTCTTGTAACAATGGAAAGATGAAAACATATAATGACCAATAGCTCTTGCTTTTTTAATTTTTTATTTATTATCATTATTTTTTGTCTTTTTAGGGCCGCACCTGCAGCATATGGAGGTTCCCAGGCTAAGGGTCTAATCGGAGGGCCAGCCTACTCCACAGACACAGCAATATCAGATCCGAGCCACGTCTACAACCTACACCACAGCCCACGTCAATGCTGATACTTAACCCACTGAACAAGGCCAGGGATCGAACCTGCAACCTCATGGTTCCTAGTCAGATTAGTTTCCACCGCTCCACAATGGGAACTCCTTATTTTTTTATTTTTAAATGAATTTTATTAATTTATAGTTGAACAACGATCAGATCAACACAATCCAATTTTATAGCATTTCCATCCCAAACCCCCAGCACATCCCCCCAGCCCACAACCTGTCTCATTTGGAACACGTAAGTTTTTCAAAGTAACAGCTCTTGTTATTTATATGTAAATACGACATTAACAGTTAAAACACACCTAGGTAAAACTAGACAACTAACTATAAGTCTTCCCAAAGTACCAGGTCCAGATTGGGCTTCAGGCCTACTCTAAAAAATGAGATTTGTTTGTCTATTAACATTCAAACTGTCACTTCTCCAATTATTTATGACCAAGTCAGTTATGCCTACATTAAACATATAACGGCACTAGATGGCTTCATTACTTTCTATAATTCCTTTACTGATTTTTTGGCCTCGACTTTTAATCTGCTTGTTAAGTTTGTTTCTTCTAGAATACAACAAACAAGTCTCCAAATAATAATCTGATGGGGATATCGACCAGTCAACATCTGGATAGCAATGGAACAAGCCATCCCATGGAGCCGCACCTCCCTCTCACAAAAGCCCTGACAGAGAGCAGGCAAAGGGACCCCAGAGCCTTACAACACCGCCATTCAGCAGGAAGCAACTAGAGTGGTTCTCAGCCCTTTTCCCTTATAATCTGGGTTCCCAGGCACCACAGATAGAAATAGACAGGTAGTTAAACATGAGCAAGACATTCAAAGGGGCCAAAGACTTGGCTGGTCCTCAAGAAAAAGAGGGGGGAATGTTATAGGCTTCAAATACCCTTCAAGGAGGGAGTTCCCGTCATGGCACAACAGAAATGAATCTGACTAGGAACCATGAGGTCAAGGGTTTGATCCCTGGCCTCGGTCAGTGGGTTAAGGATATGGCGTTGCCGTGAGCTGTGGTATAGGTTGCAGATGTGGCTTGGATCCGGCGTTGCTATGGCTGTGGCTGTGGCTGTGGCGTAGGCCATAGCTCCGACTGGACCCCTAGCCTGGGAACCTCCATATGCCATGTGTGTGCGGCCCTAAAAAGCAAAAACAAAACAAAACAAAACAACCCCAAAATGCCCTTCAAGGAGGTTAAATCCAAAAGCCACTGGCCCTGTCTCATTGTAATGCCCTTTCCCCTCACTTTGAGCAGCCTGGGCTGCTCACTCCCTACTAGGGAAGGACTGTTGGCCACTCCTCACCCACCTCTGTGTAACCTGTTCCCCATGCAAATAAGGTCCACAGCATAAGGATGTAAAAACAACTGTAAAATGAGTCAGGCTCTCATTAACCACTCCCCTTGGAAGGGCAGGAGCTCTCTCTGAAAATGTACTTTCACTTTAATACATTTTAAAACTCCAGACCACGTGCCTCCATCCCCACGTGACAAGACCGCTGGCTCTATCTTGGCGCCACTGCAGCACTTCCTAGCCAGAACAGCCAACCCCTGCCCAACTGCTCAACACCTCCAAATCCTTGCTGCACGTGGGCAAGAATCAAGAGAAATAATGCAGAGACCTGACAGCAACACAATTAAAAAACAACAACAAAAAATACCACCAGGTTTCCCTAATGCTAATGTAATAGATGTTCTAAAAACATTTAAAAAAACAGGAAAATTTGGAGAAGGTTCCATTTTCATTAACAGAATATATATTTTTATTATGTAAGCATTTTCTGAGTTTATCATATGTGTATACAGTAAGCCCAAAAGCAAGGGAAAAACAAAATTTGCACGGGCCAAAAGTAAAGATTTGTATTGCCTTCCTTCATCTAGCTTGTGAGTTCCTTGCTATAGTTCTTAAGATATTGTGCTTATTTTTGTTTTTATAAATACATTTAAAGTTTGACAAAGGCTTTTTCTTTTCAAATACCTCAACAAAGGGAGGTGTACAGTTGAGGAAGGTTTATTTCAGGGAATGTTAGCAGGCCATGCCACGAGGTCGCCAGGTTCAGTGATTTTCTAGGACTTACAACAACTCAGTCATAGTCATGGTTATGACTTATTATATAGAAAAGACACAAAGCAAAATCAGCAAAAGGGAAAGGTAGATGGGGTGAGGTCTGGAGGAAACCAGGTATAGGCTTCCAAGAGTCCTCTCCCAGTAGAGTCACGCAGGACACTGAATTCCCCAGCATCAAGTTGTGACAATACATATAGAATTCTGCCAACCAGGGAAGTCTGTTAGAGGAGCAGTACCTAGAATTGCCTTGGGGGCTGATCACACAACACTCTATCTAGCATCTACCTCAATCCCAGGCTTCTAGAAGGAAAGCAGATGTTCAGCACAAACCACACTATGTGCACAGTTGGGCACAGTGAATCTCATTTATCAGCTAATGGATGGGAATGTTCCTGAAATCTAAGTTCCTAGATGTCAGCCAAGTACCAGCTTTGCAAGTTACCAAGTTTAGTGGCTAAGGCCTGTTATGTTAACTCTCTTCTGTATGTAGACCATTTAGTGTAACACCAAGTAATTTGATCTCCATCTCCCTGCTTACTGTGTCTTAGAGCACAAGTGGCTGAGATGAGGGTTATTCATTACCTCTCAGCTAAATAAACCGGCAAAGACGAATGAAGAAGAAAGTGACTAGCAGACACTGCCTCTTTCTCCTAGCAGAAGAAAAAGGAAAACACATCTATAACAAACTCAACAATAAAAAATCAATACATAAATCTTTAAGAATACTATCTAATGAATGAATTCACTTTTACTATCCTTATTGACAAAGTCTATATTGTGCTTGACATATTGATAAATGATATACAGAGCAATCCAATTAACAAAATATTTAAAATGTTATTTCAGTTTAAAATCTTGTCTTGTAAAATCCGTGTGTACGTTCATCACTATAAGATACTAGTACTGTGATACACATACACTTTTTTTTTTTTTTTTTTTTTGCTTTTTAGGGTTGCACACGTGACATATGGAGGTTCCCAGGCTAGGAGTTAATAGTTACAGCTACCGGCCTATACCACAGCCAAAGCAACTTGGGATCCAAGCCGCGTCTGCGACGTACACCACAGCTCACGGCAATGCCATATCCTTAACCCACTAAGCGAGGCCAGGGATTGAACCTGCAACCTCATAGTTCCTAGTCAGATTAGTTTCCACTGTGCCACGAAGGTAATTCCCACATAAACATTTTGACACTAAATAATTACGCATATATTAGGGTTGTGTGCTTAAACTGTTTAACTAATATTACAGTCATCCCTCAGTATCCACGAGGGAATTGGTTCCAGGACTTGCCATGAATACCAAAATTCATGGATGCTCAAGTCCTGTAGCTGGACCTTTGCACCTGAAGGTTTGGAATCTGCAGATATCGAGGGCTAACTGTACTACCTTTGAGTCATAACATTGTTTTTTGTCTTTCTCTCTTTTTAGGGCCACAACCGCGGCATGTGGAGGTTCCCAGGCCAGGGGTCCAATGGGAGCAATAGTCGCCAGCCTATGCCAGGGCCACAGCAACATGGGATCCGAGCTGTGTCTGTGATCTACACCACAGCTCACAGCAACAGCGGATCCTTAACCCACTGAGTAAGGCCAGGGATCAAACCCGCGTCCTCATGGATGCCAGTCAGGTTTGTTAAACGCTGAGCCACGACGGGAACTCCTGGGTCATAACATCTTAAAAATGGAAAAAATCATATTGACCCAGCTAAATTTCCTCATTTTATATTGCAGCATTATTCACATAGCCAAGTTATAAAAACAACCTAAGCAACTGTCAACAGATGAATGAAAAAAAAAATGGAAGATATATAAAATGGAATCGTATTCAGCTATAAAAAGAAGGAAATCCTGCCATTTGCAATAATACGGATGAGGCTGGAGGATGTCACACTAAGTAAAATAGCCAGATACCGAAAGACAAATATCGCATGATCGAACTTACATGTGGAATTTTTTTAAAAGTGGAACTTACAGTAGCAGACAGTAAAAAAGTAGTTGGGTACCAGGAGCTGGGGTGGGAGTGGAAGAGAACGGGAGATACTGACCAAAGGGTATAACCTTTCAGTTATAAGACGTATAAGTTCTGAAAACCAAATGTACAGCAATGGTGGCTATAGTTAATAATAACGTATTACTTGAAATTTATTAAAAAAGTAGATGTCAAGTGTTTTCAACACACACACACATAAATGGTAACTATGTGAGGTAACAGATAAAATTAGCTTGATTTTAGGATTAATTTCACAATGGACAAATATATCAAAATGTCATACTATATGCCTTAAATATCTTTTATTCGTCAAATATATCTCAATTAAGTAGGGGGCGTGGCAAGAAAATTGAAGCCCAGGGAGGTGAGGTTGACTCGTCCAAGGTGACACAGAAGTCAGTGGTGGGGCAAGGGTAGAACCTGGATCATCCTTGAGCCGAGCAGGAGTGTTGACCAGATCTAGAAGGCCTAGAAGCCACCCTTCTTTCGGGGGAAGAACACTAACGGCACAGTTGTGAGAAACTGTATCCTGGCTACTGTCTAACCAGCACTGCCCTGTGTACAGTCTGAGGTGGGGTCACCTACCAGAGAAGGAACTGGGCATAAATCCCCCCTTCTCTCTCTCCCTTCTCTTCAGGTGAGACAAGTTATTACAGTCCAGTTGCCTCAATGAAAAAGAATATGGAGGGAGTTCCCTTCGTGGCTCAGTGGTTAACGAATCCAACTAAGAACCATGAGGTTGAGGGTTTGATCCCTGGCCTTGCTCAGTGGGTTAAGGATCCGGCGTTGCCGTGAGCTGTGGTGTAGGCTGCAGACGTGGCTCGGATCCCGCGTTGCTGTGGCTGTGGCAAAGGCCAGCAGCTATAGCTCCTGTTAGACCCCTAGCCTGGGAACCTCCATATGCCGCGGGCGCGGCTCTACATAAAAGGCAAAAAGACAAAAAAAAAAAAAGAATATGGAAAAGAAGATGACAGGGCAAGGTAGCTCACACTTCCCCCAAAAGAACGGTGGCTTGTAGGCCTTCTAGATCTTGTCCAATGTACGTATTTTTTTCCTCAAGGCGACTGGGCTGCAATAGCTTGTCTCACCTGAAGAGAAGGGAGAGAGAGGAAGATTTGTGCCCAATTCCTTCTCTGGTAGGTGACGCCACCTCGGACTGTACATGGGGCATTGCTGGCTAGACAGTGGCCAGGATACAATTACTCACAACTGTGCCGTTAGTGCATTATTAGACATTATTTTACTCCTTTCCAAGCTGGTAGGCTGGAACTGGACAGAATTTACTTTAACCTGGAGCATCAGTAGTAATAATCTCTATGTTTTCACAAGGATTCCCCAGTTATAAAGTATTTTCCTCTGAATAGTATCAATTGGTAATTGCTTACACCACTAAATTTTGGGGTAGTCTATACACCAGAAAAGAATGGATAAAACTATTAATTCTGTCCAATAATAATCCAATTACAAATGTGCAAAGGATCTGAACAGGTATTTCTCCAAAGATTTATGAAGTCTAATTAGCAATGAGAAGACTCCCAATCAAAGACATCTGATTTCACACCCATTAGGGTAGCTATGATAAAAAAGACAACAAGAACTGGGAAGAATAAGGAGAAATTGAAACTCTTACACATTACTAGTGAAAACTGAAAACACATGTCCACAAAAACTTATATAGAAATGTTCACAGCAATATTCATAAGAACAAAAAGCAGAAACAATTCAAATGTCCACAAGAGATGAATAAAGAAAATGTTGTATATTCGCACAATAGACTGTCATTTGGCAATTACAAGGAAAGGAGTACTGATATATGTTACAATATGGTTGAAACTGGAATACATTTTTACAAAATGAAAAGAGTTAATCATAATACACCACATATTGTATGATTCCATTAGTATGAAATAGGCACATCTACATAGAAAATAAACAGGTGGTTCCTGAGGGCTGGGTGGGTGGCAGGCAGTGACAGGAAATGGAGAGTGAATGCTTATGGGTACAAAGTTTCCTTCTAGAGTGCTGAAATCTTCTAAAATTAGATCGTGGTGATGGTTGAACATCTCTGTGAACACACTAAAATCCATTGAATTGTACACATTAAATGGTTGAACTGTATGGTATGTGAGCTGTACCTCAATAAAGCTATTTAAAAAGACTTCATTAAGGAATTCCCATTGTGGCTCAGCAGGTTAAGAACCCGACATAGTCTGAGAGGATGTGGATTTGATCCCTGGCCTTGCTCAGTGGGTTAATGATCCGGCGTTCTGCAAACTGCAGCGTAGGTCACAGATGCAGCTCAGATTTGGCATTGCTGTGGCTGTGGCATAAGCTGGCAGCTGCAACCCCGATTTTAGCCTGGGAACGTTCATGTGCTGCAGGTGTGGCCATTAAAAAAGAAAAAAGACTTCACTAAGAAAACAAATACGTGGAGTTCTTGAAGTGGTACCGCGGAAATGAACCTGACTAGTATCCATGAGGACGCAGGTTCGATCCCTGGCCTTGGTCAGTGGGTTAAGGATCCAGCATTACCATGAGCTGTGGTATAGGTCACAGACATGGCTTGGATCTGGGGTTGCTGTGGCTGTGGTGTAGGCCAGCGGCTACAGCTCCAATTCGACCCCCTAGCCTGGGAACAGAAAAACTTTTACAACTAAATATTGGGAACACAACTCAATTTTTTTTCTGGCTGCACTTGCAGCATATGCAAGTTCCCAGGCTAGGGATCACATGCAAGCCATAGATTCAACTTATGCCACAGCTGTGGCAACACTGGATCCTTAACCTGCTGTGCCACAGTGGGACTCCAACAATTCAATTTTTTTTAAGATTGGGAAAAGATGTGAATAGACAAGTCACCAAAGGTAGTTGAATGTTAAACACATGAAAAGCTGTGTTTCAATCAACATCATTAGTCATATAAAGAAAAACTGCCAAAAGATATTACTACACATCCATTAGAATGGCTAAAACTAAAGAAAAAACTTGATAGTATACTGTGTCCATGAGCACATGGCGTTACTGGATCTCTTATACATTTCTGTCAGAAATGCAAAAGGGCACAGCCAGTTTGCATAGTGTGGCAGTTTCTTAAAAACTTAAGTGTATGCTTATCATTCAGCTGAGTAATCCTACTCACAGGTACTCACAAGAGAAATAAAAACATGTTTTTACAAAGACTTATACATGATTGTCCTTAGCAATTTTATTTATAAGAGTCCAAACTGAAAGGAACTCAAGGTTCATCAACAGGTAACTGGATAGATGTTCTCTATCCCTTCAATGGAATATTGCTTGGAAATAAAAAGGAATAAACAACTGGTGCACCCAACAATATGGATGAATCTCAAATGGCTTACGCTAAGTGAAAGAAGAAAAACAACGCCAACTGCATTTTTTTTTGTCTTTTTGCCTTATCTAGGGCCGCACCCACGGCATATGGAGGTTCCCAGGCTAGGAGTCTAACAACTCTAGCCGCCGGCCTTCGCCACAGCCACAGTAACACGGGATCCGAGCCGCATCTGCAACCTACACCACAGCTCACGGCAATGCCGGATCCTTAACCCACTGAGCAAGGCCAGGGATCGAACCCGCGACCCTCATGGTTCCTAGTCAGATTCGTTAACCCCTGAGCCACGACGGGAACTCCACCAACTATATTTTCTATGATTCCATTTACATAAAGATCTAGAGAAGAAAAACTATTATGAAAGGAACCAGAGCAGTAGATAGGGGTAGGAGTAGAGGAAAGGATTAACTGTAATGGGCCATGAAGGAACTTTTCGGGGTGACATCTATTTTGTTTTGAGTGGTGCTTACATAATGGTATATATTCATCATGAGTCACCTGTACAGTGACAAAGTATGTATTTTAAATCGACATGAATGTAAATTATACCTCAAAGTGATTAAAAATTTTAAACAAAATCAAAGAACTGGGGGATTTATGGAGGCAGGGAATTACTACAGACTGAATGTT
Source organism: Catagonus wagneri (assembly GCA_004024745.2). Classification (NCBI taxonomy): domain Eukaryota; kingdom Metazoa; phylum Chordata; class Mammalia; order Artiodactyla; family Tayassuidae; genus Catagonus; species Catagonus wagneri. The sequence continues at coordinate 16,395,649 of PVHT021183693.1, forward strand.
TACTGTCCCCTAAAATTCAATGTTGAAACTCAATCCCCAATGTGATGTATTAGAAGGTAGCACCTTTGGGAGGTGGGTTTTGTGCCCTTAAAAAAGAGAAGCCAGAGAACTCCCTGACCCCGTTTGCCCCATAAGGACAGAGTGAAAAGAAACAGGAAGCAGACTGTCACCAGATAGCACCCTGTCAGCACCTGATCCTGGACTTGCCAGCTTCCAGAACTGTGAGAAATACATTTCTGTCGTTGGTAAGCTACTCAGTGTATGGCACTTTGTTTTGGCAGCTTGCATGGACCAAAACGAGAATTAATAAGGGGTGATTGGTGATAATCAACTGAAATCCACTGATGTGAGCCAGTCTGCAAGTGAGGAACTCGAAGATTAGTAGTTAAGATTTCTGCCTCTCAGAAGAGGGATCCAGCCACTGTACCACATATTCAGTTCTTTTTGGTTTGTATAATATTTGTCTTTTTTAGGGCCACACCTGCGGCATATGGAAATTACCAGGCTAGGAGTTGAATCGGAGCTGTAGCTGCAGGCCTACACCACAGCCACAGCAACACCAGATCCGAGCTGCATCTGTGACCTATGCTGCACCTTGCAGTAATGCCAGATCCCTAATCCACTGAGTGAGGCTGGGGATCAAACCCGCATCCTCATGGATACTAGTCGAATTCTTAACCCACTGAGCCACAATAGGAACTCCATGATATTATTTTACATGAATCCAAAGCACTGTGAAAAAAGAGTGAAACATTAAGGAGTTTTAAAACCAAACATGTTGGAATTCCCATCGTGGCTCAGCGGAAACGAACCTGACTGGCATCCGTGAGGATGCAGGTTCAATCCCTTGCTCAGTGGGTTAAGGATCTGGAGTTGCTGTGAGCTGTGGTGTAGGTCACAGATGTGGCTTGGATCCCACGTTGCTGTGGCTGTGGCGTAGGCCAGCAGCTACAGCTCTGATTTGACCCCTAACCTTGGAACCTCCATATGCCGCAGGTGGGGCCCTAAAAATACAAAAATAACTAAATAAATAAAACCAAACATGTTCAGTTTATGATACAGTTCCTGACAGTACCCCCAGAGGCAGGGCACACTCCAGGCTTAGGTTGGGTTGAGGGAACCCTGACACAGGGATTTGAGGGGTGGAGAAAATCATTAATAGGCAGCCCTGTGTCTACTACCCTGAGGCCCTTGGCTGGCATCTGAGAAGCTGGATTTGGGGAGGGATCCAAAACTCTTATAAGAATGGCTCACTGTGCCTAAACTGTATGCAAATAATGTATTTTGTGCTAAATACCCGCTTTCCATTTGTGAGCCTGGGATTTGGCTCTGCCAGGCAGAGGGTGTCTCTGTGACCACCTCTCATGAGAGACATCGAGCATGGATTCATTTCCCTGGCAGATGATATTTCACATGTACCATCACCACTTGCTGCTTCGGGGAATTAAGCACATCTCATGTGATTTACTGGGAACTCTTGGAAGCTTGTTCCTGGTCCTTTGGACTTCAGCCCCTGTACCCTTTGCTGAGTTTGCTGTGTCCTCTAGCTGTAATCAGTCATAACCACGAGTACAACTATATACCGAGTTGTGAGTCCTCCTATATAGTCACTGAGCCTGGGGGTGATCTTGGAGGCCCCAACAAAGAAGGTGATCCCAGGAGACACTCAGAAGAAAAAGGATGAGAGTCTTAAAGGAATATATAATTAAACAAGTGCTCAAATTGGGCAAAATTCTTCTACATAATTTGAAACGAGTGTGGAACATGTGCTTCAGAGTTCTCCCTTATGTGCCACGAGAGATGTGATATTTATCCACCAACTCCCCGGCTCATATTAATTGTCTGGAACTTTCAGCCTATCCTGTGCATGGGCCCCGTGGGCTCTGGTGCCCACAGCCAGCCCCAAAGCAAAGAGTTACAGCTGGAAGTTGGGCTCACACATGTAGAAATGCTATGTGCCTGCAGGAGGATGTGGTGAGGCATTTCTGCCACAGCCCCTAAAAGGCATGAAATGAGACATGAAGCAGGACTATTGCTCAGTCTTTCCCAAGCTGCCCACAGCCTTCCCTGGGGACACTGGAAGAATGAATTACTTGTTCCGCATTCCCAGCCCCTGCCTCCCAGGAGAGGCCATCACAAGCTGCAGCCTTGCCCAGGGCACCATGAGCACCAGAGAGAGGTTGTCTTAACTATTCAACATAGAGATACGGTCCTTCTTCCCTCTTTGCCCTCAGGTCCTGGGCACAGGAAGCCCTGCCTGGATTTACTGTTTCTTGCTTTTCCTCTTTACTAGCTCAGTCTAACGAGTAGGTCAATGGGAGGCTTCTTCTTCCACTGAAGGGGCATCTAGACAATCTGCCATCAGGCTACACACTGAGGGATACTCTCTTTGTCTGGGTCTTGTGTGGGTTCAGTGGGGCCGACCCAGTCTGCCTGCTCTTGTTATAGTTCCTATTTTCCCTAGAAATCTTTGGCTTGCTTACAGTTTCGTCATTCTGCTTTTTCCTATTTACATACTAGGAAAAAAGGTACTTACCTTACAGAGAGAGTTGCTATGAGGATTATGTCTGACAGTACAATGAAAGTGCTTAAAACAGCGCTTGGCACACAGTAAGCACTCAAAGGTGTTAACCTTTTTTTTTTTTTTTTTTTTTTTGCTTTTTAGGGCCACATGCACCGCGTATGGAGGTTCCCAGGCTAGATGACAATCGGATCTATAGCTGCTGGCCTACACCACAGACACAGCAACTTGGGATCCATGTCTGAGACCTACACCACAGCTCACGGCAACACCGGATCCTAACCCACTGAGTGAGGCCAGAGATTGAACCTGCAACCTCATGGTTGCTAGTTGGATTCGTTTTCGCTGTGCCACAATGGGAATTCCAACAGTGTTAACTATTATTTTTAGATATCTATAATTAGTTGGCAGATAGGTATTTATTAGAAGAAAAAGAATGCTGAGATTGCTTCTACCTGCTCATTACAATGCATTAGCAGACTAGAACGGCAATAGATTTTTTAGGAACTCTTAGTTAATTTTCTTTTTCTTTCTTTATCCCTTCCTTCCTTCCTTCCTTCCTTCCTTCCTTTCTTCCTTCCTTCCTCTCTTTCTTTTTGCCGCACCCATGACACATGGAATTTACCAGGTCAGGGATGGATTATGAACCTTAGCTGCTACCTACACCACAACTGTGGCAATGCCTAATCCTTAACCCACTGTGCCACAGTGGGTTAATCTGAAAATTTCAATTTCAGATTTTACAAAATTTTCTGAAATTCTAGGTAAAATACTATTCCTCTCAAACAGTTGTGAGTGATTTATATGTTCGACTCCTAAATTCAAAGTTGCTAGGCAGACTTAGTGAAATTCTTGCTGAAGGAATGGAAGGTGATAAAGCTGTAATTCTTCTAAGTTCACTGTTACCCTCTACTATCAATATAGTTTAATTATTCCTTTTTTAAAAAGCACAACATTTACTGAGAGGATTTGAAAATGCTTTCCTCCAATACCACAGGTGGGGAGAACAGGGTCCATGGCCAGTAAATTAACAATGCTCAAATGAGAAACACACAAAAGCCACAGGGCCTCATGAGCACAGGGAGACAGCCAGTCCTGTGGTCACACATGATGAACAACGAATGCTTAGCAAGCACAACGGAAGGAAGAGGACACTCCAGAAAACTCTCTCATGAAGACTGCACTTCAGGTGACCCTGGAACAAGAGCATAAGCAAGAACTCCAGACAGCCTGGTAACTGGAACAAAGGCTGTGAGACCCAAACAGGACCAAGCCTGCAAGTGACAATGTGTGGCAGGCCCATGGTATGTGGAAGTTCCTGGGCCAGGGATCGAACCTGTCCCACAGCAGTAACAATGTCAGATCCTTAACCACTAGGCCATCAGGGAACTCCTGGATTGGATTTTAAAGAGAGTAATTGTCCTAAAATATATGATCTGACAGGGTTACACTAGAGTCTATCCTCTTAAGAGCTGCACTAGAGTGACATCCACTGGCCAAACAGCTTTAGCGATTACATGAAAGAGAGCTTACCTCTAATGAGTGAAAGAGAACATTCAAAGACAGATGCTCTATACAGCTTAACATATCTATCCAAAAGCAAACGATTTCTATCTTAAATACTTATATCTACTATTGTATACATTTCTTCACATTATGTTTATAAATCTATGCTGCATATGTCAATCCAGACTTGTAAAAATTCAAAAGCTTGACAGTATACTTTCTTGGTTAGGCTGTGGGAAAACAGGTATTTTTATGACACGAAATGTTATAACCCCTCTAAAGGGAAATTAGGCAATATCTAACAAAACCACATACGCATTTACCCTTTGATCCAGCAATTGCACATTAGCTTGACAATATAAAAATACATTGCACAAGATTATATATTGCAACATGAATCATGATTGCAAAATATGGAGAACTTAAATAAATGTTCCAATACAGGAAAGTGGTCAAATAAACTATGGTACATACATTCAATATGGTACATACAATACAGTACTATGCAGGTAAGAGAAAGAAAAGAAAGAGTAAGATCTGTAAGAACTGATCTGGAGTGCTTTTCGGGACAGGCAGAGAGAAACCACTTTCAGTGAATGACATCAGTAAAAATGCTGTTTTTGACCTAGTCCAGAAGCAGTTTAAATTTTTAGCGCTAGTAATTTGTGGTGAATCGAGAATGGTAGATTACTGATAAAGGCATTTCAAGCCAGATATGATAACCTGTCTTTGTCTTTCATGGGCCAGCTCTCCTGACATACTCACTAATGCAATCTATTTGGGGGCAGTAATTCCTATAGATAAATATACATATACATATACACATATATAGATACCGAAATAGATAATAAACAGATAGGTATCTGAAGCAGATAATAAAAATGTGTCTGAGTTTAGGTGTATGAATTGAAATACACATTGACATTGCCATTTGCAGTATTTACAGATAAATCACGCTTGAACAGATGACAGCAGGGGAACACAGACTAGCAAGTTTTTCTCCAAGGTTTTACACTGATCTGTTTGACATGGGTGGGTGCTGACTTAAATTTCAAGCTTAGGGTAGGGAAGACATTACTATTTCTCAGATTGTAAAATCTGCCCTGCTTCTGTACAGATATGCTCATATTTCCCTTCCATTATTGCTCTTCCAACAGGCTGGTCATTTACATTTAATTTAATTCAATTTTTTTCATCCTTCTCTCTTTCCTCTTCTCACTTTGAATTTCAGAGATAATGTTATTGTACAGTTTTGTTATAGTACTAATTTTATAGTACTATATTTATTTCTTTTATTAAGCTGCAGGAATTTTAACAAAATTTTTCACCTGTGCTGCAGGAACTGGGTGCTGGAGAGGCTGTGCACAGGGTAGAAGCCGTAGAGAGTACACAGGACAGCTGGAGGCAAAACCCTCTCTGTCTGAGATGTCTCTTTACCACCATCTACTGGCAAAGCTTAACTGGCGTCACTTGGGAAAGGAAAGCATCTTAAAGGATTCAGTGTTGCTGTGAGCTGTGGTGTAGGCAGCAGATGTGGCTTGAATCCGGTGTTGCTGTGAAGTAGGCCTGCGGCTGCAGCTCTGATTCAGTCCCTAGCCCGGGAACCTCCATATGCTGTGGATGCGACCCTAAAAAGCAAATCTTTTTTTTTTTTTTGGTCTTTTTGCCTTTTCTAGGGCCGCACTTGCGGCATATGGAGGTTCCCAGGCCAGGGGTCTAATTGAAGCTATAGCCGCCAGCCTATGCTACAGCCACAGCAATGAGGGATCCGAGCTGCGTCTGCAACCTACACCATAGCTCATGGCAACACCAGATCCTTAACCCACTGAGCGAGGCCAGGGATCGAACCCGCAACCTCACGGTTCCTAGTCGGATTCGTTAACCACTGAGCCACGACGGGAACTCCAAAGGCAAAATATTTTCAAAAATTAAAAAAATTATAATAGACTAGGTAAAACGGATGAACTGGAGCCGAGACAATAAATCCATAATCTGCATAAAGAGTGTCCATATACACTTCCTATGGCTGTTCCCTTAACAGCTTAATTCTTTCTTAAAATATTTGCTCATCTTTTGTCTTCCTCTTCCTCAATATGTAGTTCATAAGTATGTGTACATTTTTTCATTGCTTATATTTATACATTTTTTCTTTTACCAAGATGGAGAGTTCCTTTAAAGTTTTATAGTTAGAAAATATATTCTCTTTTTGACCCCCTTTACCTGTGGTGAAGGAGGAAAAATATGGTGAGTTTATTTTTGCAATTAGACTGTAAAACAGTCTAAAATTTCCACAACTGTAATAGACAAACAGATAAATACATAGGCATATGAATGAAGGCGTAGCTAGATAAAGAGTAAAATAGAAATAGACTTAAAGAATGCACACAGAGATGACATTCACAGTAAAAGACATAATTTTATTAAAAATTGAAATAGGTAGGGAATGAATTTAATCATTGGTGTTAGAAATTTGGATGGCAGTTTTAGAAGGCATTTCATCCTAGGCATTGTACCTGTCTTTGTTCCCTGTACGCCAGCCTTTCTTCCTCTTCATCTTGATATATTCATCAATTTAGTATTTGGGGGGGTCCCTTCTCTTTAATTAGTTCTCAAAACGGATAATAATGTGCCAGTCTGGGGCCAGGTGTACGAATGGAAACACATGTATTTACACTTTACACTCATGAAAATACAGCTCTAAGGGTCACACTGGGACCTTAGGATCAGAGGCTCTAAGCTCTGATGTGTAAGAAATCTTGCCGTCTCATTTTTCATTCTTCCCAGTAGAAAAATCTTACTTGCTTCTCTACGGGCATGCTCATATTTCCTTATTTCTTCCTTTCCTTCCTCGCTTCTCTTTCTTTTTTTCCCCATATTTGGCCATCCCACCATTATGGAGCTCCTGAGCCAGGGGTCAGATCTGAGCTGCAGTCACAACTTAAGCTGCAGCTGCAACAATGCCAGATCCTTAACCCACTGTGCCCTGCTTGGCGTCGAACCTGTGTCCCAAAGCTCCCAAGACACCGCCAATCCTGTTGAGCCTCATATTTACTTTCTAATGCTGCTTTCCCATGGGACTGGTTTTGGTGTTAATTTTAATTTTTTCTTATCTTTCCCTCCTCATTTTTTAATTCTGTATTATGTATCTCTTTATTATTGTTTGGTCCATATTGACTCATATATTTCCAATACATCCATAGATTTTGCATTTTTTTTTTTGTCTTTTTAAGAGCCGCACTCTCGGCATATGGTTCCTAGGCTAGGGGTCTAACTGGAGCTGTAGCTGCCAGCCTACGACACAGCCACAGCCATGTGGGATCCAAGCTGCGTCTGTGACCTACACCACAGCTCACAGCAACACCAGATCCTTAACCCACTGAGTGAGGCTAGGAATCAAACCTGTGACCTCATGGATGCCAGTCAAATTCATCTCTGCTGAGCCACAACTTTTGGAACTCCGATTTTTGCATTTTTAATGAATTTTTTCATTCAGTGAAATAATCACATATATAAATAACATCTTTCATAATCTCTTTCTTTTAACTAGTGGTTTAATCTTTGTTCACTCATTAATTTGTACGGAACCCCAATGAATTATTTATTCTGCTCCTTCAGGACTCAAGTGTGCCACAATCAAATAAGGAGAACAATAGAATTATTCCACTGGAAGTGTATAAAATAAATCTAACCAGTTCTTATGTATTTTGCTATATAATAAAAAGCATTTTTTTTTTGTCTTTTGTTGTTTCAGGGCCGCACTTGGAGCATGTGGACATTCCCAGGCTAGGGATCTAATTGGAGCTGTAGCTGCCAGCCTACGCCAGAGCCACAGCAACGCCAGATCTGAGCTGCGTCTGTGACCTACACCACAGTTCACGGCAACGCCGGATGGTTAACCCACTGAGTGATACCAGGGATGGAACCCTCAACCTCATGGTTCCTAGTCGGATTTGTTAACCACTGTGCCACAACGGGAATTCCAACAAAAAGCCTTATTTATTGAGCATGCAAACATTCTTTCAGACCTTTAAAAAAAGTTTGGCTGCAGAGGGTCTGATTGATAAAGACTACTCTTTGGTTTTAATGATGTTAGATTCAAGACTTTGTACCCAAAAGACATTTAAGCCTAGTATTTACTGTTCATATTTTTTTTTCTATACGAGGACACAGACATGCTTAAAAATCCCACTGCAACTTTGGCATCCCAATAAAGTATGCACGTCACACATATGATTACTACTATAGGAAAATTAAGGTGCAGAAATCTGCAATGAGCCCAACTCATGCAGTAAACATCTTTTCTTACTGAAAAAAACACTTCTATTTCAAGCAACTTCTAAAATTATGCTTTATGAAGACATCATTTCAGCTTTATATTATGCTACTGTTCCTTATAAATTCCTTATGAATCTCATGTTCTGGACAAAGGGAGCAGATATTCAGAGTAGACTTCCTTGCAAATGTATTGCTGAGAGAAATGTTAATGAATGAATAGGAACATTACCTGAGTCCCAGAGCCCAGAGGTGAAGGAAGAGCTTTCTCTACACAGGGGACAGTCGAAGGCAAGGTACCAGGCAAAATGTGTGAAAGACACAGATTCTCAGGTGATGGAAGGTAATGCCAAAAGAGAAGAAAGAGTAAAAAAAGGCAGTTAAGGAATGTAAGTAGTTGAATTAGCCAAGGCTCCCCAGACCTCCTAGTGGATGCCTTTTCATGATCTGAGCCACCAGTTTTGCCAATTAAACTCTGAAATATAAAGGCAATCTTTCACTACTAAAGCACATACATCTCTTTTAAAATTGGTTCCTCATTCAAATAAGAATCTACAAATTTTTCACTCCTGCTATTATATAAACTTTACTAGAGGCAGTGTTTATGAGTTGATAAACGGAAAAACCAGACTTAACTTCTAGTCCCAATATTTAACTCAATCTAGTTATTTTGTATCAGACTTCCAAAGCTTTCCTCAACACATCTTTCACTTAGAATTGGATAAAGCTGATGTGGCAACTGATGCGATTTTTAATCTCGTTCTAATCCTTTGCATATTTTTTTATACTCAATGAATTTTACTATATTTATAATTGACATGTTGCTTTTGCCTGAAACACCTTCGGTCTCCCTCCCCTCCTTCTCTCTCCCCCATCAATCTTCTCAATTCTTTGAGATCAAACTCACTTATCACTGCTCTGGGCTCCCAAGAAGAATCCAACACCCCTCTCTCTTGTCCCACATTAGGTACACACTGCTGGTAGGGAGACATGGGGCTGGAAGGGAAAGGAGGCATTGGAGAGGACTATGTGGTTTCCAGCTTGGCTTCAGGATGGGATAAACGTAGGGGAATGTTTTGACCCACACAGCCCTTGGAGGCATGGTAGTAAGTAAAGGCAGGTCAAAGCTGAATCTAGAACTTAGAGATATGAGTGAACTCTATCCTTTTTTCTGTACGTGGGGCTAACTTTGCCCCAGAGGCTGCTGCCAGCCCCACACCAATGAAACCAGCTGGTCAATCCAATAGCCTTGTGTCCTGGCCAGATGATAAAGTCTACACCTATATGCTCATCTCCATTTCCCATCACTCACTAATTATAAAATAAGTGCGACGTGCTTGACTCAGCATGAACGTGCTTATTGTGTAAGCAGGAATGGATTTTTCCAAGGAAGTAAACTTTCCTTGTTACATCAGGCACTGTGCAACTCTCTCCTGGATTTAGAGAACTCAGCCATCCACTGCAGCCTTGTTTCAAAGCTGGGTCCTCTCAGGAGGTCAGAATCTGGTGGACATAATTTCAGACCTACAGAAAAGCTGTAAGACCAGTGCAAAGAATTCCCATATATCCTGTACCCAGATCCCCCAAATGTTAACATTTTACATTTGACTTCTTTCCCTTCCTCTGCATTCATATATTCATGTATATGTATGTATGTGTGTGTGTGTGTTCACACACACATACACATTTTTGGGAACTATCCGAAAGTAAGTTGCAGGTAAGTTGGTACCAAACATCTGTGTGTTTTCTAAAATGAAGTCTTTTCCCTTTCATAACCACAGTGTGATAGTCAAAATTAAGAAAATGACATTGATTAGAGTATAAATTATCTGATCATGGATGTTATTCAGATTTTTATTAACTGACCCAATAATGTTTCTTGGACCTATAGAAGTTCTGGATCACATGGTGCATTCAGTGGTCATGTCCCTTTAGTCTGCTTTACTCAGGAACACTTCCTTAGTCTTCTATGACATAGACTTTTTTGAGGAGTACAGGCCAGTTATTTTGCACAATGTCCCTTGATGTGGATTTGTCTGATATTTCTTCATGATTAGATCTAGGCATGAACTTTTGGTAGGTCTACAGCAGAGGACTGTGTCCATTTCAGTGCATAAAATCGAAAGGCACATGATGTCAGATTACTTCGGTACTGGAAATATTAACTTTTAGGTTAAGGTGGCGCATGTCAGGTTTTTGCATTTTTTGGGGGCCATGCCCACGTTGCACGAAGTTCCTGAGAAAGGGATCAAACCCACCCCACAGCAATGACAATGCAGGATCCTTAACCCACTGATTCACCAGGAAACGCCTGGATTATTTTTTTTCTCTTTATAATTAGTAACTATCTTGTGAAGAGATACTTTGAGTTTATGTATGTATTTTATCACTTTCAAAATTTTTACCCAATTTTAGCAAACATTGACGAGTCTTGCCTGAATCAATACTACGATGGTTCCTAAATTATGATGTACTACTTCCATTGTTTCTTCTACATTTATTATTCCACTGTCAGAAAAGGCTCTCCCTTCTCTCCTTCTCCTTTTTTTTTTTGTTTCTTTAGTATTTATCCCAAGTCCAAGGTAAGAATTCCCACTGCTATCTAACACTGAACTAGAAGTATTAGCTAGTGCAATTAGACAGATGTTCAGCCATTTTGCCTCCTAAATGCACCTGTCCTTGAACTCCGTACTTCCCATAATTCCTAAATAAGATCCACAAACTGCTCTGCTTGGTGAGACTGGGCCTAATGCACAGCTCTCCCCCACAAGAGTACACAATAAATTTAATTTTGTCTTTTTCAGCTTATACATTGGATGGTTGTCTCATTATCTTTTGACAAACCAAACCCCCAAACTAACTAAAAAGATCATTTTGTAAATGCAACAGTGGAAGTAGGAACACAGTTAAGGCTGTTGAAAAGCCTGTGTGGAAAGCAAACCCCTGAAGTTACAGAAAAAAAAAATTTACACTAAAAAAAAAAACTATATGGAAAAATGTACCATAAACATAGACAAAAGAAATTCTCATAGCACTGACAAAAAGCCAATTTCATCAGTAAGAGAAAGCAAACAACTTATCTGAAAAAATAAGCAAAGGATATGAAGAGAATTCCTATGTATGTGGCTATTAATAAGAGGCTAAACCTGCACTCTAACAGAAATGCAAACTGAGACTACACCATAATAGCCATTTTTCACTTATTAGACTTGTAAAGACTAAAAATCTGACAAGATTGACTAGGGAGAGCATGGGAAACAGGCTCTTTTCAGCATCACGGCTGGAAGTGTAAAATGATATGATTTTCAATGAGAACAATTTGACACTACTGTAACGAAATTTTAAATGTATACCTATTTGACTTAGTAATTCTACTTTTAGGAATTTATCCTACAGGTAAATGTGAAATGGCTGTTCTCTAGGCAATTCACTGCAGGACTACGTATAGCAGTTTGTAAACAACTTAAATGTCTATCTATAGGGGACTTGCTAAATATAACATGCACACAACAGAATTCTTTGCATCTGTAACAGAAAGTGAAGACAATAACTACGCTACACTGTTGGGCTGAAAGAAAAAAAAAAACCCTGTGTGGGAGTTTCAGTTGTGGCTCAGCAGTTAACGAATCCGACTAGGAACCGTGAGGTTGTGGGTTCAAACCCTGACCTTGCTCAGTGGGTTAAGGATCCGGCATTGCCGTGAGCTGTGGTGTAGGCCTGCGGCTATAGCTCCAACTAGACCCCTAGCCTGGGAACCTCCACATGCTGCGAATGCGGCCCTAGAAAAGGCAAAAAGACAACAAAAAACAAAACAAACAAAAAAACCTTAGTGGGATATCTCTGGAAAGATACAAAGGAATCTAGTCATGGTGATTATTTCCGAGGAGAACTGGGGGTGGGGGTGGAGGAACTTGCCTTGAGCTTTGTTCTCTTTGGTACCACTTGAATGTCATACCAGGTGTATGTATTTCTCCTTAAAAAAAAGCAAAAAAAAGAAAGTAAGGGTCAGTTGCAGTTGTGAGGGTGATGCCAGTCTTTTAAATATAGTAGTAGTGGAGATCACGTATAGAATCATGATATGTTTTGGAGGAAAGCTGACAAGACCACTACAAAGATGGAGCAGATAGAGGTGAAGAGGTAAGGAAGCCATCAAGGATGACTCCTAGGTGTGTGGCTAACAACTGGCATAGAGATGTGCCATTTACTTTGCTTGGGAGCAATTAGGAAGGAACAAGCATAACATGTGTGAGAGAACTCAAGGATTCTGTTTTGGATAGGCAAGATTTGAGATGCCTGTTAGTTAACCATGTAGAGATGTCAAACAGGCAGTTGGAATAGGAGTCTGAAATGCAGATATTTTGGAGGCATCAGCATATAAATCAGCACTGGTAAACAGATGTATAATGTGAGCCATACACATAATTTAAAATTTTCTACCAGCCACGTTAAAAAGTAAAAGCAGGTAAAATTCATTTTATTCTATTTGACACAATATATGTAGATATTGTCATTGTAACATGTAATCAGTATAAAAATTAACAAGATATTTTATATTTTTTTCATACTAAGTTTGAAATCTGGTGTGTATTTTACACTTAGAGATCATCTAAATTAGGACCAGCAACATGTCAAGTATCAACTTGTCACACGTGGTGTTGGCTACCTATTATACAGAACAGAGATGATATTTAAAGTTATGGAACTGGCTGAATGGAAGAGAGCCCAAGACTGGACTTTGGAGGACTTGAACATTTAAGAGTTTAGGTAGAAGAGGAGGAGCTAGGAGGAGCTGACAAATGAGACAGAAAATGAGAGCCCAGTAAACTAGGAGAAAAACAAGGCAAGTGTAGTGTCAAGGAGGTCATTAAGGAGAGGGCTGTCAACTATTATCAGTTGATGCTGAGGAGTGGCATAAGATGAGGACAGAGAAGTGACCACTCTAACTGGGAAGATGGAGTTGTTAGTCACCTTGGTAAGACAGTTTCATTAGACAGGCGGCTTCTCTTTTGGAGCTGGGTGAGAAAGGGAGGTGGAAAGTGGAGTCATCTCAAAGGCAACACATTCCAAACTGATCTGTCTTCTCTGGCATCGCCCCCCCCCCCGTCCCCCATATTCTGATCTCCTGGGGGCCCATGCTAGAAATCTGGGAGATACTCTCAGTTCCTTCCTCTCAGACCTCATAAGCTATTTGCACAAAGTCATTCCCATTTCACCTCCAAACTACTGTCTCCTTTGCTTCATCCCTCTTTCCCCAGCATAGGCCCTTGCCATCTCTCTAATCTTCCTAATACCTAATAATCTTCATGGTTATTCAACCTCTAGCTCTGTCTCCTTCAAAATTCTGTTCGCAAGCCTGGCACCACCACTCCCTTCTTGAAAGTGTGAGTGTGTTGGGGGGTCAGGTTGTATTGCCAGATGTAATTTGTAAAAATACAGGTTTGGAGTTCCCACTGTGGTAGGGTGGGTTAAAAATTCGACTGCAGCCGCTTGAGGCACTGTGGAGGCGCTGGCTTGATCCCTCGCCTGGTGCAGTGTTAAGGATTCCACTCTACCACAGCTGTGGCTCGGATTCAATCCTGGCCCGGGAACTTCCATATGTTATATGTGCAGCCCAAAATAAAATAAAAACACAGGTCTTGCATTCTTGCTACTCTACACAAAATCCTTGCATCTCCTCACGGAACAGGTTTAGCTGTTTCTATTGAGTTCCTTCTCTCATTCCCAGATCAATGGTTTCTCTTCTCTCCACCCCACCCCTCTCTCCCACTCACACACGGCTGTTTCATGCTTGCATCTTTATTATCCCTTCTAATGCCCCCCCCCCCAATAACTAGCTCCCTTATATAGGCATCATGACTGGCCAATTCTTAATAATTCTTAGCTTAGGTATGAACTTCAAGGACCTTCAGCACGCTACAACTTTCCCCAAAGTTGGTTAAACTGTACTGACTCTCCCTTTCCCAAAAGCCTTTCCCAGGCATTCCTACAAAATTCACTACTTATTTCAGCCGCTGTTCTCACTAGACTCGTCCATTCACCACACTATTCCTTATAGAATGAGTTTCTGTACACCTCCCCAACTAAACCATGAACTTTCTGAGGTCTGAGAGCTTGTCACATTCCAGTTTGTATTCCCAGTACCTGGCATGTGAGTTGACACAACATAAGACGCTCAATGAACTGTGTGGAATTAAGAGCAACCGAAAACGCCGCGGTAAGCAACGCTGCGAGGGGCAGGGCGGCGCGCTTTTTCGCGTCAGGCTGAGCGGAGGCCGGTACTCTCTACCCGCGGAGCGGCGCGGGGTGGACAGCAGGAGCAGGCAGAAAACAAGAGCACAGCTCGGCCGCGGGCAGGGGCTGGGCGCCGGCGCCTAACACAGCACCGGGCGTAATCACTCGCAGCCGCCTCCCTTCCCTACTCGCCATCTCACCCACCACGTGATCTCGCCTGCTCACGTGAGCGCGCCCTTGCGTGACCTACCCCGGCGTCACGTGAACGACCGTGGTCACGTGAGCACGGGTTTTGCTGGTCTCCAGCTGCTACTTCTTCCCGGAGTTGCTGCCACGGTCTTCTCCTGATCTCCCGCCGGCCCGATGGAGGAGGAAGATGAAGAAGCGAGGGCGCTGCTGCCAGGCGGCCCCGTCGAGGCCGGAAGGGGTTTCCCCAACACTCCCGCAGCTCCCGGGGCGCTGTCCGCCCTTTGCGACCCTAGTCACCTGGCGCACCGGCTTGTGGTGCTGTTGCTGATGTGCTTCCTTGGCTTCGGTGAGCCGGCCGGGTGGGGTGGTGCTGATAACCAAGAAATTCTCTACTTTCTTTCGGAGAGTCGCTCCTGGTTGCGACGAGGCCTCAGCACAGCTTCTGGTTTCTGTTCCTGGGCTTTCCTTCTTTTTCCCTTCTCCACCCCATCCAAGTCTTGTAGACGTTGCTAGCCATTCGGCGTCCTGAAAGTAGGAGTGAGGGCACTGAGCTGGGCGAATTTTGTGCCATCCCTCTCCTCTCCAGGAAGTCCCAAAAGCTAGCAACTTGCCGCCTGGGACCCTAGAAATGAAGGAATCCCTGGATCGTCAAGGTTCCTGTAATGACAGTTCCGTTCAGAAGGAATTCACAAAGATTTAACTGCCCCTTCCCCCTTTGCCCTCCCCCCAACAACCCGCTGCCCAGTTTAAAATTTTTGATTAACTCGTTGGCAGTCTCTTACGTGTTTCTCACCCTCTTTGGGAAAAAGTATGAGTCTGTCGTGTTGATAGCTTCAGTGAGTAAATGTGTTCTCGTTCTCTTCCGCTCTGCCAATATGAAGCAATCGTTCTGGATTGGACTTGTAGGTTTGATGGTGTTTGGTTTCATTTACGAAATTTGGTGACTCTGAAGGCAGTTTCTTGAGCTAATTTTAAAAATTATCTGCCTGTGTTTCAGCTACAAATTTTTTCAGCAACATTCTAATGTCAGCATAAGTTTGGTAGGAAAGTAATAGTGAATTTCTCAAGGGGCTTGTTGGAATCGGTGTAATCAACAGGTTTAGGAACGTTACCGTGAATAACTTTATGCTACTGCTGAGGATATGTAAGTTGGCATGGAGGATGCTTTGAGCTTTAGTTCCTTTGCAACTCTTTTTGTTCCGCCTTTCTTTGTGGAAAGATAGAGCTGCAGCTCTGATTCAACCCCTAGCCTGGGGACCACCATGTGCTGCAGGTGTGACCCTAAAAAGCAAAAAAAAAAAAAAAAAATAGTTTTATTACTGTAAAAATAAATCTGAGTGCACGAATGTCTCTCTCCACTTCTCTCTTTCTAATCCTCTCAAAGACATTATGTTTTAATTTCATCCTGTAGAAAGCTTTTTTCTTCATTACTGGCACTGTATTTGTGAAATTATTTGAAGCATTTTGTTTGTAGAATTAAAGTTCTTGTTTCAAAAACAGGTTTAGTCAGAGCAAACTTCGTTCCTTTGCTCTCAAGATAAGTGGTAGCTTTAGGTAACATACTAGGAAACTGCTGAGGATGTTTTTAAAAGTGTGTGTGTGTGTGTGTGTGTGTGTGTGTGTGTGTTGGTAGCTTTAAGGAAAATTTCGCTTTCACAAGGATGCTAATGAAACAATAGACATGAAGCATGATGGAAATAAAGTAGAAGAACAAATAGTTGTAGATTAACTTCTTAATCGACGTTCCCAGTACTTGCTGTGTACTCACACCAATATTTTGTAAATACTTTGGCGTGGTTTTTTTTGCATTATTTGCCTGCAACTTAGAAATTATTGGTGGACAAGGGATGGTCCAAAAATGTTTCCACAGTATTGGTCCTCGAGCCCCTAGTATAAATGTTTAAAATCACCATTTGAGTAGCAATTGCAGCTTGAAACTTTGATATGGGAAGTATTGTTACTTAAAAATATTTGCTTTTCCGTTTTCTAGGCAGCTATTTTTGCTATGACAATCCTGCTGCCCTTCAGACTCAGGTTAAACAGGTAAGTTGATTTTTCACCTTTGCTTTTTTTGTTGGCTCTGGAGCAGGTGTTCTGTTGAGGCATCATCAGTTCTCTGAGATTTCCCAGTCTGAAACATTGTCCAGTGAATCCATTGTCATCAAACCTGTGTATGGCAAGCAGTATTCTTGAGTTGGAATGAGTGGCCACAAAGAATTCATGCATAACACGTGACTTGATATTGTTTCACAGTTTAGATAAATAATTGCGATTTCTTGTAGTATTGTCAAGAAGTATTAGCAGATTTTTGTTTGCATTTCTGTGTCCCATTGTGTAATCATCTGAATGAAACATGATTTGGTAGGATGGCTTTTTGCTTTCTTAAATGTGTTTTTTTGTGGTTATTTTATTTTTGCAATGTGCATACTGATCCCAGAGTATTTTCCATGTAAGTATTTTTAATCTGGTTTTGTAAAAATATATTTTATATTTACAGTTTTTTGTGTATTTCATTTTTTTTCCCTTGTAAGTCTTTTTTTCTTTAACCTTTGAATAGGGAGAAATGTATAGATTGACTCTTTACATTCTGGAATGAAAGGGAAAGAAGGTAGGAATTAATGGAGGAAGGCCAGGGATAGTTAGGTTGAGATAATCCCTTTCCATTTGGGAATAAGAATGTGGAAGATACAGGCAGATGCAGACTGTAGTGGGAGAGCTGACTGATCCTGAACTTCATGAAGCCTCTGAAGTAGCTGTGGACTCAAGAAGTTCCCACATGTCATCATTTTTCTGAGGCAGGTGCTGCAATTGTCATGAGGGTCTCAAAGCAGTTAGTGACTACAAATGATTAAGAAATGCCTCTTAAGAGTTCCTGCTGTGGAGCAGTGGATTAAGAATCCGACTGCAGTGGCTCTAGTTGCTGTGGAGGCATGGCTTGGATCCCTGGCCTTGTGCAGTGGGTTAAAAGATCTGGCGTCATAGGTCACAGCTGTGGCTCGGATTCAGTCCCTGGCCTGGGAACTTCCATATGCTGGGAGGTGGGGGTATGGACAACAATAACAACAAAAAAGAAAAAACAAAAATGCCTGCCCTGTCAGAAAGAATGTTTTGAGATGTTAGTTGCTAAGCTTAACTGTTTGGAAAAAAAAATAGTTTTGTTTTCTTTCCATGTAGGATATGCAGGTGAATACCACGAAATTCATGCTGCTGTATGCCTGGTATTCTTGGCCCAATGTAGTTTTGTGTTTCTTTGGTGGCTTTTTGATAGACCGAGTGTTTGGAATACGGTAAGCTTGGAAAAAAATTTCACTTATGGGTAAAATGTGATTGTTAAGAAAACAGAACTAGATCAAGTATTTCTAGAAAGAACTGAATAAACTTGTGTAATGACTGTGATAATCCACATTAGCTTTGTGTGTATATTTGTGTGTGATTTTATCTTTGGAATTGGTTTTTGAACCTTGGTTGGCATTTCAGTTAAGGTGAATGCTGCTCATGGAATATGGTAACTCAGTGTCTAAACTTGGAATGTCCTCACTTGGAATCAGCAAACCAGGGTCTGAATCTCATTGCTGCTAATTGCTCAACTTCTTAGATCTTCTGAGCTGTTCCTAGCCTCCTGAGTTTCAGTTTCCTCATTGATAAAATATGGATAATAATTCCTGCCTTGCAAGGTAGTTATAAGGATTGAGAGAGATGGATGCACAGTATTTGGCACATACGTAGTATTTGCCTCATTCTGTCCCAGGAAGTTTTTCTCTTTTGCTTTTCTTTAGGCATGGAACTTTTTGTGATCACTGCTGTTAGATGCTGGGGAAGGCACAGCATTATAAACAAACATCTGTCAGTTTCATCCTAATGATCAATTGTGGGTGTGTGTTGTTAGTAGAGACTTTAGGAGGGAAGTAGACTGGGAATACTTTGGACGGTAGAGGACAAGATGATGATGGGTTTTCCAACCATCTCTAGTGGAAAAGAATTAAACTGTAATTAAGTGCTTAAACTTGGGGACTAACTTTTAAACTTTGAAGAGTGTATAAAGGATGATTTAAATTTAATTTGCTTGGTTTAAAGGCATAGAAGTAGTTTGAACTTTAAGGAGACAGTTTGCACTTAGTATAATGAAGACCTTGTTTGATCAGTGTGGCAGGAGGGGCCATAGATGCCCTGGTACCACAGTAAGTTTTCCAGTGCTAGAAAACATTAATTAGACTGTGGTATGACCATTTCACAAGGATCTTTGGAGGGATTTCAGTTTTAAAAGGATGGTTTCTTCATATGATATTTAAGGACTCACCTAATACTGGCATTTTATCACTCTGGGGAAACATTAATGATATAATCAGAGTGCAAAATGTTAGAGTAGGCAAATTGGTAGTATATAAGCATGGCTGCTATTTTTCCTTTTAAAAAGTTTTTAGTTATTAAGAATTATAGCCACTTAAAATTACTTAATCTAGAATTTATTGGAACTAATCCTAAACCCAATAAAAAATTTTATAACAGATGTCCATTTTTAAATGGGAACCCTGGGAACTTCTTGAAGATTATTCAGTTTAGTTTAAGAGATGATAACGGCGTAAACCCACGCCATCAATAAAACCTCTGGAATCTCCTATAGATTAGCATTCAGGCTAGGAAATCTCCTGACTTCAGAGACTGACCAGCACCTCATTTTTTTTCTTTGGAAGGAATGTAGAGGGGTCAGAAAAACCCCAAATGAATTATTATTGAAGTACTTGGTGATACACTTTTAATTCATTCTCTTTCTTTTTCTCTGTCAGGTGGGGCACCATTATTTTTAGTTGCTTTGTTTGCATTGGACAGGTAAGAAGAGCCAAAACATGTTCATTGCGACAGTGACTCTTGAATTACTGTGTAATTTCACTAGCAAAGATGTCTTTAGTGGAAGCCTAACTTAATTAAGCAGGGTTCATAAATGCCCATGTAGCACAATGCAAAGTCCATTTTAAGCCTTGAGACAGATGAACGTTAATATTTAAATTTCACAGATTTGCTAACAAGGAATATTAAGACCATCGTGGAATTTGTTTCACCATAAGTTACTTATTTATCTTAAATTCCTTGAATTAACTTTTCATTGATTCTATGTTATATTCTATGTTATAGGTTGTTTTTTCTCTGGGTGGAATATTTAATGCTTTTTGGCTGATGGAATTTGGAAGGTTTGTGTTTGGGTAAGTTATGCATAATTTCATTTATCCTAAAATATTGCTAATTTCATGGTCATCTATTAATTTATTAAAGACTTACAAAAAATATATTACGATGTCCTCTGGAGAATTTCTTCAAATCCTTGAAATCCGGCTATATGTTTAAGACTATTTAACATTTGTCTGAATTTTCCTTTAACGTAAGCAGTAATTTTTAAGTGGTCATAGTTGACTTTGTATAGAGTTTGAAAATTAAATAATTCTCCAGAAATAATGTTTTTCTTTGATGTTTACGTTTTCATTGTATTGAAGACTGTGATTTAAACCTCACTCGGAAAAGTATAGACCATCAATTTCTAGGTTAGTGAATAATGAATATTTTACTGTTTCTTAACGAGTAATGAGCAGGCCCTTTTGAAATGTGTGGAAGAGGCTTGAATGAGCAAATTACTGAAAGACTGATTGCTCTTCATGAATTTCTGTGTCTATTTAGTAATCGCATTCTTTTCTCTTTCTCTCTCTCTCTCTTTTTTTTTTTTTTTTTTTTTTTTTTTTTTTTTTTTTTTTGCTTTTTAGGGCTGCACCCATGGCATGTGGAGTTTCCCAGGCTAGGGGTCCAGCCAGAGCTACAACTGCTGGCCTACACTACAGCCACAGCAATGCCAGATCCGAGCCTCCTCTGCAGCCTGCACCACAGCTCACAGCAATGCCAGATCCCAACCCACTGAGCAAGGCCAGGGATCGAACCTGCATTCTCATAGATCCTAGTTGGTTTAGTTAAATGCTGAGCCACAATGGGAACTCCAGTAAGTTCATTCTGAGTTCAGTCTTGGGCTTTCTGCCCAGAGGGATGTAGATAACATAACTTGTTCAAGCTTTTCACAGGTACCAGCGACATGCAGACATAGATGACACCCCCCTCAAAATGCTCTAAATGAAGGAGAGGGAAAAAGAATGTATATGAAAATATGAAAGGGATTCAGAGATGTGTGGTCAGAAATGGCCTCATGGATGAAGCGGGCCTTGACCTCAGTTTAGGATTTGGATTAGTAGAAGAAGGGTGAAATATTTTTGAACGAGGCCAGTGTGATGAGGAAGCCTCAGTATTAGGATACAAAGGAGTTGACGCTCCTAACCGAAGGAATGTGTAGAACTTACAGAATTAAAATAAATCGAAAGAAGTAGGAGGATGTCGAGTATGGAAGATCTTGGCCTGAAAAGTGTGGATCTTTTTGTATTCACAAAGTAAGGAACACCCTTCCCATGTGAATATTTTATAGAGCGTAGATGGTGGTGTGGTAGCCCAAACTGCTTTTATTGCCAGTCATGGTTGTCATTGCAGCCTATTAAATGGCTCACACTTTGCAGTATAAAACAGCCGTTACTTTATGGACTTCGTGGGTCAGGAATTTGGACAGGGTACAGTGTTGGACAGCATGTCTGTGCACCAGATGTCTGGAACTTGGGCTGGGATGGCTTGAAGGAGGCTGGCTGGCACTGCTGACTGGAGCACCTGAACATGGCTTGGTTCTCACATTGTAGTGAATTTGGGGTAATTGGACTTCTTACAAGGTGGCTCAGGACTCTAAATGCAAAAGTTTGAGTGAGAGGGCAGATGTTACCTTTTTGCGGATGCCACTTTTTATGACCCAGCCTTAGGATCACGAAACTCCACTTCTACTGTATCCTCCTGGTTGAAGCAGTCACAAGCCCACCTAGATTCAGGGGAGGGATAGATCCCACTCCTTGATAGGAGGGGGTGTCAGAATTTTGAACTTGCTGTGTTGCTACCTGTGGCATTTCTTTAAAACCTGTGACTTTTCTTTGCTTATTTTAGGATTGGTGGAGAGTCCTTAGCAGTTGCCCAGAATACATATGCTGTGAGTTGGTTTAAAGGCAAAGAATTAAACTTGGTATTTGGACTCCAACTTAGCATGGCTAGAATTGTAAGTATGACAGACGTAATGAAACCAATAGGACACAAAAGACTTGCAGTTAATCTTTTAAAGATTATAGAATGAAATGTGTTTGTGTGTAACTTAGGTATTGATTTTTTTATATATATTTTTCTGGGCCAGAGTATAGCATTTACCTTAGTTTAGGCATTTCTAACTTTATTTCTCTTAGGAAACAGACTAAAAGTGCTAGTTAAGCATTCATCAGTTCAAAGAATTTGAGCATTTGGAAGGATCTTATAGGTCTCATTTACCCATTTTTGGCATTCCTGGTATGAAATCTTTGCATATGGTCATCCAGGCTCTACTTGCATATTTCTGGTGATTAGAAACTTGCTATGTGTTGAGATGGCTAGTCTACTACAATTTACTTTGTGAAGCTCAGCCTCTCCTAGAGATGAAATCTGCTTGCACACATCGCTTTTACTGTTTGCTCTGACTTTTGCCCTCCAGTAAATGTTTATTTCCTTCTTGTGCACTTTGCTTATGAAGACAGCTCTGAAGGTCTTTTTCAGACATGCTCCTTCCCTGTGGTTGTCTAAGCCATGGAGCATGGGTTTCAGTTTCTGAACCATGGTGCTCCTGCCTCTCTGGACTTCACTGCAGGTGGCCATTACCCACCTTGGAACTTGGAAATGATCATGGTTTTTCATGACGAAGGGTACCCAGGGGAACAGCATTGTGTTATTAATGCAGCCTGGAAGGTGTTTTGGCCATCCCAAACCCTCTTAGGTTTTTTCCCCTCATGAACTCCTATGAATAGAATTTTTAAGAAGAATCCTTGTAATTAAAAATCAAGGCTCCAGAGACTATAAATGGCATGAAAATGCTTGTAACATAGTTTTAGGGAAGAAACCTAGTACAAAAAGGTTTTTTTTTTCCCCAGAAAGTTTTTGATGTAATGTTTCACCTTATGAAATATAGCACATATATATGTCATGGGTGTGTATAAACATTTCTACGTTTTTGTACATGAAGACTTTTTCTAATTTTCTAATATTATAAACAGTGCTGTTTTGTGACACTCTAAAACTTGTCTGCATCTCTGATTGTTTCCTGAGGCTTGGTTGCCAAGAATGGACTTATAACTGAGTCAGAGGGTTTCTTAAGATTGTTAAGACCTATTTCCACCTCATCTTCTCAGAGGTTTACATCGCCATCTGTGGGATATGAGTGGGTCCTTTTTTTATGACAATTTTGATAGTACAGGCTATTATTACTTTACAAAGTCACATTTAGCAAATTGATAGGAAACACCTAAATAACATTTTAACTTGTAATTACTTGATAACTAGTGTTGTTCTCCACATTTTCTAAATTTTATCCAGGAGGATATTCTGGGTACTTCATTATGTATCTTGTGCAAGTCAAGATATGCCTATGGCAGTTGGTGGGTCTCTTCTAATAACTTCCGAAAGAAGGAAATTGCAGTTGAGCAAGACATTCTCAGTAACAGTGTTGTGGTTACTAGTGATCTTCAGGTTCTTCTCTGTGTGGTCACAAACTAGCTGTAATCCATTCACCTGTGTTCTGAGGAGCCCTAAGTTTGTAGAAAGGAATCTCAGGGGATTTCAGGGTACAGGGGAGGGGTAATGGGAATGGTGAGAGGACGTGGAATGAGCCAGACCTCAGGCAACCACGTCTGTGTCAGTCAGGGCAGTGCAGCTCTGATCTGGTTGGTGCATTGAAGGTCCTTGTAAGACGCATGAGATTCTGGGGTAGATGGAGTTTCATTCTTTTTTGTGCTTCTCCTGTCCCTGAGCATATTACAAATGATGACAGAGGCTTGGGCTTTACCTTGCC
>PVHT021183693.1:16420299-16436509 GCA_004024745.2 Catagonus wagneri
GATCCCTGGCCTTGCTCAGTGGGTTAAGGATCCGGCGTTGCCATGAGCTGTGGTGTAGGTTGCAGACGTGGCTCGGATCCCGTGTTGCTGTGGCTGTGGCAAAGGCCAGCAGCTACAGTTGTTAGACTCCTAGCCTGGGAACCTCCATATGCCGCGGGTGCAGCCCTAGATAAAGCAGAAAGACAATAAATAAATAAATAGATAGATAGATAGATAGATAGAATTAGAGGGTTATTAAGACAACATGTCTTTGCGGGGGGCTTTTATTTTCATTGATACTGAGGAAAGTTTTCAGTAAGTCTCCATATATACCTTATTGCTCATCTAAATAATGCCAGATGTCTCACATTTTTGAGAAGTAGCCATGTGAGACTTGCTGCTGTATTTGCTGTGACAGTATGGCCAAGGACACGTTCAGTTCTCAGTCTTCAGTGTCTGATCTATCAATAGTATTTGGCTCTGTTGACACTCCGCTTTCCTTGATTTCTCCCCTTGGATTCCAGGACTCTGCGGTCTCATTGTTTTCCTCTTGCCTTTCTCTCTGCTCAGTCTACCTCTTTTGCTGGTTCCATCTCTATCTTCTCAACCTGTAAATGTGGGCTTGGTCATTGGAAATTTTCTCTTTTCTTTTGGCACTCATTTCCTCAGCAATCTTAACTACTTTTGAAGCTTTACGTGGCGTGTCTTTGTTCCTGAAGTTAAATGGTCCAGATATTGCCCTGAATTCCATACTGCTGTGTGCAGCTTCCTCCTTGACATTTCTGCTTGGATGTCTAGTAGGCATATCAAACTCAACACAGCCAAAACACAGCTCCTGGTAGCCTGCCTCTTGTCCCCTACCTAAGCCTATACTGACGTTTTCTCATCCTCAGTTATGGGCAGCTCTTTACTTCCAGTTACTCAGGCAGGAACTTTGATGTCACCCTGAACTACTCCTTACCACCCCCACCCCCACTCTCCACATATTTTCCATTAACAAATCCTTTTAGCTTTGCCACTAAATAATACCCATATTCTGAGCACTTCTCACCTTGCGCATTGCCCCTAGTCTAAGACCTGTCATCTCTGTTCTGCATTATTGCAGTAGTCCCAGCTGATGTCCTTGCTTCTGCTTCATCCCCACTTGTAGTCTGTTTTGAATATAGCAGCCAGAGTGAGTCTGTTAAAACATAAGGGACTGTGCCATGCCTCCACTCAAAAACCCCAGTGGCTTTCCATTTCACACAGACTAAAAGCCAATAGTTCTTATTACCTATAGCCCGCCTTTCCACCAGTTCCTTTCTGGGGACCTCATCTCATTCCCTCCCTTCTTCATTGACACTGTTCCAGTCTCTGCTCTCCTTGCCTTGAGCACAGTGAGCGGCCTCCTCTTGGGCCAGTGCTCTTCCCCCCGTGTAGCCTCACAGCTTCATTCAAGCTATTAATCCACAGTCACATGTTCAGAGAGTTCTCCACCCCTTCCTATTCTCCTTCCAAGCTTTATTATTTATTTATTGATTTATTTTTTGCTTTTTTTAGGGCCGCACCCACAGCATATGGAGGTTCCCAGGCTAGGGGTCGAATTGGAGCTACAGCTGTCAGCCTTCGCCACCGCCACAGCAACGCCGGATCTGAGCCATGTTTGTGACCACAGCTCACGGCAACGCTGGATCCTTAATCCACTGAGCAAGGCCAGGGATCGAACCTGCAACCTTATGGTTCCTAGTCGAATTCGTTAACTGCTGCGCCATGTCGGGAACTCCCCATGCTTTATTTTTTTCCCTTATTTTTTAAAAGCACTTACTGCTGTTTAATACACTGCGTATTTTACCTCTTCGCTGTACTCTAAAAAGGGGTAGCTCTTTATGAGAGCTGGGAACTTTTCTCTTTTGTTCCTTTTTATATTCCCAGTAACCAGAACAATGACAGGCATGTAATCAGGGTTCAATAACTGCTAAAGGAAAGAATCAATGAATGAGGATGTTATGTACAATTATTGTCTTCTTAAGGACAATCAAAGGATGAATTTTTTTTTTTTCAGGTATCAGTATCAAGAAAAGTTGCGCTTTTGTGAGCTCAGGTTTATATTTGTCTTGGGTACCCTGTGAATTTTGTAACTTGTGTTTCATTTTTGTTTGCGCTATAGGAAGTTCTAGCTGTGTTCTTTTGAATACTAGCGTTTTCTGTAAATTGGCATTTTTGTGTAGTAGTCTTAACTGTGGCTTTATTTTAGTTTTCTAGTCCTTTCCTTGTATTTTTTTTTAATTTATGTTTGTTTAATCTGAACTTTATTATACCAATTTCTCTAAACTATTTCACATCCTTTTTTCTTTTTTTTTTGAGCAAGACAGAGATATAAATGAAAATTGTTCTTTTTTTTCCCCCTTTCTTTCAGGGAAGTACAGTAAACATGAACCTCATGGGATGGCTGTATTCCAGGGTTGAAGCTTCATTGGGTTCTGCTGGTCACACAACCCTTGGGGTCACACTTTTGATTGGTTAGTGAATCCTATGTCCCATCTTGCATCTCTTCAGTTTTTTTTTCCTTTCTTTCTCCATTTTCCTTTTGTCTCTCTGAAAGCTTGTTGTTGGAAGTGTTGTGGCTGAGAGGAAAGAACACTGGCATTGTGATTACACCCCTTGGTTATGGTTTTGCCTGCACAGTTCACTAGTTCTCAGTCCTAATTAGGCACAGTGAACATAGTGACATCATTCACCCCATTTGGGTTTTTATTTTCACTCTCTTAAAAATGAGGATCTTATTCTGCCATGTCTGCTTCAGTGTCATGGTGAGCAAATGAGAGTGTGTATGTGAGAACTCTGAAAACAGTCAGGGAGTTGGTACACCTACGGTGTTCATTAATAGTCTATAGCAGAAGAGGGAACTGTTTCCCTTCAATCAAATTCAGATCTTGCACTTATGGAACTTAAATTTTATGGAAGTCAGAGGCGAAATCCACCAAGTTGGGAGCCAGGAATCTGAATTCTGCTCCTGGCTTTAACTAGTTCTGCCATGTTGGACAAGGATGTTAACCTCTGTGTCTCAGTTTTCTTTTTTGTAAAACTGTGGGGGTTTGGCTAAAACTGTACAGGTCCATTCTGGCCCTGAGTACAGTTGACCAAGGCTGGGTTGTGCTGGTCACCACATGGGTCACGAGAAGCAGGTGAGGCCTTCTGGATTCAGCACCTGTGCTTCTTCTCTGAGCAGTGGATTTGTCTTCTCTGAGCCCCACTGTGTGTGGAGAGCTGCTTGCAGAGCCCTAGAGAGAACTTTGGGGTGGTGAGCTGAAGGTTCTATGCCATCTTTTATTTCTTATAATTCCTTGGTATAGGCTGGTAAAGGTAGGACAGTGGGCAGGTCCACCTAAACCAGCAACTAGCAGCTCGAGCCTCCTCCTTTCTTCCTTCTCCCTCTCTGATACTTTGCCATTTAAAGCCTCTTCCTTACTCTCAAATATTCTTCCATATTCCTTCTAGTTCCCTTCACAATGGAGAATTTTAGAGCCAGGAAAGATCTGTGCTAGGAAGTCAAAGGCTCTAATTTTACAGATGGGAAAACTGAAGCCCAGAGAAGTAAAGTTCCTTGCCCAAGAACAGTCAGCTTGTTAGTGATTCTTACTTTACAGCTTTTCATGTGATGTCATGTTATGTCAACCAATTAGAGATTCATTTCTTTTATTCAACTTCTTTTTATTAAAATTCTTGAGCAGTGTAAACTTTATTCACTCTCTGTCTCTCGGTCAGTGTAAACTTTATTCACTCTCTGTAAAATTCACTTTAACGAGATGAGGTCAGCATTAGTGAGTAATGCTCATGAACACTGGAAGGAAAGTGAGCCTGAGCTGGCTGTGCTGTGGGAAGGTGAGGCCCTCTGGGCTGCCACAGGGTAGGAGCAAGGGTTGGACTTCGGGAAGGAATCGGAAGGAAGATGAAGTAATTACAGACTTAGACTTTGCTATGGTTTTGTTCTCCTGGCATCCATCAGTAATTGGTTCTTATACTGAATTTAGAAAGTAGGGCTGATTTGCTGGCTGGTCATCAGCTTTCTTCAATCTGTGTTCTGATTCTAAAATTACACTAGTTTGTTCTAGTCTTTTCCCTCTAATTTCCAACCTTCTACTGGGAATTAATATAGGAAGAGTGACTGCTGTTTGTTGAGTGCTTCCCATACAGTTTTTCCTTTCCTTCTATCTTGATTTAGTAGTTGTAGGCTTTTCACATATATGTCAGATGCCAGCTCTTTCAGTTGCCGTGGTTTTTCTGTCATTAATGTAATGTGCTGTCTTTTAGGAATGTTCAGTTTGGTTCTCTTTTAAAAATCTCTGTCTTTTTTATTATAGGGGGTATAACATGTATTCTTTCACTGGTCTGTGCCTTGGCCCTTGCTTACTTGGATCGGAGAGCAGAAAGAATCCTTCATAAAGAACAAGGAAAAACAGGTTCTTCTAAATTTTTTCCTTAAAGCATTTTAGGAATTCAGACCCTTTTGAAATTATTTACAATGAGATAAGTTCTTAAAGTAGTGTTGTTTACCAGTGAGGTTTAATACTTTTTTTTTTTTTCAGGGCTACACCTGAGGCATATGGAAGTACTCAGGCTAGGGGTCTAATCAGAGCTATAGCTGCCGGCCTATGCCACAGTCACAGCATTGCAGGGTCCGAGCCACATCTGTGACCTACACCACAGCTCACGGTAACGCCAGATCCTTAACGCACTGAGTGAGGCCAGGGATCAAAGCTGCATCCTCATGGGTCAGATTCATTTTCATTGTGCTGCAACAGGAACTCTCTAAGACATATTTTTTCATATTTTTTGATGTTTTATTTCCAAATCTGTTTCCACTTGTCTAAGTTTTTTGATACATTTTCTTTTCCCTCAAGTGCTTTCGGCAAAATTTACATTTCTTGATTATATTTTGTATATTTGCAAAATGTATTCCTGGAAGAGAATGAGAAAGTAGATACTAATCTTAGATTTTTGCTTTTAAAGACAATCTTAGATTGCCTTTTAAAGTTGTGCCAGAAACTATGTTCTAGTGATTAACTGAGAAAAGCATTTTTTTTTAAACTCAATTGCAAAGGTTAATCACATGATAGAAGAATAATAATCGTGGCTTAGAAATGCAAAATTACATTAACAGTCTCTTCCCTTTCTTCTCTAAGGTGAAGTTATTAAGTTAACTGATGTGAAGGACTTCTCTTTACCCTTGTGGCTCATATTTATCATCTGTGTCTGCTATTATGTGGCCGTGTTCCCTTTCATTGGACTTGGCAAGTGAGTGTTCTCTAGCATTCTGTTTTCCTTGGCTGAATTATAATGATAATTCAGGTACATCAATGTAATTTTTTTAAGCTGTAACTATTGCTTCTCTGCTTATAGCTTATATTTTCACAGGAATTATTCTATGTACTGGGATACGGCTGATTTTCTTAGCTTAAGGTTTAGTGTTGGTTTATTACTTGTATTTGTTTTTTGAAGAAATACCTAAAAACAATTTTTGATTCATAATATTGATTTAGTTTATATTCATATTTTGTATGATATAGTCTTATTTCCTCTTTATTCCTTTGTTAGGAAGCCTCATTGAGAATGGAGTCAGTGCGCTGGCTCATAGTGACAGGGTATATTTTCATTTGTTAGGATTGCAATTCTTCCGGATTCAAGTTCAGGGTTCAAATGAAATTATTCTTTGTTTTATCTTCTACCTTTCTCTCCTTTTTCAGCTACTTAAACAGAGCAGTATGTAAGTGTGAGTGTGTTTGTGGTGGTGGGTCTTTAAATTATAACCTTTAAATTCAGTCTCATTTTATAGTTTCAGACAAAAATTCTATACATTGTTTAGCAAAGACTCTGTCCAGTATTGCTTTTAAGGAAAAGAAGTCATTTTTTGTTTTTTTGTCTTTTTGTCCTTTTATGGCCACCCACGGCTTATGAACATTCCCAGGCTAGGGGTCGAATTGGAGGTGTAGCTGCCAGCCTACGCCACAGCCACAGCAACGCGGGATCTGAGCCGTGTCTGCGACCTACACCACAGCTCACATCAATGCTGGGTCCTTAACCCACTGAGCAAAAGAAGTCATCTTAATTCCTTGTAGTAATACATTTGGTTTTCTGAAAATTTGTGTGTATTGTTTGCTGTACATGTAAAAGAGGAGAAAATAGGCATCAGCGTATCAATGAAATACTTATACAAATACTAGAACTTTAGGTGGGAAAACAGTATAAAGAAAGAAGGTGTAAAGGTAGGAATTTCCATTGTGGCTCAACGGTAATGAACCTGACTGGTATCATGAAGGTTCACGTTCGATCCCTGACCTTGCTCAGGGGGTTAAGTATCCGGTGTTGCCTGTGAGCTGTGGTATAGGTTTCAGCCATGTCTCAGATCCCGAGTTGTTGTGGCTGTGGCTGTGGCCAGCAGCTGCAGCTCTGATTGTACCCCTAGCCTGGGAACTTCCATATGCCATGGGTGTGACCCTAAAAAAGAAAATAAAAAAAAAAGCAAAAAACCAACAACAAAAAAAGGGAAAGTTGACTAAATTTAGAGTTATTTTTATTCAATTTTATTTTATCTTTATTTTTTAAAAAGAGAATAGTTCTCTGAAGTGTTCATTTTTTCCCGTTTTTATTTTAGAGTTTTCTTTACAGAGAAATTTGGATTTTCCTCCCAGGCAGCAAGTGCTATTAACAGGTATTTCATTAATTCCGTAAGTACTTACTCTGTGCTTGGTGTGGGCCTTCAATTATAACCCAGTATTATGAGGGACAGAAGAGACGTTATGAGCTAACCAGGTGTGAAACCAAGTCTGTCTTGGATCTTATTCCCAAATGGCCATCTTTGCATTAACAGAAAAATCAAGGAAGTTTTGGACAACTGTTTATATTTCTATTTACTGGTGACCATTTTAGAAGAATGTTAAATTCAGTGAGCTAGGGATTGCTTTAAGTAATGGTTTTAGGAATTTTTTTGGATTTTTTTTTCTTTTTTGTCCTGTGACATATTTTATTAAATATCTTTTCTGATTTTTGAGCAGTATCGTGTATGTAATATCGGCTCCCATGTCCCCCATATTTGGGCTCCTGGTGGATAAAACAGGGAAGAACATCATCTGGGTTCTGTGTGCAGTGGTGACCACTCTTGCTTCCCACGTGTTGCTGGCCTTTACCCTGTGGAACCCTTGGATCGCTATGGTAATGTTGCTGCTAACACCTGGGGGGCTTAGGGCTTCAACAGCAACTCTGTCCAGCACATCTCAGGAGCCACACTGAACTGTTCGATAGCCGTGCTTGTGACAGTGGGGTAAACAATGACTTGATTTCAATTTCTACAGAATAACTTTTTTTTTGTCCTTTTAGGGCCACACCCGCAGCATATGGAGGTTCCCAGGCTAGGGGTCTAATCGGAGCTGTTGCTGCTGGCCTACGCCAGAGCCACAGCAATGCCAGATCCGAGCCGTGTCTGCAACCTACACCACAGCTCATGGCAACGCTGGATCCTTCACCCACTGAGCGAGGCCGGGGTTTGATCCCACAACCTCATGGTTCCTAGTTGGATTTGTTTCCACTGCGCCATGACGGGAACTCCCAGAATAACTTTTTTAAGTAGGTAATTATTAATAATTAACACATAAGGTATTTTTGATTTTATTTATCTTATATAGCAGAGTACCCTCAATGCTGATATAGAATTGAAATAAAATAGTCTTATGAAAGCCAAAAATGCTTATTAATTCCATTTTTCTGTACTTCATTAATTCCATCATAGCTGGCTCAAAAAATCTTATCTGCCTGATATCCATGATTTTA
The DNA here is from genome assembly GCA_004024745.2 of Catagonus wagneri. Taxonomy (NCBI): domain Eukaryota; kingdom Metazoa; phylum Chordata; class Mammalia; order Artiodactyla; family Tayassuidae; genus Catagonus; species Catagonus wagneri. Next base: position 16,428,082 of record PVHT021183693.1, read on the forward strand.
TGTTCTTTTTCTTTGACTCTTAGTAGGTCAAAAAGTAATAATGAATTCATCAAGTTTTTGTTACTGTTCTTCAAAATGTCATTCTTAAGACCACAGGCCAAAGAGCTGCATTTCTTACCCTTTAATGAAAGAGTATCTGAAACTTGTATATTTGTGCACTTGGTGAGATTTCTGTACGATGGCTTCCTGGAAGTAGAAATGCTATAGCAGAGGCATTGCACAGTTAATGTCATGGTATAGATACTGTGAAATATCTCCTTCAATAACTTTTTACCCATTTATAGCTTTACCTGTAATGGATGAATGTGTTTGTTTTTTAGTATCCTTTCCATTGTTGGATATTGGCATTATTTTAATTGTTGCCAGTCTGATGGGGTAAATGATCTTATTTTAACTTAAATCATAAGCTCTCTTCTTTAATTGAAGAAAAAGTTAGTATCAGGTGATGTTTAACAAGGAGGGTTGTTACTGGCTCTCTGCCTAGCTCTCCAGTTGGGTGGTGATGACTCAGAGGTAAGATAATGGCCTATTGGTGTAATGTTACCTTGATTGTTTAATCAGTAATTCCTAATAAAACACTGGAAAATTAGCTCGAAACATGGGTAATGACTTTTTGCAAATTAGCTTTGGTCTTTGACTACACCCTAGGCCCAGCCAATTATATATGTATATAATATAAAATGGTTGAGACAGTGTTGTGTGCGCATTTTTTCCCTAGAGAGATACTGTTAGGGAGGGCCAGGACTTTTTTGTGTTGAATGGGAGTTCTTAACCTAATTGTTTTACATTGCAGTGTGCACAAATATTCATCTATTAGTTATTATGTCACTTTTGCTAATCTGCATCCAAAGAAAATCACCTTTGGGTTAATTAAGAGTTTTTTTACCCTTTTCCATATTGCTTTCTGTAGTGTCTCCTGGGACTCTCCTACTCTTTGCTTGCCTGTGCGTTGTGGCCAATGGTGGCATTTGTAGTTCCTGAACATCAACTGGGAACTGCGTATGGCTTGTAAGTGCACTTGTGGATCATATAATATTCCTCTCTGCTGTGCCAATTTAATTATCTTATAAAACTAGGTCTCTTGAATCTAGTCATCTTCAGGCTTCTGGGACAGCTCAGCCTGGAAACAGCTAGAAAAGTCATTTAATCTATTTGTGTTATATGTGACAAAAAAAAATTCTCCAAGCCTCCAGAAAGAGTGCTGGAGATAAGTTAATCTGTAAGAGGTAATTACTGACGTGACCACCTCACCAGACATTTATCTGAGGGCTTCTTAATGAGAAGTTGAGTTCTGGTCTCATCACGATGCCAAAGGCCAAAGTGGGAAACTATGTCTGCGGTTGATATTCACTTAGCCCTTTCTTTCATTCAGCAGGAAGGTGTTGAGTTCATACTGCGCTTGCTTAGGCAAACACCTTTACCTTTTGAGTGTAAATATGTTTAGTAGCGCAAGCAGTCATGGAATAAAAAAGCAAGCAAATCCTAATCAGGTCATTCCTAATTGAGAATATCTCTTAACGGTAACGGTATGTGGTTTATAGACACTAACATTTATAGTACATTGCTGCTGTGTGAGGGCTTAGAATTGAAATGTGTTTTTTTTTTTTTTTTAATTTCTTAAATTGTAGCATGCAGTCCATTCAAAATCTTGGGTTGGCAGTCATTTCCATCATTGCTGGCATGATATTGGATACTCGGGGATATTTGTTTTTAGAAGTGTTCTTCATTGCCTGTGTTTCTTGTAAGTGGCAACATTTAGTTTATTTTAATGTGTAGCAGAATGTTCGCATTTATACGTCTAGGTTTTGGTTGTTAACTGTTCTCTTTTCCCCCCTTTTAAAACTAAATCTCTAAGATGTGTCACTCAAAGTTAGCCTAATTCTTAACCTGTGAATCAGTTTCCCAGCTAACGACTTTTTAGTTCTCTTTAGATTCATGGATATTTTTCATGAGATTCCTCTTCTTAAAGGCAACAGCGGAATCTGCTTCATATTCTAGTAAAAATATGTATGTATGTATGTATATATGTGTATGTGCATGTGTGTTGGAAGAATCCTGAGTATGTTCCTGGTGTGAATGTGTGGACATTAGTGTGGCTTAGGTGTGGGTGCTTATGGTTTATTCATTAGTCTATTTTGAATTGCTTTTATTTTTAGTCCTGTTATTTGATTTTTACCTGTAACGATTCATTGGTTAAAAATAGGAGGTATTAGGAAACTGCTGAGAACTGCAAAAATAAATCAGCATTTTTCCACTGATAATATTCGCCTTATGCATCAGTTGAGTTAGTCTGAAAATGATTTTCACATAACGTCAAAGATGTCTTTTGTAGATAAATTGTGTCTAAAATGTCAAGCCCCAGTGATGATTTTAATCAGACATCATTTTCATGTACAGGAATAAAGACTATACTTGGAGTGCAGTATTTGCAGATCAATGCTTGTGAATAGCTTTGAATGCATCATCTCATTTTAGAAATTAGAACACCAAATTTTAAAAATATATTATTTCTTTTTAAGTAGTGGGCCATGTAATAATTCAGAATTCTAGGTCATGAAAATGTTTTTTTTTTATTTTTGATGCTGCAGCATGTGGTTTAATTTTAATGAGTGGTTCTATATAAATTTGATTCTCAAACCAAAAACCATGCCATTTAAAAATCTTTCTGTTGATGTGTTAAAGTAAATAAGGTCTGCTGTACTTATTAAAGTAAAAAGCTAAGTACTTGACTTTCTGATGCCTTTACTTGCTCTGAGTTTCTGGGAGTTTAATGAGCACATTTTAAGGTATGGTTAATTTGTAAAATGGACATGGTGTTTTCAGACCTGTCACCCACAAAAGATTACTTCTGTTTGGTTCTCTGTAAAAAGATAAACAAGACCCAGCAGCTGGCAGGGGTTTTTTGGGGAGGTGCTGAGAATGACCAGCAGTTACAAAGGGTGAGGAAAGAGGTGCAGAAATAACTCATGGGTAGATTGGCTCCTTCTCCTGGGTTGGGTGTTGGGGGGTGTCTCAGTTCCTTTTTTACTGTCCCTGCCATTCTAGGCACCGTGAGAAATGGATTTCTCATGGAGAAAATGGTGTGTAACTTACCTTTTAGTGCTTTTTGGAAAATGATATGAATACTGTTTTTATTTCTAACTGCTGGTTAAGAAAGATTGGATTTTCTAAGCTTCACTTTGTAATTATGATGACATAGGAATCGTTGGGAAGAAGTACAGGTTTTTAAGGACCCTGTCTTTTCACTTCCAGTGTCACTTCTATCAGTGGTCTTACTCTACGTGGTGAATCGTGCCCAAGGTAAGTGAACGTTCAGATGTTTTCTCCTTAAACTACTGGGTCATCTTGAGGGGCCTCTGGATCGTCTTCGGGCCTCTGTAGAGGCTGGTGCTTCATTTAATTCATGTAATAACATTCTTTTCATAGTGAAGGAAACACATTTCACTATGTAACATGTAATAGTGGACCTTCACATTTATGAAAGCTGTTACCATGTTCTTTCTGGCCTGTTCAACTTAAGCTGTGTAATATAAAATTTTAGATGTTCTTTTTATATTAGCATAACAAAATATGGCTTTTAAAAAAATAATCTAAAGCCCTTCCTATGTTGTTATCTTGTATTTTTAAAATATAAGAAGTAAACACATTTATAGCTATAATTAACATTTTAAGGTTGAAAGTGTTTGATATAGAGAAATAATGAGAAATTACATATTTTTTCTTTTGATAATATCTACTATGTTGTACTTTTTTTTGGTTCTTTATAAGATTTTGATATTATCTTTATTTTTCTAAACTGACTTATCCTTAAGGGTTGTCATGTACTTAGAAGAATGAATACATATGCTGTTTTAGATCATTTCCTTGAATGTATCTTAACTTTGCTATTACTGAATAGTGAGTGTTATAGTGTCCCAGTGAACAAAACCTAAAGCAACACATAAGTCCAAATTTTTAAAGAAATGCTAAAATTAAGAAGTATTTGTACCATATAAGGATTCTTAAAAAACATTCCCCCCTTAAGTTTTTGAAGATAAACTGTTTCTTTCTCACCTTCCATAGGCTTTTTTGTTACTTAAAGGCGTGTGTGCTCACGTACATGTTTAATATTACTTATGATAGTATTATTGAAAAGATTCTATGCTTATTTGTATTTTAGGTGGGACGCTAAATTATTCTGCAAGACAAAGGGAAGAAATAAAACTTTCTCATTCAGAGTAAGTATTGAAAGTGAGAAACGTCTGTATTTGAAAATCTTAAAACAATAGCATTTTATTTCAAGATACTGGGTTTAGACTTGTAGGAAACTAGCCTTTTTCTTGAATTTGAGAGCTAACAAATATCTGTGCAGCCACTCTAACATAATTCTTGTTTGTGTTAGAAAACCTTAAAAGGGTGGATATCAAACATTAAAATGAAGGGGATAAAGAGCAAATTGGGCTTGAAATTTCTTTCCAAGAGGCGAGAGAGAGAGAATATTTGTGATTTATTTGGAAGAAAGGTCTTTGTCCTGACTTCCTCTGCTGGGCTCACCCTTCAATTCCTTTTCATCTTTTGTCTTAACTAGCTGAGATATTCTTTTATCTTCTCCTGGTACGGATGTACTGTTTTATGGTTGGTCCCTGACTCATTTGAAACAGGTTAAAGTATATGGTGTGGAGTTTATTTTTTTCATGAGTATATGCTAAAACCTAATAGTGATTCTCTTATTTCTCATTTTTAAACACTGAATTTTTTATGATTTAAAAACTTTATTTGTAAATATATAGCATGTGACTGTAAGTTTTGTGAATTTTGAATAGGTCAAAATTGAGTAGAACAAGGCAGTGTTTCTGGGGTTGATTCTTATCCATATCAGATTCCTTTTGGTTTGTTTGTTTGTTTTGTCTTTTGTCGTTTTTTTATGGCCACACCTGTGGCATGTGGAGGTTCCCAGGCTAAGAGTCTAATAGGAGCTACAGCTGCCGGCCTACACCACAGCCACAGCAACATGGGATCTGAGCCGCGTCTGCAACCTGCACCATAGCTCATGGCAACACCAGATCCTTAACCCACTGAACGAGGCCAGGGATCGAACCCACAACCTCATGGTTTCTAGTTGGATTCATTTACACTGAACTCCAGATTCCTTTTTAACATAGTAATTCTACTTCCAGAAATATATCTTAAGAAAAAAAGTAATCTTATGTATTATAGGTTTTAAATATCATTATCTTTGGTCATATTTATGGACCAAAAAAATCTGAAACAACATAAATGTCCCCAAGTAGGGAAACGGTTAAACACATTATGACATATCTATATCACTTGTTAAAATCATGTTTTAGAAGAATTTTTAAAGTCAGAGATACTCAACATGCTGTATGTCAAATAACAAAAGATAAAAATGCAAATGCTATGTCCTAATGGTATTCAGGAAGAGGTATACCAGCATGTATATTTCTTAAATCCGTTGCTTGTATATAATAGAAAAAATGCTGAAAGAAAAATCCCCAAATATTAACAATTCCACTTGAATGGTAGGGTTAGAAGAGTTCATTTTTGGCTTTTCTATATTTTCCAAATTTTCTACATTATTATCTAGAAAAATGTATAACTTAATGTTTGGCACTGCATGTGTTATATGGTTTGGTTTCAGTTTGTAATGATGTTTGAATGTTCTAGGTTTTTTTCCTCCCCTTTTTGATAGTGTACTGCATTGTGTTTTGCAGATGAGAAGTTTAAATGACTGTGTCATGAGAATGGGCTGCACACATCATTGGTTTGAAAACCTCCATTATTTTTTTTAATTTAGAGTTTAGTCATTAGGGAAAATAACAGTCTGGAGAGTTATTATATTTATATTTTGAAGCAACCTATTTTAAAGTATAATTATGAGGACTGTTTTAGCCTGTGTCTCTGTTTTACTGAAGAATTCTGCTTTGGAATGGACTAATTAATGATGAAGTTTAGAAAACTGCAACTGGTAAATGCAGGTGCTTGTGAGGAGAGCAAATAATGGAAATCCTTGCATCTGGCTTTGAGATAATTTTCACAAAGTGTATCTTAGGGGATATGGCCTTTTTTTAAAGCAAAAAAAAAACTTTTGAGGGGGTAGAAGGGATTTTTTTATATAGAATAAACAATGACATTTTAATAGGCAGTCCCTTTTATAATAGGGACTATTTGAAAGGTATTTTTATGAAGTCTCACTTTCACAGAAAGTAGATTGTGTTCTGCTTTCTTTAGTGACGAGAGGTTCCTGAGCAGTGACCCCTTTGAGCTTTAACTCTTTGTTACTGAAGACCCTAATCCCTTACGGACATGATTCTGTACGGTTTTTCTTAAGAGTCCGGTTAATTACTAAAGTGTCCTGGAAATTATAATTGTATATCTACAAAGATAAATAAAAATGCTGAAACAGGAATACTTGATGCCTTTTAACTTTTGATTTAAAAACATATTAGAACATTGATTTTAAGTCTTATTTATGTAGAAAATTATCTCTAAGAAAATCTAAGTTGGAATAAAGAAAATTTGCCTAATTATAGTTATCAGAAGATTATGAGGATAGCTTTTTCTCCAGAGTGGGAACTTAAATAACACTTTTTTTTGCATTAAATAAAATGTGGACATGAAATTTCTCTGACAAACTTAAACACTTCTTAGTTGACTTAGTCTTGTCATATTGCATGTCAAAGTTAAGGAATTTTTTTATGAATTTGCTTTCTGTGGACAGGTATTTTAGACAACAATTATTTAATCTATTTAGCTGATTATATTGTTTGACGTACATGGCATAACATTGTATACTTAAAAACTCTAGGGTAGTTTTAAAGTGCATTCCTTATTCAGGGTGCATTCATTTCTCTCCATTTTTCTTATCTGTAAAGGTTTTGATCTCGCCTTCAAATCTGAAAGACAGCCTTGCAGGGTAAAGCAATCTTGGCTGGAAGTTTTTCCCTTTCATCACATTAAGTATATCATGCCACTCCCTTCTGGCCTGTAGAGTTTCAGATGAGAAATCTGCTGATAACCTTATTGGGGTTCCCTTGTATGTCATTTGTTTCTTTTCCCTAGCTGCTTTCAAAATTTTCTCTGTCTTTAATTTTGGTCATTTTGATTAATATGTGTCTCGGGGTGTTCCTCCTTGGGTTTATTTTCTATGGTACTCATTGCGCTTCCTGGATTTAACTGAGTGGTTCCTTTCCCATATTAGGGAAGTTTTCAGCTATAATCTCCTAGAATATTTTTTCTGTTCCCTTCTCTCTCTCTTCTCCCTCTGGTACCCCTATAATACGGATGTTGGTGTGTTTAACAATATCCCAGAGTTCTCTGAGACTCTGCTCATTTCCTTTCAATCTTTTATCTCTTTTCTCTTCCGCATTAGTGATTCCCACTAATCTGTCCTCCACCTCGCTGATTCGTTCTTCTGCCTCCTGTATTCTACTGTTGGCTGCTTCTAATGAATTTTTTATTTCAGTTGTTGTATTTTGCATCTCTTCTTAATTTTTACAGCTTGTATTACTTTGCTCAGTGTTTCCTGTAAATGATCAATCTTTGCCTCCAGTCTATTTCCAATGCCTTGCATCATCTTCAGCATCAACAGTCTAAAGTCTCTTTCTGGGAGGCCAATAATCTCCTCATCACTGAGCTGTTTTTCTGGGCTTTTCTCTTTCTCCCTTATCTGAGTTAAAGTTTTCTGTCTTTTCATTTTTACAGGTTTTTGGTGTGATGACCTTTTTGCCAACAACAGAGTTGTAGCCTCTCTTAGATCTGGCGTTCGCCTCCCCTGTGGCTAAAGTTGGCATGGAGGGGGCTTGCTGTAGGCTTCCGGATGGGAGGGAGTGATGCTTGCCCACTGGTAGGTGGGGTTGATTCTTATCCCTCTGATGGGTGGGGCTTTGTCTCTGGATGAGATTAGAGGCTGGCTATGTGCCTGAGGGGTCTTTAGGCAGCCTGTTTACTGATGGGTGGGGCTGAGACCCCACCTGGATTATTGTTTGACCTGGGGCTTCTCAGCACTGATGGGAGGGACCAGGTTTTCCCAGAAATGGCCACCTCCAAAGAAATGCAGGCAGCTGAATGTTCCCGAGAGCTTCACCTCCAATGCCCTTCCCCCACAACAAGGCACAGTGACCCCTGATTTCCCAGGAGATCCTCCAAGAATTGCAGTAAGGTCCACCCGGATTCCTATGGAGACTGCTTTGCCCTGGGACCCAGTGCACGTGAAAGTCTGTGTGTGCCTTTCAAGGATGGGGTCTCTGTTTCCCCCAGTCCTGTGGAGCTCCTGCACACAAGCCCTGATGGCCTTCAATGCCAGGTGCTCCAGGGGCTCTTTCTCCCTGTGCCCGATCCCCAGGCATGGGGGTTTGACGTGGGGTTCAGAACTCTCAGTCCTGTAGCTGAGTCTCTGTGCTGCAGTTACTTTCCAGTCTGTGGGGCTTCC
>PVHT021183693.1:16444367-16491990 GCA_004024745.2 Catagonus wagneri
TTGGATATAGGATACAGGTGCAAAACATATAGCTAATGTAACCCAAAGAGTATTTACTCCACTATCTCAGTGATACGTTAACTGTAATAGTGATATTACTATTCTTTTTTTTGTCTTTTTACCTTATCTAGGGCCGCACCTGTGGCATATGGAGGTTCCCAGGCTAGGGGTCTAACAGGAGCTGTAGCCGCCGGCCTTCGCCACAGCCACAGCAACGCGGGATCCGAGCCGCGTCTGTGACCTTCACCACAGCTCACGGCAATGCCGGATCCTTAACCCACCGAGCGAGGCCAGGGATCGAACCCGCAACCTCATGGTTCTTAGTCGGATTCGTTAACCACTGAGCCACGAAGGGAACTCCTAGGGGAACAAATCTAGATTCAGAGAATAATTAAAACTTGGAGCAGTGAAGCTCATGAGAGGTGATGGAATTTGAAATAAGGCAGTGTCAGTGCAGATGAAAAGGAGAGGACAAGTTTCAATGACGCTTGGGAAATTGCACTGACAACATGATTGTGACAAAGTGCTGGGAGAGGCTGGAGTTAAGCATGACTCCCAGATTTCTGGCTTGGATGGAGAGTGGCACCATTAAGCAGAAAGCAGGTTTGGGAGGAGAATGATTTCCGTTTTGACTTTGTGAAACTTGCAGTTTCAGTGGAGTGGGATGGCAGGATGGGAACAGCCAGCTTGTAGGAATTTGGCATATGAATTCAAGGTAGAAATTGCAATAAAAAGTGTAGCCTTCTCTCACAAGAAACTAGGCTGTGAGGGAAGAGGGCATAAGAAGTCTTCAGTGGCTGTGTCTTCGGTTGATGGCTTAATGCTTTCTAAACGTCTTGTGGCTAATGGGTTTTTCTGCTTGCAGAGTGGAACATTCTCAGACTCTGCAATTCTTTAATTTTCTTGAAGTGGCACTTTTCACTTTTTGTTCATGGTTTAACTACTATAAAAATGCCCAGCTAAAGCTTTCTGCAAGAACGTAAGTTATGCTTCTTATCATGGAATTCTTGAGGCCATTACCTTTGAAGTTGTTTGGTATATGAAAAGACACACACACACACACACACACACACACACACACACACCCCTCAACAAAACATAAAGTTGAGAAACTGAAATACTAAAGAGATTTGGCTTCTTTAGAAGAAAGTAAAAGACAATGAGATTCATAACTCTATAAGCTTAGGTCATACTTAATTGCCAATGACTCCGTGAAAACGTTCTTTATTATCCTTGAGATATGGGCTAAAAAGTGAGACTGCTTGCAGCTATTGTGTGGCCTGGAATTGCTTTTGAATTGCAGTTGGTGAGTGTGAGAACAAATAAATCCCAAATGATTTGTGATTTCATTTTATAGGCACACATTCAGAAACTATTTAGGCAGTAATTCCAGAAGAGCATACACAGGACAATTATTTGCTGTATATTCATTGACTCCACAGATATTTAGCGTGTACCTGTATGTTCAAACCTCTGCTAGATTTTGTAGGAAGGGAAATAAGGGAACTTAAATAATGCTGCTCATATTTGGTAGAAGGGGAGATGTGTCTTAAGAGGTTTGGATGAGGGGTCAGAGAAGGGAAAAGGGCCTTCTGATGTGTGATCAGAGGAGGCTTCTTGGAAGAGGTGGCATTGAGTTGTTTGCTAGGAGACAACTGTTCATTCTCTGTTGGAGACAACTGAACAGTTGAACTCTGCAAAAGGCAAATATCTGCTGACGCAGAGTTCTAAAGTACAAGGTCTCCTACAAAGACATTATGCGTAAACTGTGCTATTCTATTAGCAGCTGCACTATGCCTTAGACGTATGCACCAATGCTAATAGTTTCCTGTATTATTCACCAAGAGGTAGCTTTGTCATTGCTGTGCCTACGTCTGCCCACTAATCTACATATAGCACCTTCCTTAATTAAGTCCTGTGGGCTAAAGCCCAGGGCCTTTTGTTCCATGGAACAGAGTGCCTCCTGGTCCCCCACTTGCTAAATGTAAAAGAGTCTTGTGTGTTTTGTCATACCTCACCGTCCCTCTTCCAGCATTCCCCATTGACTGCAGCGCTGGATGCTGGACACAATTCTCTGACTAGTCTGTTTCACCTGGTACCCTTGACAACTCTCTTTATTAAAACTGTTCCCTCATTTGCTTTTCCAACGCTCAGTTACCCAGCATCACCTTCTGCATCCCCTGTCAGGATTTTTTATGGTTCCTATATCTCCTTTCTTTTCCCTTCTTCCTCAGAGATGTAACTTCCATCTGCAGCTTTGAATAATTGCCTGACAGATAACCCTAAACCCAGAGCTTGAGCTTAAGCTGTCTCTGAACCTTCATCCTACATTTCCACCTTGGGGCCTCACTAGCAGCTCACATTTAATTTGCCTGAACTCCCCCACAATATACAGCCTCCTTCCCTCTCTCCTTTCCTTCCTTTTTCTTTCCCTAGTAAGTGTTGAATGCCCACTGTGTGCTCAGTCCTAGTGGATCTCTCTTTTGATTCTCAGGCTTGAAGTCTCAGAGTCATTTTTGTTCTATCTCCGTTACCACCCATGTCTCAATAATTTATTTCATTTCTCTTCATTCTTTCCAATATGTTTGAAAAATCTTTTTAGTTTTAATCATGCCTGTTATCTCTATGCTTGGATCACTGCAGTGTTTCTGTAAATGGTGGTCATCTTCCTCTTCCTCCTCCTCCTCTTTGTTGTCAGCATCACCATTTCTTACTGAGGGTCTACCATGTTCAGAATGTTGCTCTGATGCCAGAGTTTATAGATTGAAAAATGGAGTAGTAGGGGAGAGGAAACCAACCTGAAATGGTAAACGAGCCTATCATTAACTCCGAGGTGATGGGCGCAGTGGGTGGGTCAGCAGTGCAGAGTGAGACTGGGGCGCTGGGGGAAGTAGACCCCAAGGTCTGGGAAGAGGAGTACTTAGACATGTGGAGAATGTTTTAGGGAGGATGCTGAGTGGTAGATGGTGGCTCCATTGTGGCAATCCACCACATGAGAGGTGGCAATCCACATGATGTGGTAGGAGACCTGTGAGTTGAAAATTCTGCTGGAACTGGACTGTAATGGGTCTAGTGGACCAACATGAGAAATCTGGGCTTAATCCTATAGCAGTAAGGATATAGGGAGGGAATGGACAGAATTAGTAATGGAGAGTGTGACCTATGAAAAATGCTCTTTTAAAGAGGGAAAATCTGGAGGTGGTATGTAGACTGGCTTTGAGGGAAAGGAAGGCTAACTAGGAAATCTCGTGGAAATCTGCTGTGACATTGTTTATTTTTTCTAATTCATTCAAATTCCAGTGGCTGCCAGATTGTTTCTAAATCACAGCTTTGATACCATCACTCTCCTCAAATGCCCTTGATGGGTCCATGGCCATGCCTTGAAGAGTGGTTCTTTTGCTGGCTTTGGGGTGGCCTTCATAATCACGCTTCAGCCCACTCTTCCGCCCACTCTTCCAGCATTATCTTCACCTCCTACCCTCCAGGAAATAGCCATTGGCCATCACACAAATTTTACATTTTTTTCCAGTGCTTGAGAAATTCTAATTGCAGTTTCACTCAGCCTTCAGCATAGCTATAATGCTCTTCATGGCCTCCACGTCCCCTTGACCCCTACAGAAACTTTCCTGACATCTGCTGACTGCATTGTTCCTATTTGGTTAATCAACAACTGATGTGATTTTTTTCTGTAGCTGCTGAAATTTTTAATTAGTGCTCATATTGTTGTTTATATGTTTTGGTTTTGTTTCTCTAACATTTTGTAACCTCCTCAAGGGCTGGCATCATGCTTGACACTTGTAGGTGGCTACAGCCATTATATTTGCATCCAGTTCTGCCCCAGGCATGGTGTTTTGAAGGTGATGCTGTTTACTGACTTTTGATGTTGTTTTAACCTGTCCAAGCAGCCAGGCAGATTATGCAGGATGCTGAGGGCCCAGGATGATAACACGTTTGAGGACCCTGGCTTTCACTATGGTGGTTGGCCACTGGGGAGATGGAGGAAGAACTTTTGTCTCTTCTGGTCTCCTTGTTCCCTAGTGTAGGTGGGTTTTGATAACCATAGGGGAGCCAGGAATATCCTTTTGACTTTTGTTGGGAAGTGGGTTCCCAGCTCCCTGCCCCCGTTTTTCTTTTTAGGGCCACACCTGCAGTATATGGCAGTTCCTAGGCTAGGGGACAAATTGGAGCTGTAGCTGCTGGCCTACACCATAGCAACACTGGATCTGACCTGCATCTGCAACCTATGCTGCAGCTTAAGACAATGCTGGATCTTTAACCCACATTTTCATAGATAACACTCCTCTCACAGTGACAGGATGGTTGCCATCCAGGCCAGGGATGGAATATGCATCCTCATGGACACTATGTTGGATTCTTAACCTGCTGAGCCACAGAAGGAACTCCCCCAGCTCCCCTTTCAATGAGGCCATTTATCCAAAGAGAATAGTCTGCTTTGACTTGTGTCTTAACTATCGTGGAAAACCAGGATGACAGCTAAGTTAAACTTTTTCGATCCCAACTATCAAGAAATGAATTAAAAGTAGATGCTTATACTTTGCTGTTAAGTAGGTCGAAAGATTCTGCAGAAGCAAAATTAGCATTATATGAATCAGAGAAATAATGGCAAGCACATAGGTTAACAAGGACTAAAGACTAGAAAATTTTGGCCAGGGATACAAAGCACTTGCTTTTTAGATAAAGGCAATGCATCCTGAAGATTCTAGATTGTTTTTCTTTCCATTTTCAGGTTTGGCAGGCTGGTGGGTTTTAGAGGTAAGGGCTAAGTGGGCTGTGGGATGGCTTTAAGCTTTGACTTGGGAACCAGTTCTCCAGAATATTGTCTTGCTAATTTGTAAGGGGTGATAGCTGGGACTAGATCAGCTGAATCCTCCATCTGTGTTTATGAGAGGAAAGGGACAAAAATTAATCATGTAATAAGCAAGACAACTGAGAACATTCAAAAGAGCAAACAGTTTTAAACTCTCCCAGCTAATGTAGAAGCATTTACTTATATAGGAATAGCCAACCTGCTAATTAGAAAACATCCTTGCCTATTCATTAAACTAATTATCTTAAGGCATTCTGCTAGGCAGCATTTAGTGCAGTTCTAATTATTGTGTGCTCCTGAAAGCAATAAGCTGCACTTTCAGATTTTATTTATTTATTTTTTTTTGCTTTTTAGGGTCACACCTGTGGCATATGGAAGTTCCCAGGCTAGAAGTCGAATCGGAGGTGCAGCTGCCAGCCCATGCCACAGCCATAGCAATGCAGGATCCGAGCCGCATCTGCAGCCTACACCAGAGCTCACAGCAATTCCAGATCCGTAGCCCACTGAGCGAGGCCAGGGATTGAACCCACATCCTCATGGATACCAGTTGCGTTTGTAACCCACTGAGCCACAATGGGAACTCGCTAGAATAAAACTTTATAATTTAGACATGTATATGGTTTATTCAGATATTTCTTGTAAATAAAGTACTAATGAGGGGTCACACTAAGGTTTTTATGAAAAAGGCTTATCTACCTCTTCATAGGGAGATTATGAGTTATTAAATAATGTATGTTTAGATCTGAGAATTCCTTGGATATTGTTTAAATATGAGAGGCTTTTTTTTTTATTAATTTGGATCTTTTTTTTTTTTTAAGAGTATGAACATCATATTATGATTTAAGACAGTGGTGAAGTTTTGTCATAAACTGAGATATTATGTTTAAATAAGAAAAAGGTGAATCATCATTCATGCAGCCATTTTACCTTGCAGAGCGTTTTCTTTTTGCCTTTTTTTAGGGACACACCTGTGGCATATGGAAATTCCCAGGCCAGGGGTTGAATCAGAGCTGCAGCTGCCAGCCTACACCACAGCTATAGCAACACTACATCTGAGCCGCATCTGCAAACTACACCACAGTTCACAGCAACGCTGGATCCTTGATACCCTGAGCAAGGCCAGGGATCAAACCTGCATCCTCATGGATACTAGTCTGGTTTGTTATCACTGAACCACAATAAGAACTCCCTGCAGAGCTTTTTCTGACCTTAAACAGAAAGCTGGTTGCGAGGTGTAGTAAAAGAACACCTAGTGTGTACCCAGTGGTCTGCAGGTAACAGCAGTTATATAAACAAGTGAGCTGGTATTGTCACCACAGAGAACTTGGCTGGCTCTGGACCAGTGTTTGGATCGCACAATCTGCTTCAGTCTTAGGGGTATGTGCCTCAGCCAGTGCCAGGATTCAAAGCTTCCATCCAGCACTATGATCTGGCATTCTCCAGCTGGGTGCCCTTGGACAAGCTACTTAACGCTCTGTGCTTTCCTGATTAGTAAGTGGTGCTAATAGTAGCTCTCACTTCAAGGGCTATTGGGAGGATGAAATGAGTTACTCTGTGTAAAGTACTTTTACATAATATCAAGGCTTCATTCACCATCCATCCATCCACTTATTCTTTCAACCCCTATCTGTTGTGCACTCAGTGTGTGCTGGTCCCTGGTGGGGAGGCTGGTGTTATGTCACTCAGATAGATAAGGTCCCTGTCCTATCAGAGCCTATGTTCTAGGGAGAAGAGACCATAAATAAGTAAACAAATTAATAAGTCCAGGTACCAATAGGTGTTCTAAAAACAATAAAAAGGGAAATATAATAGTGACTGGGCTGGGGGAGAGAGGTCAACATTGGCTAGAGTGGCTTTTCAGGAGGTGACATTTCAGCTGAGATCTAAACAACAAGAGATAAATGTTAGCTCTCGTTAAATTAAGAAAGTGTTCCTTTGTGTTGGTGGCTCTTTCTGTATTTTTATTTTAAAATCCCTTACCATCAGTATAGAATCCTTCTAGCAGGACACCACTAGGAGATCCCGAGTCCCTCTCCCACTTGCACTGTGTTTGAATAAGTCTTTGTCAACATCTTGGAGCACTTTCCACCTGAACTTCATCTTGACAGTACCCAGATCTGCTCACCCCTGGGTCGCTGTCCCTTGGTCCCAGTTGGGTGCTCACCCACCTTGTTATGCCTCAGTTCCTGGAAGAGCCTGACTCTGTTCTTCCCACACGACAGAAAGTATAGGACTGGGTTGAGGCAGCTGCTCATGCTCACCAGAGGCCTCCATATCTTGTACACCAGGCTGGTCACCATCAGGAGCTGGCAGTTCTGTGAAGACAGGTAGTGGAGGATGAGGTAGAGGGAGCGTGTGACATGGAAGGGCACAAAACAGAGGGCAAAGAGGCTGCACACCAGCAGAATGGTCCTGATGGACTTGGCCCGGGCTGCGCTGCCTGCCCTCATGAGGCCCTCCTCTGGCTTGGTCAGACTCCTGACCATCAGCGAGTAGCACACCAAGATGACCAAGGAGGGAAGGACAAAGCCAGACAACATCAGGACCATGCCATAGACAAAAAACTGATGAAAATTCTCTGGGCTGGTCATGTCATAGCAGGCCATGTGGCCATCGACATAGCCTGTTTGGGAGAAGATGAGGGTGGGAAGCAGCTGGAGGACCACCAGCGTCCATGTAGCGGTGGTGCCCAGCAGGGCGTGCCGGCGGGTCCGGTAGGGCAGAGAACGCAGCGGGTGGCACACACCCAGGAAGCGATGCACAGAAATGCAGGTCAGCAGCAGGATGCTGCTGTAGAGGTTGGTGTAGAACAGGAAGCGCACCAGCTTGCAGAGCAGCTCCCCAAAGAGCCATTTGTCACCCAGGGAGTAGGTGATGATGAGGAAGGGTAGTGTCAGCACGTAAAGCAGGTCGGCGACCATCAGGTTCACCAGATAGATGGTGGCACAGCTCCAGCGCTTGTTTTGACGCCAGGAGAGCCACAGGACGGTTCCATTCAGGGGCAGCGCTAAAACAAAGATAATACTGTAGGTCAGGGAGAGGTAGATTTGCTTGTAGTCCTCTGAGAAATGGCAGAATTTTTCTTCCTTTGAGGTATTGGTATCCAGCTTCTCCATCTTCTGAGAGGTTCCCTCAGGAGCACAGCTGCTCCCGCTTCTCCTTCCCCTGGGAGGAAACAGAATGGATCACAGACCATCAAGACCTCAGCTGGGTGTTCGTTTGGTATTTGTCTCCCAAAGTCTGGTCAGAGTCCTTGTTTGATAGACAGCCAGGGAAAAAAAAATAGAGTTAACCCCAAGGGCAAAGCAGTCTTCAAAACCAGGGTTTCTAGACTTACCAGGTCCACAAGGCCTCCCTTGCCCTGACTTGTGTACTCGGCTCCAGGCCGGGTGGATAGGAAGCTCAGATACGCATGGCATCTGGGAGATGCTCCTGTCATTTAAACAGGACACACTACCTCCAGTGCCATGACTTGTCCTCTGACTAGACTACTTTGCATAGAGTTAGAAACCTCCAAGAGCACTCTCTCCAGCTAGAGACGTTGTTGCATTCCTATGGGGCAGTATTGCCTACGATCTGGCCCTAACCCCTGCATACCATGGTGGAGTAGAAAGTGATCCTTAGGTGTTAGGAAGGATTAGGGAAAGCACAGGTTTTGCCTACAAGCTCTGCTGGAGGACTTTGATTTGTATCTCTTTCAGGGTTTATTAACTGCATATTTGAATCCTGAGGCTGATTTGCTTATTAACCATCTCAGCATCCTGGACATCCAGGAAAACAGATCTGAGCCATGAAGCCAGGTGCAGCTTCTTTCTTACCCCTGTCCTGGCTGACCAAGCAGATCCAGTAGGCAAACCCACATAGCTGAGACAGCTGTGTGTAGGGCCTGCATGCAGTTTCTGGTGCATTGGGAAGTCAGTGGGTCAGTCAGTCGGTCAGCATAGAGCCCCATGGGGGTGGAAAGACGTTGATTTCTAGAGCTTAGTGTTCAGAAAGATGAGTTAATACAAGGCAAGAGAGAAAAGTTTAAGATGGGTAGTTTTGGGGTGAATTGAGTTTTGACTGTAAACTGTAACATATAGGTCTTTACTCACAACAGAAGGAACAGTTTGTTGCACTGTTAGTCAACAAACACTTATGGGGCATCTATTGGTCAGGCCACGGGGATAAAAGATGACTAAAACATGACCCTCACTTTCCAGGATCTCATAGTCTGGTGGGGAAGACAAGTAGAAACGGCTCATTGCATTACAGTGTGGAAAATGGTCGATCTAATGCTGCGAAAACCAGCAGGGTGCTGAGGGATTTGAGTGAAGGCTTCTTAGACTAGGTGCCATGGGAGCTGCTTAGGAGAACAGAGGAGCCTGCTAGGAAAGAAACATGAGGACATTTGGGGCTGGGTTGGGGACACAACACACACAAGGGGACGGAGCTGAAGGGCATGGGATGACAGGTTTGCACGTTGGGGGTGAAAACCGAGGATGCCATGTACCTGCACGTGGATGTACTTAAGCAGGACAGTGATGGGATAAAGCATACCCAGCCCAGTACAGAACTGAGACTGACCAGTGAGACTGTAAGGGGGCTGGACTCACACATGCAGGTGAGAGATGCATGGAACCCCAAATGAGGCCACACAGGGTGGATGGGGAACGGGGACTGACCTCAGAGGCACTGCTGAGGCAAGAGCCAGAGCAGGAGTTGAGAGTGTTCCTGAGACTGGGCAGGTGGCGAGGCCAGTGCCTGAGCAGAAGTCTGAAGCTGGAAGGCTGGGACTGGTGTCTGAGGTGCTGGGGACCGTGGCTGTCTGTGCTGCAGCCTGCCAAGAGCTCACCCCCCACCAAAGACTGGGTTTAAGATCTACCTGACTGGGAGACCAAAACTTTTTGGCTGGGTGGGTAAAGAGGTAGCTTTCATTCATTTTTGTCCCCTGTCATCTTCCACATGGAGGGTTGGCAAAATGCTTAGTTATGTCCAGCAAAGCTGCCTCCCCACCTCATTGTGGGCTCTCAGAGGGAAGCTAAGGAAGGGAACCAGCCTGGTTCACTGCTGGCTTGGGCCCTCCAGTTCATACCGTGATCTTAATTAGTCCTCAGAACAGCCTTGTGGGTGAAGCATCAGTGCCATTTTACTGTGAGAAAATCTCGAGTCAGAGGAGACACCTGGTGGGGCTTGGTAGGCCCTCCAGTCTGGTGGGCTTGCTGCTGAGGTGGGGCTGTGGACTTCTGCCCCCTCAGGGCTGTGGTGAAGAGCACTCAAATCCCAGCCCCGACAGGACCATTGACAGTCTGAAGAAGCAAGTCACCTCATCTCTGTGAGCCACAGTCTCCCCAGCTGTGGAATGGGGCAGTGTCTCTGGTGAGGTTATTGTGAGAACTAGCTGGAAAAGAGGTACACAGGCCTGCTACAGGGAGTGACACAGTATGTTCTGGGTCTCCTCCCACCCTTCCTTCTTCCTCTTCTAGAGACTATGGCACCCTGGAAGCCTGAGCTCTTTGGTTTATGTGGGGGATGGGAGGGCGAGTGTGGCTTTACTGCCCCATAACTGACAAGGTTACTTCTCTTCCTGTCACCTTCTGATGTGGTCTGAATTGGGTTACCTACAAACTCATATATTGAGCCCCTAACCAGTAGTGTAACATCGTTTGGGGTAAGCAATTAAAATTAAATGAGGTCCTAAGACTGGGCCCTAATCGAGTAGGATTAGTGTCTTTATAGTAAAGGACAGCAGAGAGCTTGCTCTCTCTCCTATGAAGATACAGCAAGATAGTGGACTGTAAGCCAGGAACCAAACCCTGTGGTTCTTGATCTTGGATTTCCCAGTTTCCGTAACTGTGGGCAGTCATTTCTGTTGTTTTATACTGTCCAGTCTGTGGCATTTTGTTACAGCAGCTTGAGTGGAATAAGAGTGTTTCTGTGCACTTCGAGGCCTACGCATTCTGGAGGGACAGCTTTGAAAGTGACAGGTTGACCGTCCTTAGTCAAGGCATCACGTAAGAGAACCACACAGTGTTTGGATTAGTGCATCATTAAGACTGCTGTTATGGAGAAGGGAAGAGGGAGAAAAATTCAGGCCGTAAAGGGTTAATGCACTCGCCAAAATCTGTGACTGTGTTGACCATCTCCTCTTTGAAGCCTCTCTTCCCTTACCTCTGTCATCTCCTGACTTTTCTCCTGTTTCCCGACTACCCCTAACTCCATTCATTGGGATGCAGCATTGAAGGTAATGTAGTTATTTGTAGAACAAAAGAAAAGACCCAGAGTGGAAGAAAAGCAGGCTGGGGTTTTACAAAAGAGGGAGGAGAAGATGAGGGACAGTAGGCATGAGGAATGGAATTCTCAGGAGAAGAGATGCTGCATCTCACTTCTAGAAAGTGAGCATATGTTGCATGATGCAGTTTCCCCTTTCACAAAGAATAACCTTGGAGTTGGAATTTGTTTCACTGTTGGACACAGTGGGGAGATGGCCTTGAGGAAAGAATGAAATGAGCATCCTGAATCTGGGCTAAATGGGTACCAGGATTTCTACTCTCCACCCCAGAGTTCCTCCCTTGTGAGTCTCCAAGATCCTGGGCCGGTTTCTGGCTCCCTGCTCAACAGGGGCCTCAACGAGTCATCCTGGGAGCAGCAGTGACCTCTGAGTGACATGGTGGACAACTTCCCAAGGGGACAGTGAAGTCTTCATCGTTTTTGTGGTTTTGTAATCGTTATCACTACCCGGAGAAATGGCTCACCTAAGATGAAGAAAGGGCTGTTCTGTCTACTTTAACAAGTATTTATTAGATACATGTTTCGGGAGTTCAGAAAAAAGGAAAGTTATGAATAAATTTGAGTAACAACAAAATGTTACTGCCTTTCAATTGTGGAGGTGCGGTTGTTGAATGAGAAAATAAGTTCCACCTTTAAAAAGATTTTGGGCCAAAGGAGTAGGCATTGTTCATTTTCGTTTTAAAATGCCACTCTCGTGTTATTAATGTGTTTAAATCTATAAATTGATTTTAATATTTAGTATTTTATCTGTTTCTGGAGTTTTCTTAGACAAATGGAGCTATTTAGTGGAGTGTCATAAATCCTCCAGACAGTAAATTTGTTTTTATAAATTGTTCCAAAAAGCTGTTGATTAATACATGCATTTCTTTAAACATTTTTTTAAGTTTTTGCACAATTTTAAAAGGTTACACTCCATTTACAGTCATTACAAAATATGGGCTATATTCCTCATGTTGTATATCATGCATTCTTGTACCCTATCTTATACCCAATAGTTTGTTCCTCCCATTCCCCTACCCCTGTTTGCCCTTTTCTCCCTCTTCCCACTGATAACTGGCAGTTTGATCTCTGTGAGTCTGCTTCATTTTTTGTTATATTCACTAGTTTGATGGATTTTTACATTCCACACATGACTGATATCATATAATATTTGTCTTTCTCTGTGTGACTTACTTCACTTAAAATAATGCTCTCCAAGTCCATTTATGTTACTGCAAATAGCAAAATTTTGTTCTTTTTTATGGCTGGGTAGTATTCGCTTGCATATATGTAGCGCATCTTTTTTTTTTTTTTTTTTTGCCTTTTGTCATTTTACGGCCACACCCATGGCATGTGGAGGTTCCCAGGCTAGGGGTCTAATTGGAGCTGTAGCCGTTGGCCTATGCCACAGCCACAGCAACGTGGGATCCGAGCCACGTCTGCAATCTACACCACAGCTCACGGCAACGCCGGATCCTTAACCCACTGAGCAAGGCCAGGGATCGAACCCACAACCTCATAGTTCCTAGTCGGATTCGTTAACCACTGCGCCACAACGGGAACTCCCCTGTAGTGCATCTTCTTTATCCATTCATCCATTTTTTTTTTCTTTGTCTTTTTAGGGCCACACCCACAGCATATGAAAGTTCCCAGGCTAGGGGTCGAATTAGAGCTGTAACTGCCAGCCTACACCACAGCTAGAGCAACATCAGATCCAAGCCACTACTGCAGCCTACACCATAGCTCACGACAGCGCTGGATCCTTGAGCGAGGCCAGAAGTTGAACCTTCGTGGATCCTAGTCGGGTTTGTTACTGCTAAGCTACAACAGGAACTCCTATTCATTAATCTGTTGATGAACAGTTAGGTTGCTTCCATATCTTGGCAATTATAAATAACGCTGCTATGAACATCGAGGGTACATGTATCTTTTTTAATTAGTGTTTTTGATTTTTTTCTTATATATACCCAGAAGTAGAATTTCTGGGTTATGATAGTTCTATTTTTAGTTTTTTTGAGAAACCTCCACACTGTTCCACTCTTTGTAGGAAACAGTATAGAGGTTTCTCAAAAGCCACTGTAATATATGTGTTTCTTAACTTACAAAGATGACTTAGAGATTTATTATTTATATTGCAATATAATTATTTGACTTTTCAAAAAGTTTTTAAAAACAAGGTCCCAAGAGTTCCTGCTCTGGCACAATGGGATTAGTCACCCTCTGGAGCACTGACACGTAGGCTGGAACCCTAGCCCAGCACGGTGCGTTAAGGATCTGGTATTGCCACAGCTGCAGCATAGGTCTCACCTGTGGCTCAGATCTGATCCCTGGCCTGGGAACTCCATATGTTGTGGAGTGGCCCCCCTGAAAAAATGGGGCCCCGAAGTTACATTTTTTTAATTACATGGTGGTTTACTTTGAACTTCTTTAGTGCTTCAAATCCACTAGATAATTTGGTGTTATTTGTCCAATAGACCACTGGGTGGCAATGAAGACTGACAGACAGGTTACAATTTTTTTCCCCCAAGTGGCAGCAGGAATTGGGGTTGGGCTCAGGTCCAGGCTTAGCAGCTGTGGATGAGATACAATTCACTGAGGACGTGCAGAAAATCTTACCAACTAAACCACCTCCTATTGGCCTTTTGTCTAAAGTGACTATGTTAGGTTCACACAATGAAATGCTATTAAAGTCAGATAAAAGCAGCCTTGCTGGGAAAGATTTTTAGAAAAATCTTATGAGATAAGCATGACTGGCATTATTTCCCCCGTTTTACAGCTGAGAAAACTGAGGTTCAGTGGAGGTCCTATCTGTGATGATTTAGGACAAGCCTGGGCTTCTTTCACCAAGTAGAGACTCAGCAGATCCCCAGATTTCCAGGGAGTGTTTTCTTAGTTGCTTACTCCCTCTCCCCCTTCGCCAGTCACACAACAAAGAGAGGAGACAGGGAAATAAAAGAGCAGGTCATTCCCAAAAAGTCACTAGGTGTAGTTAGTGCCTTTGTTATAGACGACAGAAACCTAGTTCAAAAAGCCTGATCTGGAGATAATGGTGAAGAGAGTAAAGACAGAAGAGAGTTTTTTAAGAACTGTCAAGAATGAGACCTACATAGCAACCCAGTTTAAAACTGTTGTTCCTTGAGTCTCAAGATAAAGAGCACTGACATTTTCCTTTTAATGATTTTGTGTTATCTTTTTACAGTGTGGGCTTATGCCTGCCATCTACCTGGATCCCTCTTTCATGTGTGAATTGTCCCCAAACATGAGAGCCAAGAGCTTTTATTTTTTCACAAGGAAAAGCAAATTGGGTCCTTTTCATAATTTAGAAGACTCTCTAGAGACAGTGCTTAATTTCAATTAATTAATTTATATAGCAGCTTGCACATTTATGTTTTCTGTTGACAAGGATCTGACATAATTGGCAGCTTCAAATTAGTGTAAACACAGGGAGTGATTGGGAAACATTGCTCTGACATTGTATTGTCACAACAGAGAAGGTGGCTGCTCTGAAACTGGGAAAATAATCACTACAGAAAAAATAATCTTTTTACTTCACTTATACAAATGCGAGATACCCTCCAAATGACTTTGAAATCAGAATTTTTAACATTAATAATGCAGTAAAAATAACCGTAGTCATGACATCCTGTGGCTCTGGGAGTCCAGCATTGCCTCTGGGCTCACACCCTAGAAGGAGATCTTGATGAAACTTGTTCCTTTTCCTTTCATTTGGCATCGGAGATCTTTAAAGCCATCACGACTGAGTCTTGTTGTGACAAATCCTTGTGTGCTGTGTGTAGAAATGTAGAAATCTGGTTTGGTTTGGGGCAAGAAAGATTCAGTGGCAGAGCCTGGGGCTCTAGGACTTATAGTTGCCTAGGGCAACTAGTTGCTCAGAGAGTTGCTAGGGTTTCCACAATGGCCCTGGACACTCAGCTCATGAGATAAGAGGGAGGGTGGTGTGCTACCATTGTGTTTTGGGGTGCAGTCCCAGGAAGCAGGGGTGAAGGCAAGGGGAGCAACTGGCCAAGCAGGGAAGGGCCAATACCAAGACTTGAAGGTGCATTGTTGAGCTGGTCCCCCAGAAGGCACTGTCTGCTAAGGAACTGAGAACCTTAGGAAAGTTCATCCAGGACCCAAAAGAAGGAGGCATTTATCTACCAGCTCCTATCTTCCACTGGCCAGTCTACGTGAGTGGGTGCATGATGTGCCTGTGAGTACAGGAGAGCGTCAGAAAGAGGAGACACACTGAAGAGAATGCGTTTCCTCCCTCAAACCCATTTTCTTTTGCCCTGTGAGGTGTCCCCCTCCTCTGCCCACACGTTTCTGTGAGATGAGGGGCTCCTGCTGTAGCTGGACTTGAATCCTTTTGTGTGAAGTGACTCTTCTGGTTTCTCGCTCATTTTTTCACTTGAGTTGTCTTTTTGTTATTGAGTTTTAGAAGTTCTTTACATATATTGGACAAAAGCATTTTCTGGTACTCATTTACAACTATTTTTTTCCTACTCTTTAGCATTTCCTGACTTAATGACATATTTTAAAGGAACAGAAGTTCTTAATTTTAACATAGTTGAAATGGTCATCCTTTTATGGTTTGTGCTTTTTGTATCTGGTTTAAGACTTTCTCTACCCCAAGGTCATAAAGATATTCTTCTCTATTAGCATGTGTAGCCTTTCCCATCTAAATCTAATTGATTTTTCCTACTAAAGGTCTTCATGTTTTTCTCTCTCTCTCTGCCATGTGGAGAATGGAGAGCAGGGAGCATTGCATAGATTAGGGGGCCTTTGTTCCAATTTAGAGGGGATCTCATGGTAGCTTTGTCTTTTGAGTGGTGAGGATGGCAACAGAAACGTGTGTATTCAGTGGAGATTTAGGAGGGAGATGAATGTGACTTGGTGATGAATATGGGGGAAGAGCTGAGGACTACCCCTTGTGACCCCTTTTTCTGCTGTGCCAACCAATGCCCTCACCCTTCCTCTATTATTTCTCTACTTTGTTGCTTCTCTATTCAGTTTCTGCATCCTCCTTGCTTCTCCTGACTCGCTTTTCCTCTGGCTTCCACTGCTACTGCAGATGTCTAACTCTGCACACAGAGCCATAGAAATTTTCCCAAGGGGCTCTGGCTTTTCACTATTATTTCTGTTTGAATGGGACTCTGGGATGCCTCTGGCATGCTGAGGGTCTGCATGCCTGCTGGCTGCCTGGGTCATCCTTCACTATGGCAGGAGCTGCTGTGATGGGATCACAGAGGTAGGAGCAGGGCCCCACCTAATGGTTGGGTTACTATGGGCTGCTTTTTCGGTGGAGGCTTTGAGAAAGACAATTCCCCTCAGAAGGGGGCTGTGAGCAGTTGGCACTTGCTATGTTCTGTGA
The DNA here is from genome assembly GCA_004024745.2 of Catagonus wagneri. Classification (NCBI taxonomy): domain Eukaryota; kingdom Metazoa; phylum Chordata; class Mammalia; order Artiodactyla; family Tayassuidae; genus Catagonus; species Catagonus wagneri. The sequence continues at coordinate 16,460,816 of PVHT021183693.1, forward strand.
GTACAGGAAAGCATTAGAAGGAAAGGATACACTTTAGAGAGTGGACTTTTTCACTGAACCCAGTTTTTCTTTAATAATGTCTAAATTATGAACTTGTTTTCTAAAACACATATTTGTAATAGAAACGTCCCATGACTCTTAAAGTGTTTGTAGATAGCAAATATAATATTTGAAGGTGGTCTCCAGCACAGAGTTTCATTTATTAATGGTATACCAGTCAGAGCTTTGACTCTAAGGTATTTTGTTCATGTATAAACCGTAAATTTGAATTGACAGTCCTATTAATGATGGAATGTAGTTATGTAAGTTTATGGTAAAAGAACCAACTGGATATTTTTTGAACCTCATTGTATGTGAGACATATTAGAAACAGTAGTTGTAGAGAATGAAAACAGGCCTTGATGTCATGTTCACTAAAACATGTCAGAGGTGAGGTCTCAGACATCGCTACATGAAATACGAGGGGAAGGTGTGGAGCTGCAAGGAGTTTCATTTAAACACAAGGCTCATGTATTCATATTTTCATTGATTTATTTTCATGCCAATATGTTCTGACATAAATATGGTGATCTATAATGTATCGACCATAAAAGTCAACATTATTTTTAAAGCTGACTCAGGAAAATAAAACCTCATTGTTAGTGCTGATATATACGGTATGTTATTCTGTTGAAGAATTAACCTCTCCTGTCCTGTTCCCAAGCTAAATAAGAGGGATGCATTTTTGGAGTTCCCGTCATGGCTCAGCGATTAGCGAACCTGACTAGCATCCATGAGGACATGGGTTCTATCCCTGGCCTTGCTCAGTGGGTTAGGGATCCAGCGTTGCCATGAGCTGTGGTGTAGGTGGCAGATGCAGCTCAGATCCGTGTTGCTGTGGCTCTGGCGTAGGCCGGCAGCTACAGCTCCAATCGGACCCCTAGCCTGGGATCCTCCATATGCTGCAAGTACGGCCCTAAAAAGACCAAATAATAATAATAATAATGATGATAATAAGAGAAATGCATTTTAATAGCCACTGACCTTTGGTGCAGGTTTTGCTTCCTGGCCAGTGTCTAGTTTGCAGTGGGACTGGCCCATGGTGTGAAGTAAAGAGCAGCACATACATTCAACATTCCAGAAAAGACTCCACCAAGAATGAAAGCTAATCAGCAAACATCTTTGCCTTTTAGGGGACCAAAAAGCCAGTGAAACTCTCTTGGACAGGTCTTGTGGACCCATAACTGTGTCTTTGTTGTGAGAGCAATAAGGCCAGTGGAAGTGGCATGGAGGGCCCCCAAACAGAGAGGACACAAGGGGACAGTGTCAGCCTTGGATGGTCTGGAATGCCAGAGGTAGGGGACACACCCCAGTGCTCTGCCCATGACACCCACAACTGTGATGTGGCCTTCAGCGAAATGATTCTACGAAATGATAACCAAGCCAAGGAGAATTTTTTTTAGAATCTTTTTAGGGCTGTGCCTGCAGCGTATGGAAGTTCCCAGGCTAGGGGTCGAATCAGAGCTACAGCTGCCGGCCTATGCCACAGCCACAGCCACAGCAACGCGGGATCCGAGCCGCATCTGCAACCTATACCACAGCTCATGGCAACGCCGGATCCTTAACCCACTGAGCAAGGCCAGGGATCGAACCAGCAACCTTATGGTTCCTAGTTGGATTCGTTAACCACTGTGCCACGACGGGAACTCCAAGACTGCTTTCTTGATACAAATTTCTTGGCTCCATTTTCTCCAAATTGGCTCCATTCTCCTGCATACGCTCCCCTCAGAGTGACAGGATGGCTACCATCAATGCCACTCGTTCATTTAATTATATGCAAATCCACCAAAATTAGGCCTCAGCCATGAAGTCCTGGGATTAGCAATGATTGGGCCTGTTGTCTTACCCTAAACTCTGTGTCCGTCTCTGAATCAAACTCTGTGGCCAGAGAAATGGAATGCACTGATTGGCCCAGGCCTTGGTTAAATGCCCCAAACCTAGGATCAAAGGGAGAATTGGCTTCATCCAAATCCTGTGTATTAGACTGAGAAAAGAGTGGTTCTCCTAAAGCACATTTGGGGTCCTGTTATCACAAGAAAGGTACTGAATACTGGGCAGCGGATACAAATGTCTGTAGCAGTTTCTCTGATAGCACACTTTCCTAATATGCCTCCTACTTCACTCTTTCCGGGCTCTCTTACTGTGTCACCCAGCTCGACTTGATCTCTCATGTTGAATATCCCCGGAGCCCAGCTCCAGAGCTTCTTCTCTTCCATGGCTGTACTTGTTTTCAAGGTGATTTCATCCAGTCCATTGTGAAAGAAGACAGACATAGCCTAAGTCACTTTGAGTCACACATAGCTCGTGTGGTAGATGAAACAGTAGGCCATGGAATTTAAGGAGAAGTAGTATTTAATGGGAAGTCTTGAGAGGAAGTAAAACTGTCGACACAAGTGTACCTGTGAAGGCAAAGCACTGAGTTTACTCCTTATCCTTTGCTCCAAAGAAAAGGGATAAGGTTGGAGAATATTTACAAGTAGCAACCATGAAGGCACAAAAAAGAAAGTGCATTAGCCAGGTCAGTTAAAAGTCCTGTTAAAGTTAGGTCTCTATATACTTGCTTTATCCTTGTGAAATTGGATTTTTGACTGGTTTGTTTGCTGAGGAGGTAAAGAATTCTCCTGGGATATTTCCTTTCCTTTTTACAGAGGTTTATTGTAATCATCTATGGACTACAATCTTTAACCTCGAGGCAATGGTTACTGCGAAGCTTGTTTTACATATTTGTTGTGGAGAATTGCATTTATTCACTGTATGTGTGTTATAAAAAATTGGATATATTAGAATATGCCGGGGTAGGAGATTGGATTTGTGTACCTAAGCAGTTGTGTGCCCACCAGCACTGTTAATGACCTCACTTTATCTCAACTCTCTCTCTACATAAATTCCTAAACCCAATTTCTAGTCAGAAACCATTAAGGCCCTTTGCCTTGGCCTTCTTGTTATAGGGTTTATTTGAGAGAAATGTAATTTTGATTTTGGAGGAATGATTTTTGAACAGTATGTGAAGCTTGTTCTTTTCACACCATCCATGTTTTGATGATTCCCTAGCCCAGGCCCACAGCTCTGTTCTGTGCCCTGAGCTCCAGACTTGTATATCCAGCTGCCCGCTTGGCACTACCTGGATATTTTGTGGATTTCACCAGCCTAACATGGCTAAGAGTGAAATCCTAATTTTCTAATTTTTCCCCCACCATGTATGTGTCTCTGCTAAATGTTCTCTGTCACTTCAGTAAATGGCACTGTTACGTATCCAGCCATTTAAGCAAAAACTCCAGAACTCATTCTCCATTCTTCCCCCTTTCCTTCTCCCACATTGGTCTGTGACCAACTTGTATCAAATATCTGTCACACTGTCCACTACTGCCGACTCACTGCCACCACCCTGGTGTTTGCACTGTAATCTTTTGCCCACTTCAGCTGTACCCCTCGCTGCTCTCCATGCCGCCTCCTACCCTACTCCATGCATAGCAGCCAGGGTGATCTGTACGAAGCATAAATCAGATGGTGTGCCCTTCAAAAGGCATTCTGTTGCTTTCCTAGTGTTCTTCAGAATAAACTCCAGCTGTCTTCCCATGTACTGTAGGTTTGTGTGTCGTCTTGTCCCTGCCCCACTCTCCAACCTAATCTCATCCTTTTTACCAACCCCCGCCCCCAGTTACAGGGCTGTAGCCACACCAGCCACCTACAATGTGCTAGGTGGGTTATGGTTTGGCAACAGAAAAAAAAACTCACACACACATATACTCTCCTCCAGTGAGAGGAGGTATATTTTTCTGGTGTATTTGAATATAATTAAATGAAAGTTTATTTTAAAGGAACCTCTATAATGTTTTCTCTCTCTCTTAAACACACACATCCTGATTGGTATAGTCAAGACCCAGAAACTTTTCAAAAAAGTCTGGCTACAGCGGACAGGAGCAGATGTGGGGTCTATTCTGCTTTTCTAGTTCCCCCATGGGATGTCCACACAGAACAGGAGAGGGTCCTGCTGTTTCTAAGTAAACAGCCAGATTTTTGCTGTACCACAAGTCTTTTTAATACATAGGACTCGCATCAAGACTTAGCCTGTCATTCTGTATACTGTGTCCTTAGATTTTGCAGTTTTGAACCAAATTCAGCATTAGAAAAGCCACATTCTTGTTGGAGGAGAGTCAAAATTTAGTTTCACCTGAAGAATATGCCTGCCTCTAGCTTTTAAGCATTCTAGCAAGCCTGCTTCCCCCTGGTCCATTCCTTGACTGTCATTCAGTCTGGATTATTCTGATGCTGCATTTGGTTCTAGGACCCAAATCACAAATCCATTTCCCTGAAGGCCTATCTGTCCCCTGAATATGTTGTGCTCATTCATGCCCGAAAGTCTTTGTGATTCCTGCCCCCACTGCTTGGAGTCACTTTCCCCTACTAGTGCTTTGGCCATAGTTGGTACTCAGTAGATCTTAGCTGAATGATGGGGTGTCCTAATTACTGTCCCAGAAGGGAGGGAGACAAGTATCTTACTCTGTTAAGGGTCATGCTTCCTCTCTTGCCTCACAGGATGGACTTTATTGCTGGATTCATAAGATGATGACAGGTTGGGCTGAGACAGTGGTTGTTGAGTAACCCCCATCATGGATGGGGACAGAGGAAAGTAGCTTGAGCCTTTAGCCCCCAAAGTCTTGGATCGTGGTATGTCGGACTTCATGGCCCCTTCAGCTTCCTTTCTAGAGGCACGGGATGATGAGATAGAATATCACAATTTTATGCTCTTGGGTCTTGATTTCTTTAATATGAGATATGTGTTCTTGAGGAGGATAAATGAAAAGAACCCATAGTCTGCTTTTCATGCTGCTTTTGGAAAAGAAGTTCTGTACAATGTGAAAGTGAATAGATCAAAAGGAAAGAATGAATGATGACTTGTCTTCATCTTCAGAAATAATGTATTAGGTTGGTTTCTCTACTCACAATTTTATAGGAGTTGTTTTGTGATGACTGACCAAGCATTTTTGCCTTTGCCATTTGTTGGTAACTATCAGTTAGTTTTTATTAGGTTATGCTATAATAACAAACTAAGATCTTTTTTTTTTTTTTTTTGCCATACCCATGGCATGTGGAAGTTTCCAGACCAGGGCTTGAACCCGTGCTACAGCAGTGACCCAAACCACTGCAGTGACAAATCCTTAACCCACTGCACCACAAGAGAACTCCAGCTCTTTTTTAAAATAAATGTTAAGCTTAAGCTATTGATGACATTAAACAACTTTATTGGAGTATAGTGGATTTACAGTGTTGTCTTAGTTTCAGATGTACAGCAGAGTGAATCAGTTATACATATACAACTACCTATTCTTTTTCAGATTATTTTCCCCCATAGGTTATTGCAGCATATTGAGTAGATTTCCCTGTCCTATAAGTAGGTCCTTGTTATCTATTTTATATAATAATGAGTATATGTTAATCCCAACCTTCTCATTTATCCCTTCCCCCTATGTTTCCCCTTTGGTAACCATAAATTTGGTTTTTATTTATTTATTTTTTGTCTTTTTGTCCTTTTATGGCTGCAGCTGTGGCATATGGAGGTTCCCAGGCTAGGGGTCTAATCAGAGCTGTAGCTGCTGGTCTATGCCAGAGCCACAGCAATGCCAGATCCGAGCCACGTCTGCGACATACACCAAAGCTCACGGCAATGCTGGATCCTTAACCCACTGAGCGAGGCCAGGGATTGAACCTGCAACCTCACGGTTCCTAGTCGGATTTGTTTCCGCTGTGCCATGACGGGAACTCCTAAATTTGGTTTTTAAATCTTTGAGTCTGTTTATGTTTTGTGAATAAGTTCTTTTATATCATTTTTATTAGATTAAAAAGTAAATTATTTTATTTTTAATAGATTACACATATTAGTGATCTCATATAATATTTATCTTTGTCTGACTTAATTTAGTATGATAACCTCTGGGCCCATCCATGTTGTTGCCAATGGCATTATTTCATTCTTTTTTATGGCCAAGTAATATTCCATTGTATTATGTACCACATCATCTTTATCTGTTCCTCTATGGACATTTACTTTGTTTCCATGCCTTGGCTATCGTAAATAGCACTGCAGTGAACATTAGGGTGTATATGACTTTTTTTTTTGTCTTTTTGCCTTATCTAGGGCCGCACCCATGGCATATGGAGGTTCCCAGGCTAGGGGTCTAACAGGAGCTGTAGCTACTGGTCTTCGCCACAGCCACAGCAACGTGGGATCCGAGCCACGTCTGTGACCTACACTACAGATCACGGCAACGCCGGATCCGTAACCCACTGAGCAAGGCCAGGGATTGAACCTGCAACCTCATGGTACCTAGTTGGATTCGTTTCCACTGAGCCACAATGGGAACTCCATGTGTGGCTTTTCAAATTATGGTTTTCTCAGTATAGATGCCCAGGAGTGGGATTGCTGGATCATATGATAGTTCTATATTTAGTTTTTTGAAGACCCTCTATACTGTTCTCCATAGTGGTTGCACTAATTTACATTCCCACCAACAGTGTAGGAGGGTTTCCTTTTCTCCACAATCTCTCCAGCATTTGTTTGTAGACTTTTTTTTTTCTTTTTAAATAAATTTCATTGGCAGTATAGTTGACTTACAAAGTTGTTTTAGTTTCAGGTGTACAACAGAGCAAATCAATTATACACATACATATCTCCATTCCTTTTCAGATTCTTTCCCCATACAGGTATTACACAATATAGAGTAGATTACCCTGTGCTATACAGTAAGGTCTTGTTACCATTTATAGACTTTTTGATGATGGCTATTCTGACCAGTGTGAGGTGATGCCTTACTGTAGTTTTGATTTACATTTCTCTAATAATTAGTGATACTGAGCTTCTTTTCATGTGCTTTTGGCCATCTGTGTCTTCTTTGGAGAAATGCCTGTTTAGATCTTCTGACCATTTTTTGATTGGAAAAACCCTAAACTCTTAATGGCATGAAACAGCAAAGGTTTGTTTCTTATTCATAGTGTATCACTGTGAGTGAGGGCCAGCTCTTCATGTCTATTATTCATTCTGGGATCCAGGCAGAGAGAATGGTCTCTATCTGGCACACGTTTATCTTATAGCAGAGGGGAAAAGAAGAGAGAGAGGAAATAGGCAATGCCTTTTAAAGCTTCTTCTTAGAAAAGCACGCCTCCCTTCCATTTTCATGTTTTTGGCCAAAGCAAATCGCAAATCACATAGCTTGGCATCTGTGGGACATTTTTTTTTTTTTTTTAAAGGGCTGCACTGGCAACATATGGAAGGGGTCAAATTGGAACTGCAGCTGCTGGCCTATGCCACAGCCACAGCAATGCCAGATCTGAGCCTTGTCTTCAGCCTATGCCACGGCTCACGGCAATGCCAGATCCTTAACCCACTGAACAAGGCCAAGGATTGAACCCCACAGATACCAGTTGGGTTCATTACCCCTAAGCGATGGCAGGAACTCCACCAGGACAGTTTAATCCTCTCCTAGGGAGACAGAGCAAATGGCTGAGAATATTAATATAATCTTCCACAGGAAGTTTGTAATGCTCTAAAAGTACTGCTGCTGAAAAATTTTGGCAACTTATGAATGAAACATCAATAAGGTATGAATATTTTTAATTGTCGTGAGTATTAGCAGTATGTACAAGCCACAGACGAAGAGCACGATGTGGAGAATTTGGAGTCTTTATATGCTAGTAGTTTACCATGTGAGCTTGTACAAGACATTTAGTATCATTGGGCTCCCATTTCAGCAGAACTAGGATTTTAAACTAGAGGATCTCCAAGTTCATTATAAATAAAAAACATCTATGTTCTACTAATTCCAAGAACATGCTGGGTGATGTGTCTACATGACAGTAGTGGCAGTATTGAGGGCTTGATTTGCAGGGCCCCTTTGGGCTGTCAGAAAGCATTGCTCTGTGCTTTGTGGGCAAGTGGGGAGATCTAAGACTTTCACCCTTAGCCAGCCTCAGAGGGGATGACTCCTGTACTTAATTCCTTCCCACTGAAGCCTTGCCACTCGCCCACATGGGACTGCTGTTCAGTTTAGAAGGATTTTTCATTCTCAGTTCACTTAGCCAAAGGGCACATTCTGACAAGGTGGCTGTTTGAGTTTTGTTGGTGAGTGATGATGAAAAAAGCAGCAGTAGGATGTGGTTGGAAATCCTGACTCCAGCCTGGCCCAAAAGTGTTAGCTTTAGGAAAGGAAAAATTAGCAAAGAAAAAAAAAATCAGACTTTGAAAATCTCATCAATCTATAGCTAATTCTGTATAATTATTCATGTTGGATGAGCCTCAGAGGTTTTAGTGAGATGCTAACTTGAACATGTCAGGGTTTTTTTTTTTCCTCTCAGTGCTTCTATTCCCGTTTTTCTTGCTATTTAGGTCTACTTGGCATATATATTAAATTAGAAACGCTTAGGTCTTTCAACCAGATTTTCAGCTTAGATCAGACCCTATAGAGCTTCAGCCACTGAATTAAAAACTTGATCAAGTTCTGGCTGACCTCCAAATGTGCATTTTTCATCTCTACAAAAATGATTTCACTTATTTTTTAATCTATATCCTGAAAATTGTGGCTCTGAACTATTTCCTGTAACCTAAACATATCACTGTCATTGTCGTCACTACTAGCAATTAGGATACCAGTTCAATTTAGTGGACTTTCCTATAATGTGTTAAAACATTTTACAAAAACATTATCCCTCAGAGAAGCTCTCACACATGTGCATCAGGAGACAGATAAATGCAAGGATGTCCACTGCAGCATTGTTTGCTATCAGAGAAGAAAAGAATGCCTAAATATCTACCATTAGGAGAACTGAAAAATATATTGTGCTATAATCGTATGATATTAATGCAGCAGTTAAAATGAATGAACTTGGAGTTCCTGACGTGGCTCAGAGGTAATGAACCTGGCTGGTATCCACGTGGATGTAGGTTTGATCCCTGGCTTTACTCAGTGGGTTAAGGCTCTGGTGTTGCTGTGAGCTGTGGTGTAGGTTGTAGACACAGCTTGGATCCTGTGCTGCTGTGGCTGTGGCACAGGCCCCCCGCTGCTGCAGCTCCAATTCAATTCCTGGCCTGGAACCTTCTTCAGCCCTGAAAAGCAAAAAAAAAAAAAAAAAAAAAAAAAAAAGAAAATGTGAACTAGAATGTGTGTCTATGTATGGCTGAGTCATTATGCTATACAACAGAACTGGCGTAACAGTGTAAATCAACTATAATAAAAAATAAAATGAATGAACTAGAACTATACGTATCAACGTGAAAATATCTCAAAAACATGTTAGGTGAAAAAAAACCAAGTGGCACAATATGAAACCACTTAAAGTTTAAAAACATACAAGACTCCATATTATATAGAGGGTACAAATTTATAATGACAGTAAAAAGTAGAGGAAAGATACACAAGATTTTCAGAATCACTGTCACCTCTGGGGAAATTAGTTTATGTCTGTAATGTTTATTTCTCAAAAAAAAAAAAAAAAAGGAACTCTAAGATGTTACCCTTGGCTAAATTTTGTTGGTGGACATAAAGGAATCTATTATTGTTTCTTTATGCTTTTTGGTATATGTGAAATAGTTAATAATAAAAGTCTTTTCTCTTCCCCATTCTCTGCTCACCCCTTATATCAACCTCAGAGACATGTTGAAGCATTGCATATGGAAAACAACTCTAAAAGACCGGGTTATCTTCATGTGGTTTTAAGAAGATGAGCTCTTCTTTTTTTTAATTTAAAAAACATTGTCTCAAACTCAGATTTGAGATAGTTTTGGAAAAAGAGCTGGCCTCTCAGCGCCTTTTCGTTCATAATGATTTGTTTCAGGTATCCCTGAGGCCCTTCCCCTGCTTCTGCCACCCCCTTGCTCAAAACCCTCCTGTGACCTCCTGCCATCCTTACAATGAAGCCCACGTGGCTTGCAGCCCTGCACAACTGGCCCAGGCATCTCCTTTGCCTTTTGGACTTCTGTCTTCTGCCACGTTCCCTCTTCTCTCCCACCAGGTCTCTACAGGGCAGTGGCCTCTGTTGTCCCTCATCGCCCTTCAGCTCCAAGCCCCAGTTGCTTCTTTAAGGACGTCTTCCCTGAGCCCCTCACTAGCGTCTGTGTTGGTCTCATTTTCTGCTGGATCTCCAGTGCTTGGCACATAATCCACACATATTTATTAACTCTCTGAATTTAGAATTCTAGAGATTAAATGAATCAGATCACACTCTAACACCCTCTTATCCCTCTTTAAGAATGAAGATATGTTTGTTTATTCTTGTTTCATTTTTGTTATGCATAAGACAATAATAGGTTTAAAGTGAATTATCTTACCAGAACAATAGAAATTCCTATCGTGTTCTTTGCATATGTTTAAATTTAATATTACTTTGTGACACCTAATGTAAAGGGAATATTAGATCATGAATTAAGTATTAGTAGTTATTTTAAGTCAGTTACCTGTAAAATAGGTATCTGGCTTCCAATTCACGAGCAGATGTTGGTAATACAAATTCCTAAGATTTCTGTTGAGTTTAATATCAGTATTGACAAACACTATGCATACGAAGGAAGTCACTGAAACACAGTCTAGGAAAGGAAAGGATGTAAGCCCATGTAACGCAGGCTGGTTTTAAACCAGAAACTTTAATTATTGAAGTAAGGATAATTTCTTTGATAGTTGCATTTATTGGGCAGTTAGTTCCTTGGGAAGGACTAATGGAGTGGTGTTAGAGTCAGACCCCTCTGAGCTTAATAATGCAAGTGAAAATTTACATAACGTCTTTCTTATTTTTATGTAAGGGGCTGAAAGCCTGCATATCTTAATACAGTATGTCCAAAAAACGTTAATAACTCACAAATTGTCAGCTTTGGACTACAGATCTGGACTGGAAGGGCCTTCATAAATTATACATGTCTGACAAATAGGTGATACATTTTTCAAATCACATAAGCTCTTCAGAATCAAGTCTGCTCTGTGGAGATAATTAAAGAAAATCAATGTATGCTGATTGATAGATATTTGACTTGAACACACATTCTCCATGCTGCCTCAGACAGCGGGGCGCCCAAGCTTCAAGACCACTGTTCTCTGAAGACAGCAGGAGGCGGTGGGTGTGGTCCTCCTACCTCAACACACCAGTTCTCACCTCGGCAATGGCCCTGACCCTCACTCCCCATAGAGCTGAGGGCAATTGACTTGACCACCCATCTCTGTCTCTGTCCCTGAGTGAAAGAGTATGACTCTGTGCTTTGGTCTCACTGGGACCGTGGGAGGCTTAATTCATCAATGTTGGTAAAGTGCTGGGAAGATCAGAAGTGCTGTGTCCATTCTAAGCAACATTATTGATTCCTTTTTTTCCTTGTGGTTAATATGAAATTCTCCACATATCAGATAATGGCTTAGCATTGCATAAACAGCCAAGAATTGCTGGCAGAAGAGTTGTGGCCTGTGTTTTCCCCTAGGAAAATTGATGTCTGTAAAATGCCTTTGCTTTCTCTGAAAAGACATTATTACTTGATTTAAACTGATTATATTGTTATTGTACTTTTATTTGCCTATCAGAGTATTTTCTTTTTACTTGTTTGTTTGGTTTGGTTTTCAATGATTATCAGTGATCACACTGAGCCCAGTAAATGCTGTATACTATGGAAGGCATGAACTGGTAAAGGTTTTGCTTATACATTTTAGGTATTTAGACGTGTATATATACGTGCGTGTGTGTGTGTGTGTGTGTGTATCTATCTTTCTCTGTATGTAGTCTGTGTCCATGTATACATATACATAGAAATATAAAATGCTAATTTGCATTATTCATACTGTGTAATCCTGTTCATTAAATAACAGTATTATGTACATATATATGTAATACACATGTATAGATATATATTATGCTAATATTCTGATATATCTGTATTATTCTACAAAAATATAACATAAGTAATTACTAATTATGACTAATTTAGCTAATTAAGCATTCCTGAAAAGATTTTAGGAATTGCACTGCTGAAATTACTTTCCATGGGCATTTTAAAAGCATATGAGGACTCTAGACTAGTTACTTTATCATTATAATGAAATTCTGTGATCCAGATAGATCTTCTAGCTTTTTTTTTTTTTTTTGTCTTTTTTACGGTTGCACCTGTAGCATATGGAGGTTCCCAGGCTAGGGGTTGAATCAGGAACTGTACGTGCTGGCCTACACCACAGCCACAGCAACACCGGACCCTTAGCCCACTGAGCAAGGCCAGGGATGGAAACTGCATCATCATGGATGCTAGTTAGATTCATCTCTTTTTTTTTGTCTTTTTGCCTAATCTAGGGCCATACCCGCAGCATATGGAGGTTCGCAGGCTAAGGGTCTAACAGGAGCTGTAGCTGCTGACCTTTGCCACAGCCACAGCAACGAGGGATCTGAGCCACATCTCCAACCTACACCACAGCTCACAGCAACGCCAGATCCTTAACCCACTGAGCAAGGCCAGGGATCAAACCCACAACCTCATGGTTTCTAGTCGGATTCATTAACCACTGAGCCACAATGGGAACTCCTAGTTAGATTCATTTCTGCTGAGTCACGATGGGAACTCCTAGATCATCTAGCTTATTAGCTAATTATTCATCAGACTTGGTTCTGGACCACTTTTCCACGTTACCAAATTCCAAACACACCCTCACAAGGTGGAAGATTCAACACCGTTGGTCTAAAAGAGAATGTGCAATGAGCTGTGAACATTGGGTTGAAGGTGGGAGTTCCGGTCGTGGCGCAGTGGAAACGAATCCAACTAGGAACCATGAGGTTGCAGGTTCCATCCCTGGCCTTGCTCAACAGGTCCAGTATCCGTCGTTGCTGTGAGCTGTGGGGTAGGTCGCAGACGCAGCTCGGATCTGATGTTGCTGTGGCTGTGGCATAGGCCGGCAGCTGTAACTCCAATTCAACTCCTAGCCTGGGACCCTCCATATGCCATGGGTGCGGCCTTAAAAAGACAAAAAGACCAAAAACAAAAACAAAAACAGAAAAACAAAAAAACATTGAGCTGAAGGTGAAGACCTTGTTTTATGGAGTTTGGTTTGTTTGTTAAAAAAAAAATTCTGGGAGTTCCTACCGTGGCTCAGTGGAAACGAATCTGATTAGTAACCATGAGGTTGTGGGTTTGATCCCTGGCCTTGCTCAGTGGATTAAGGATCCGGCATTGCCATGTGCTGTGGTGTAGGTCACAGATGCGCCTTGGATCTGACATTGCTGTGGCTGTGGTGTAGGCCGGTGGCTACAGCTCCGATTCAACCCCAAGCCTGGGAACCCCCATATGTCACAGGTGCAGCCCTAAAAAGAAAAAAAAAATTCTGTTTCTAATGATATTATGATCATAGTTTTTAAAAGTCCTTATCTTTCCATGATTCTTACTGAAAAAAGAAGTCAGTCTTATTATCTTATGATCACACTATTTGTGTATAGCTCAGCCATGAAAATAGTCTCCCTAAAGACTACCAGGATTTTAAGAACTTGCTTATTTCATTTGTCATTCATCAGTTCTTTTCCTGCATTATTAATGGGATTCTTGGCATGCACTAGATGCCACAAAACATATTAAAGTCCTTACTGTTAAGGAAGTTGTGATCTGGTTGGGTCAAAGAAAATGTTCTGTAAACAAGAGATGAAATACATCTTTTATGAACAGAGGCTGGTAGGTGTCCCCTAACATCTGTTCTCTTTTTCCTCCATAATGGAATTCCACTTAGCTGGGCACATACCACCCAGAGGAAAGCTGCATCTCTCAGCCTCTGATGCAAGTAAATTGTGACCAGTGCCAAGTCTGGATGATCCTGTGTGAGAGGAACTGTTCTGTGACAGCTTCTGAAACCTTCCTTACATGTTACTTATGTCTCCTTTGGCCCTTCTTTTTCATGTTTTCTTCTGCTCACTGGATGTGGATGTAACTGCTGGAGCTCCTGTGGACCACACAGATGAGGGCCTCACTTAGGGATGGAGAAATGGAGTTTGGGAGGGGCCTGGAGCCCTGCATTTGTGGGACTGCCATACTGCCCTGGGCAGCTACCCCTGGGCCTCTCCGTGAAAGATCAATAAGCTGTCATCTCTTTATTATTTTGGGTATCTGGTACTTTCAGCCAGATGTAATCCTATCAGGTACTTCCTACCAAGTATGCATTTTAAGTATGGTGGGGACAGCATTCACAGCAGTGGTCAGAATGAGGAATTGCCACGAGTGAAGGCTTCTTGGAAGACCATGCTATCCCGGCATGATTCCACGCTTACCTCCTTACTGTTTCTTCATTTCACCATTTCCTGACCATGATAAGATTTTCTCACTTCCTTACCTTTGCTCAGGCTTTTCCTTCTGCAGTGCTTTCTCTGTGAACCTTCCTTCCCATCTCATTAATTTTATAATCATATAAAAGGCACTTAACACCATTAATTAAACTGTATAAACACACAGTATATTTAGCTGTTATCATCGTTTTTACTGAACAGCACAAATCTAGCCTCTTCTGAAACCTCTCTCAAGACTCCCTTTCTTTTCTCAGAAACAACTGTCCCCTTGGTACCCTAACACTAGGCACCGAGCAGTATTCAGGGAATTGTAGTGTTTGTGGAAAGTATAGCCCCTGCTGGAGAGGAATGGATGGGCAGGAGGAATGTGGCTCTCCAACATTCCTTCTTTGCCTTCTGGTTGCTACTTTGCTATCCTGTCTCCTCCGCATCCCCAGGCCACCGTTTCTATGGCCACTTGTGTTCCATAGCAACACAGCTTCAGTTCTGCTCTGCTGTTGGGGGTCAGGGATGCGGTGGCAAAGAGATCAGAGTGAGGGGCTGAGGGCAGGCAAGCTGTGCTTGCAAGATCACCTCACCTCTTTTTTTGATAACTATAGAGCAGGCATTGTAGGATCAATGGGGTGTTTCTGCTCAGATGGCATTGCTATGCCAACATGACGGATGTGTGGGGCTGCCTCTCAGATACACCCTGGCTCAGCTGTGCTCAGGCGTCATCCTGGCACTTTCCTCCCTCCAGCCTGTCCTGTTGATTTTCCTGGGTTGGGGCACAGTCATGAAGGCGTCTGTGCAGCTGACTGTGGATGGCACAAGCAGGCATTACAGTGGTGTCTGGGTTGAACTTGTAGAGACATTATTTGGTCTTTGGGAGTTTAGATACAAAAAAAAAGAAAGAAAAAATCCCCATTAAGAATAATGAGAGCCTTGACACTGATGGGATGAGGCAGATTTCACTCCAGATGGTGGTCTTTGGAAAAAGAAACTGGTGCTGTCAGATTTGAGGATTTTAGTAACTGAAAGAGGAGGACTGATTTCGAGGATAATTTCCACAGTCCCTCCCTGTTTCTTGGCTTTGTCTCTGCCCAGAGAACTTCGTGAAGACACCCATCTGTCTTCCCCCTGTTGTGCTGACATCCCTAGGGTGGCTGGATTTTAGCACCACATTCCACAGTGGCACGTCTCTGAGGCCAGTGTACAATTTCACTGTAATTGCCTATTTCACCAAAGTGCTTTTTACAAAAAGCTTTTTTTTTCTGTCTTTTTTTAGGGCCGCACCCGCAGCATATGGAGGTTCCCAGGCTAAGGGTTGAATCGGAGCTGTAGCTGCCAGCCTACACCACAGCCACAGCAACGTCAGATCTGTGCTGCATCTGCGACCTACACCACAGCTCACGGCAACGCCGGATCCTTAACCCACTGAGTGAGGCCAGGGATTGAACCTGTGTCCTCATGGATGCTAGTCAGTTTCGTTTCCACTGAGCCACAATGGGAACTCCTGAAGGCATTTTAATCTTGTCTGATTTAGCCAGTAGAGGAAATTCTTACTTCCTTATTCAAAAGATTTATCATACTTACTTCCTTATTCAAAAGATTACCATATGGCCCTTCAACTAAGCCCATCCACCCACGATTTCCAAAGGGCAAAGTTCCCCAGGTGAATACTATCTTTTTATTTAAAACATTTTTTTAGGGAGTTCCCGTCATGGCACAGTGGTTAACGAATCCGACTAGGAACCATGAGGTTGCGGGTTCAATCCCTGGCCTTGCTCTGTGGGTTAATGATCCAGCGTTGCCAGGAGCTGTGGTGTAGGTCACAGACATGGCTCAGATCTGGCGTTGCTGTGGCATAGGCTGGTGGCTACAGCTCCGATTTGACCCCTAGCCTGGGAACCTCCATATGCCATGGGTGCGGCCCTAAAAAGCAAAAAAAAAAAAATTTTTTTTAGGAGTTCCCGTTGTGGCTCAGTGGGTTAAGGACCTGATGTTGTCTCTGGAGGATGCAGATTTACTCTCTGGCCTCTCTCAGTAGGTTAAGGATCCTGAGTTGTGCAAGCTGTGCTGTAGGTTGCAGATGCAGCTTGGATCCTGAGTTGCTGTGGCATAGGCCGGCAGCTGCAGCTCTGATTCCACCCCTAGTCTGGGAACTTCCATGCTGCAGGTGCAGCTGTAAAAAGAAAAAAAAATTTTAAAAAGAAATTGGGCAGATTGAGTTCTAATATTTCTTTCAGTGCTATTGTTTTTTAAGTCTACACTGAGAGTTGAGTGACATATTTTTAAAATACAATTAATCCAGGACTCCAATATAAAAAACAACATAACCTGTGTTTAGCAAATAAGCACCAGTTAAAAAGGAGACTTGAAAGTGTTCCTGGAATTGTTAAGCTAGAACATATCTTTGAAGAAATCCACAGCATACAGTGGGGAAGGAACCACCTAATAGCTGAAAAAGAAATTAAGGGTGTCTGATGTTTTCTTATGTTTTTTTTTTTTAAAAACCCGACAGGTTGGATTCACAGGTGGGAGCAAATGTGGCCTCCATATACTTGGGAAAACACTCTAGAGTTTCGTAAGCTTACCTTTCATTGCTTTTTTTTTCGTTGCTTTTTGAATAGTAGAAATTTTATGATTTTCCAAACAGCTCGCCTGTTCCATCAAGGCAGAGTACGCACAAAGAATTTTTCTCCCTCACTTACTTATTGGAATAAAGACATTAGAGGAACTAACCACTTCACGTGGCCAAGCGAAGGCTCCTCCCCCACGGGGTTAAACTCCGCGGACGTCGCGCGGTGCAAAGCGTTGTGGGAGGGACGGACCGCAGCGGTAGAGCCCAGGGTGTGACCGTAGCAAAGAACGCGACCGGAAATCCTGTGAATTCCACTGCCATGGAAGGAGTTTAAGGCCTTAGCATCTCCCGTGTTCCCGTTTCTCTGGAAGGCACACTTCAGGATGGCAAGGCAAGTGATTTGAGTTTCTGTTTAGAAGTGTGGGGGCCCTTCCGAGCACGTGTGGTGTTGGGGGCAGGTGTGGAGTGAATGCGGTATTCTCAGGACTTGTTCGCACTGCCCGCGCTTGCCTTTTTATGAGACCGGAACCCCAAAGTTTGAGAGAAAAGGCTGGGAAGTGGCAGAAAGGTGTCAGGTCTATATTAGGAAGACAGCAGAGGTTCATGTATGCGGTTGTCATCGGTTTATCATCCTGCCTCAAAATCCAGGGACCTGGAGGGAGAAGGTACCGGTACCACGTTGGTCAGAGGCAAAGGCAAACTTTGGTCAGCTGTGTTCTCAGAGGATTGACAACTGGTGGTCTGGTCAGTTTTCTAAGTACCCTTGCAAGGGCTGGCCATCGCGCGTGCGTGTGTGTCTCCTTGAAAAATGGCTAAAGAATTACCTTCTCACCTTTTTCTCCATCCACCTTCTGGGTAGGTACAACAGAGCTTGCCAGATGGCAGCTGTAGCATAGCACGTGGCCCACAGACCTATTTTATTTGGCTTGCAGAAGATTTAAGATTTTAGAAGGGACTGTTTCCTGGTTAGTAGTGAAATGGTTCACATGAAAAGGATTTCCACCTGCTCCTGAAAAGTCAGTGTTTCTCTGACTGCCTCTCTGAGCTGAGGCATCTGCTCCTCAGTGCACCATGACCTGTGTTTGTCAGTTTTGCTCATTATCTGCTTGATCCTGGAGGGTATTTGAATTTGAGATCTTTGACCCAACCTTCCCCCCAGCTCCCACATTGTTGGTATCCCTTTTGCTACCCCTGCTGTCTCAGGAGGTCCCTCAGTGAGTCTGCCCTACCTGTCCCTCCTGTACTGCAGCGTTCTCTTCTCTTCCTTGGGAAGAGCTCTGGGCTTTATTGCCCTGCAGACTTCATCACAGATGAAGGAACTGGGAAGCCGAGTGCTGACGCCATGTAACTATTGGGGATCTATTGGCAGATCCCAGCCTGCTGGGTGCAAGTGCTGGTTCTGAGTGCTGAGGCACATGAATCTGGCCCTGTGGTCCTTCACTCTGTAACTAAGCTCCCTGGAGGTGAGCTTCTCTGCAGCCTAAAGTCAGGGACAGAGAGGTTTTTGTTTTTAAATCCTTTGAAGAACTGTGGGACTTCTTCATAATAAAAATTATAATAGTAACACAATTATGAATATCTATCTACCTGTGTATATATACACCCATATATAAAATCATTGTATTCGTATAAATCATTCCTTTATACTTGACCATGACCTGCTAAACTGGGTATTATTATTCCCTCTCTTTTGGAGATAAGCTCCAGAGAAGGCAGCACCTGCCTCAAATCTCAGTCACTCAGCCCAGCAGGGCATCCGGAGCCCATGTTTTGTTTTGTTTTGTTTATCTGCACACTGCAGGGCCACAATTTTAAGCTTGAATGTTTCTATATATATGTAAATGTCTGTAGTCCAGTTTAGCACACAGAAACATCAGGGTTACTACTCACACTCACCCTATCACTGGATAGGCCCTAAGGGAACTGGAGGAGGAAAAATCCCCAGTACTACTTACACCTGTAAATTTCTCAATTTAAACTTTCTGCATCCTAAACTATTAAATAGTAAAAAATAAATGCATTTTAAGTAACAGAAAACAGTCTTGGCATTTCTAAATATTCAGAAATTTGCAAGCCCACCATCACCCTTTTTATGATTTCTATGTGCTATTATATTCTTAAAAATTTTAATTTAGACTGACATGTTAAAAATATTAATTTAAATTTGATTTAAAAATTTTTAAAGATTAGTCACATCTTAAATAACTGTAAAAATATGAGTGATTTACTAGTATTTTTAAATATCCATGAAAATAATATATGACTACTAATTTCATTTTAAAGTTTGTGTATTAGTTACAATTATGGCACGTTTACCACCCTTTGGGAAACCCTGCTTCTGATGAAAAAAACCGAATAAATTGCAGCTCTTTATATTTATGTCGCCAGCAAGCTTCCCTGGCTCAGTGTTGAAAATGTATAAAATATAATACAACAGGCATGGAACAGAATCAGTGGGAGACTTGGCAATATCTGCAGTTGTCACAACTTTTTAGGTCTTCGGATTTTGTGTGGTGATGGGCAAAGCTAGCACTTTGGTGGATATGGGACTCGCTGGGCACATAGGATGACATATGTCCTTGTGGTGAACCTGCTGCAAAGGCTGGTGAGCTGCGTTCTTCATGTGGCTTTGTGGAGAATCTGAGTTCATCTTAGTTGATAACCTCCACCTCCAAGAGCTCACAGTAGGAATTGTCATATGAATATTTAAGAAATTAAATATTGTAATCCAGGATGTTAACTTGATTGTTTAAGAGATGGTAGGAAAATATTCTTTATGTCTTGAGTTTAAATGCACTTCAGAGTTGTGGCAGTAATTCATTTATTTTATTTTGTATACTTAGACTTTGAGCCTTTTGAACTCAATTAAGCAAATTTATGCACATCAGAAGCTAGTTAATACTTTGAACAAAAGGTCCTGATCTTTTTTGAAAAAACAGGTTTCAAGTACTGAAGAAAAAGTGAGAACACTTTTATGTATTTATTTAAAAATAGCTGAACACTGAAAGCAACACTAAAACCAACAGTAACTCTTAACAGTTCATGTGCTAGAAATTCACAATGCCTAGATCTCATTGTCTTCCCAGGCACTGACTTTACTAAGTTATCCATGTGGTTCATATTGGTAGTGGAAGGTGGGGCCATCTTACAAGATTCGGATCCAGGAAAATGAGAGCTTGCGCGATGCCCTCTGGGCTCCCTGGAGGGAAGAAGACTCTGATAGCTCAGATTGTGGTATATATTAGCTCGACCCTTTGAAGACCAACAAAGCAATCATTGTAAATATTTAATTCAGTTTTTGAAAAACTTATTATTTAAATGTTACCCATTTTAATAGCCATTGTGGTCTTCTAAAAATAATTCCTAATTTGTAATTTGGAAGCCATTATATTTTTTAAATGTATGCATTCAATCCAGAATAGTTCTCAGAGGATATGCTGCACACATAAATACCAGGCTGCAGACAGGGCTTGGATTAATGGACCACAGAGGGCAATTTTTATGGAGAGTTTAAGTGCATGTTATTGTTATTCCTAAATTGTATTAATAATAATATCATACACACGTCCAGCATGTGTATGACATTTTACTGTTCTACAGAGTGCCACTGCATACGTAGTCTCATTTGTTTCTCACAACAATCCTGGGAGGAAAGTGAAATTTTTCCAATCAAATGTTGACATTGAAGTCCTTTGCTTGAGTAAAGTCACGGTAATGTGTGGGAAGAAAAAGATGCTGTGGAAACATAAGCATTCTTTTCACTCTGTTTTTGACCAGTATCATAGCAAGTGTTCACATTGTCTTTGGACATGTCAGTCTCAGGGAGAGACCTTTCCTCATCATTTCTTCTGCCTGGAAGGAGGAAAAAAGAACCAAATATCTGAGTACTTTCTTGGAGGAAAAACTACAAGATTAAGGGAGAAAACTGCCTTCTGCTTCATAGCAATTACCAACAAGCTCTTGGATTCCCTGTTGAATACTTACATATATCCTTGTTTAAAAAGTTTTCTGTATCCTTTTTGGGCCATTTGTGGTGAAATCTGGAGAATCAAGTAAGCACCTAGAGATTGGCAGAGGAAATGGACTATTTTGTTATTGTAGTTGATAGTGATTAAATCTGGACTTATGTATTATTTGTGGAATATTTTGGGCTTTCCTGTTTTACTAGCGGCATGGGAACTCAAGAGGTAACAAGCTGCGTGGTATATTGATAGCCAAGCTGAAATAGCGAACCCAGGACTGCAGAATCCTGGAACCTCTGCAGAGAAATATTTAAATAATTTATCATAACGATTATTTCTATAGGATACAACTCCAGGATTAAGTGCTAATTTTATTTGACTTACATAAAGGGGAATTATTATTGCAGTTACTTTTAAAGAGCTCCCTGGGTTTGCCAGGAGTATCT
The DNA here is from genome assembly GCA_004024745.2 of Catagonus wagneri. Classification (NCBI taxonomy): domain Eukaryota; kingdom Metazoa; phylum Chordata; class Mammalia; order Artiodactyla; family Tayassuidae; genus Catagonus; species Catagonus wagneri. The sequence goes on from PVHT021183693.1 coordinate 16,482,100, forward strand.
GAATTAACAGTAAATTGAGCACCATTACTTATTAATGGGGTCCAGCTGATTTATTGGTGGTCTAGCTGGCAATTAGCCATTCTGCATGGTGTCTTCTGTTTGGCTATTACTTTTTCACTATTGAGCGCAAGCTCAGGGATGAGCACCTTGAACCAATAGGGAAGTCTGCTTGTCAGCCTAATAGGGCCTTGCATCATCTTAATGGTGAATTATGATCTGTCTTGAAGGATATTTGAACACACTTAATATCTTTTGGATGGCAACCATTGGAGGCATAAATGAAAGTACATGTTGTCATTGACCCACTAAAAATCTCTACCCAGTCACCAGATAGCCATTATATTACATGAATTTCTTTGGCTATTTATTTTTTAAAAATTATACTATTGCTTTTAGCTTCTGTGGCTCTTATAGAATGAATTTCTGTGGGTGAACTGTAGCAGAGCGAGTTATGGTCAACAGTATTTATTTGCAAGAGTCACTTTGGGGTGCCTAATTTGTCCTCAGGAGAAATATTTTTTTGCTCAGCCTGCAAAATGTTGTAATAAAAATTGGTGATTGATGTTGATTGTAAGATTAAATGGCTGGGCCACAGTGGCCAACCTCATAAATCAAAGCAGCCCAAAGTTGTGATTGGCCACTAGAGAAAGTTCTAAGTGGGAGCATTTTTTAATGAATCAATATATTTCAGATCTTTGTAGTATTGACTCTTAAAGTTTATTGAAACTGTATTTAAAACATTTATTAGTGTTTTTAGTAAGTTTCTAATACAATTTGGTTTTCGCTTATCTAAGCATGCAGTAGTGGAAGAAAAGACCTGAAAATTCTCAGTGGGAAAGCAATTTGAGAATTAGGGTGTGGGAACTGCTAAATGCAAATTAATTTTTTTTTTGTTGTTGTTTTCTTTTTAGGGCTGCACCCTTGGCTTATGGAAGTTCCAGGCTAGGATTTTTTTTTTTTTTTTTTTTTTGTCTTTTCTAGGGCCGCAAGTGCAGCATATGGAGGTTCCCAGGCTGGGGGTCTAATCGGAGCTGCAGCTACCGGCCTTCGCCACAGCCACACCAACGCAGGATCCGAGCTGCGTCTGCAACCTATACCACAGCTCACAGCAATGCCGGATCCTTAACCCACTGAGCGAGGCCAGGGATCGAACCTTCAACCTCATGGTTTATAGTTGGATTCGTTAACCACTGAGCCACAACGAGAACTCCAGGGCTAGGATTTGAATCAGAGCTGTAGCTGCCTGTCTACACCACAGCCACAGCAATGCCAGATCCAAGCCACGTCTGCCACCTATTCCGCAGACTGCTGCAACGCCAGAGCCAGATCCTTAACCCACTGAGTGAGGCCAGGGATCGAACCCTCATCCTTCTGGATACTAGTCAAGTTCTTTACCCGCTGAGCCACAGTTGTTTTCCCCATCTTTGACAATTCTGGGAGTTCCAGGATAGCACATTTGTTTAACTACACCAGAAGTGATTTCTCTTGCGTGAAACAAAAACCCTTAATAAATAAACTGGGCATCTATGAACCACAGGAAACAGACTTTCTTATTGAGACTGTGAATATTATTCATTCCTTTATTTATTTACCAAATATTTATTGAGTATCTGGTTCTAAATTCTGGTTCTAAATCTCAGTATTAAGGAAGTACTGGTTAGTGCTATGGGAGGGAGAGGGAAGGTCGGGAGGAGGAGGCCTCCCTTGGCAAAAAGTTCATGTTTCCAGGGACGGAAGGCACAATCATACTGTGCCAAAGATGTCAAAAGTTCAGAGAAATGAAAGGCCTGGGGGTTTTGATGGAATTATACCCAGGGTGTTAGGATGGCTCCAAAAATGAGAAGCTCAGAAAAATGCAATTCTGACTCTGAAAAGGTGGTACCAGGAGGAAACCTTGGAAGGTCTGCTCACTAATCTCCATTATTATAACTCCACAAAGCTATAATAATCGGTGTAATATTAAAATATCATTTATTGATATGGTTAATAGGTATATTAATCTATTATGAAAGCATGTTGATTAATAATACTGTTTTTATTGATCTATAACATACAGTATAGTTAAAAGATATTTGCTTATTATTATTGTCACCTCAAAGCAAGACCCACGTCTTACTTCGATCAGATTGTCATTATCCCTAGGCCCCTCTTGTAACTCATAGCTGCCACTGTGATTGTCCAGTTGGTAGTGATCTGAATGAGCAAATGGAGGGACCTCAGGAAACAGAGTTCAGATTCTTTAAACATACCTGTGTAATAAAAGAGATGGAAGGTAAGGTATATACAAGGGTAATGGTAGAGGGTAGTATGTCTGTGTCAGAATGGTGTCATGGAAGCTAAAATCTCAATGCGTTGAAAGTTGGAAAAAATGACAAGGACAACAAGACTTTTAAAGCCATGTTCAGAGCAAGTAAAAGATGGGTAGCATAATGTTGATTGTTTTGAAAAAAAATTTCATATTCTCTATCCATGTTTTCTTTTTTCGTGTGCCATGGAGAATGTTTGTTGAACGTCAAAAGGGAGAAAAGATAGCGGTAAAAATTTAAGGGGGTGGAGATGGGAGGCGGTATTATATGAGGACTTCTGGCTTTTAAAATTTTGTGTGTTTTTATTAAAGTGTAGTTCACTTACAATATTGTGCCAGTTTCTGCTGTACAGCAAAGTGACTCAGTTGTGTGTATGTATATGTGTGTGTGTGTGTGTGTGTGTGTGTGTCTATATATATATAGACAGACACACACACACACACACACACATGAACACATTCTTCTTCTGGCTTTTTTTTAAAGTGACTGTGTTACACTCGTGGCCATAGAAGATCTTCTCTATGAATTTCCTGAACTGTTGCTTGTAACTTCTAAACAATTATGAAAAAAAAAATCCCAAAAGACGAGAAGGGGGCAAATAGATACACTTTACAGTGTTCAAACTGGGGGCACCAGAAGGTGGAGCTCACAGGATACATGCCAGCAATCTTGAAATTGATTTCAAGCAAGACTGTGGAGTTAGTTCGGAAGTTGAGACAAGGATTATTAGGATCTAGCAGGAGTTCATGTTAGTTGAATCTGTTCTCTTTCTGATGGGGTCCTAGACTCTGCATGAGAGAAGTCTGGTAGTCATAGTACACCAGCACTTCAGCATGGCCTGAGACAATGCTCCTTCTGATAGCTTCTGTCAGTTTATACATTCTGCAAACATTTATTGATTGCTTATTGTTTTGGTCTCTTCTGGCTGCGATACCAAAAATCTCATAGACTAGGTGGATTTTAAACAAGAGAAATTTATTTCTTATAATTTTAGAGGCTGGGAAATCTAAGATTAAGGAATTGGTAGATTCAGAGTCTGGTGAGAGCCTCTTCCTGCTTCATAGAAGGCCATCTTATTGCTGTGCTCTCTCATGCTGGGAGATGAAGAGAGCTCTCTGGGATCTCTTTTGTAATCCCATCATGAGAGCTCCGCCCTTATGACCTCATCATCTTCTGAAGTCCCCACCTCCTAATAGGCTTCAACATATGAATTTGGAGGGGACACATTCAGTCTGTAGCACTTAGGAATTGAGACATGGATGTGATATGCTGAGGAACTCACAGGCTGAGTGGGAGATAACACACATAAATAATCATGATATCAAACAGGGGTTGACAGACTATGGTTCATGAACCAAATCCAGCCTGCCATCTGTTTTTGTAGATAAAGTTTTATTAGAACACAGTCATGCCCACTGATTTGTCTACTGTCTGTGGCTGCACGCATGCTAAGATGGGAGAGTTGAAGAGCTGCAGCAGAGACTATATGGCCTGCAAAACCTGAAATATTTACCATATTCCTGACATAAAGCAAAAATTACTACTAGAAATCATACTCAAAATGCTATGGAAACTTGGAGGAGAAATCAGTTAGCTCCATTGGTAAAGGTGCATTTGGAAAGGATTCAAAAGTTTGGAGCAGTTGAGTTGGACCTTAATGCTATGATGGGAAATTTCTACAATAAATAAGAAGGCCATAACGCTCTCTTTCCTCTGTCTTCATGCCCCAGTCTTCTTTTTTCCTCTCTTATCCTCTCCTTTTCTTCCTTTCTCTTTCTTCTTCTCCCTCTCTCCCTTCCCTCCCCTTTTCTGCCTCTCTCTCCTTCTCTCCCTCCCTCTCCCCCCTCATTTTGTTATAGTTGCATTTTTAGTATTTCATAAAAGCCTGATTTGACATGCTCCATGTTCTATTCACTTGGGTGTGGAGGTCAGCAAAAGTAAGGACAGGAAGTATTGCTGTGGTGAAATAGGTAGCCAGTAGTTCTTTATTTAGTAGGAAGATGTCCAGAGAGAGGACCAGACTCATAGCTAACAGTGATCTAGAAGGGTGGGGAAGGATGTGGTGGTGCTGCAGTAAGAATTTTGGAATATAGCGCATCTCTTTTCTCGTGAGGTAGGGAACCAGGCAAGCCATGCAGCACAACATTAGCAAGAGGCCAGTGGAGAGCCCACATCACTGGTTGAGGGGTATGAAGACCTAGGTGTCATTCTCCCATTTGCCAAGCCCAGTCGATCTGCTAGATGACAGAGTATGAGTACAGAAGATCTTGGGAGACTAGCGGGAAGGCCTGGATTTAACAGGAATGAGTGGGAGGTCACATTTTGGGGTTTGGAAAAACCAAATGCAGCCTGAGTCAGGAAACAGGTGAGTGTGCATGCCGTCAAATCTGGCTCCTGTTTTTAGGAGAATAATACTCAGAGAGAGGAAGGTGATTGTTTTTCCTGTAGTGTATTGAAGACAAGACACCTGAAACAAGCATTCTGGTGTCAACACTCTGAAAGAATTAGAGCGGAACTCATTTAAGAGTGAATAATCAAAAGGGTAAAAAGACCAGGAACCATTTTATATGTGAAATGATTGCAGGAACTTTGGATAACTGGAAAACGTGGCTGGGGGAGCGTATGGCAGCTGTTTTCCAATATTTGTCTCGTGGAAATACTTCTGGACTTCTGCTTGCTTCAGAAGGGTGTGGACCAATTAATGTGGAGGGGTAAGTTTCTCTCTTTCTTTCTCTCTCTTTCTCTTTCTTTTTCTTTCTCTCTTTCTTTCTCCCTTTCTTTCTTTCTTGCAGGCAAGTAAGTGTTTATTTAAACAGAGAGGAGAGAGAAGACAGGTGTTGAAAAAGCACAGGTAAGTTTTATTAAGAGATAAGAGAAAGGAGTTCCCGTCGTGGCTCAGTGGAAATGAACCTGACTAGTATCCATAAGGACGCAGGTTCAGTCCCTGGCCTCACTCAGTGGGTTAAGGATCTGGCGTTGCCATGAGCTGTGGTATAGGTCGCAGATGTGGCTCGGATATCTAGTGACTGTGGCTGTGACTGGCAGCTATAGCTCTGATTTGACACTTAGCCTGGGACCTTCCATATGTTGCGTGGATGTGGCCCTAAAAAGCAAAAAAAAAAAAAAAAAAAAGATGGGTGCAAAGGAAGCACAGGCAGAGGCCTGCTGGGTGGGGGGCAGTCTTGAGAGGGAGAGCGAAAGAGAAAGAGCAAGAGAGGAACAGGAACAGAGAACGGGGATAAGTTTTTCTCACAACAGAGAATCCACAGATTGGATGTTCAGACTAACTAGGGGCTCAGTCTGGGTTGGATAGTCACATGATAGCACTCAGCCAGGTAAGGGTGGAGGGGGCACATACGGGGGCTTTTCAAGCCTTCTGTGACTTGGTCCCGTTAATACGCAGCGGTCTGGACAAGTAGCACCGGGCTTAAAGAATCAAACACATAGACCCAATTTAGAGCTGTTTGGTAATGTCTTTACTTTTGTTTAATGCTTATTAATCTCTTTTTATATGACTCTGGTTTAAAAACCTTGCCTTGAGGTTTCAGCCACTTCTTGAATCCACTCTTGGTGTAGATGTTCTTCTTGGCCATGGTATTTTGAGACCGGTGTAGCTTTAAAATTTCTTGAACTTCTATGTTGTAACCCCTGTGGATATCTTAGGGAATGATTTCACCAGCTGCATTTTTATAGCGTGTGTTACTGAAGTCATTGTCTCAGAGTTCTAGGTTAGTTCCTTTTAGAGTTTTCTTCTGCTTCCAGTGGAAGCCAGAAGAAAAGGCGACATAGCAGTGGTGGCTCATAAGTCTCTGTCTTTGCCAGTCAGGATACTTTTTAAAGTCCTTTTTAGCAACTGAAAAAGCATCTCTTTCTCCCTTCCGTCTTGCCAGGTATGCGTGAAATTTGCAACTAATTTAAGTACATTGGTTAAATGTAGTCATTAACCACTTCTCTGAAGCTCAAACTCATAAACTTGGTTCAGAACACAAACAACTTTCTGTTTCAGAGACCATATCTCTTCCTAGTAACAAATTCACACTTAACCATCGTGTGAGTTTCCAAAACACATTCACACAGAATTCAAAAGGCTGTGAAAACAAAAGTATAAAGACCTTTCATCCCAATATGTCATTGCTCCTGGGTTATGCGTTTGCCTTTTTTACCAGGAGCCTTCAGAGATTGAGCCCAAAGCAATAAACAGCACGGTGATTTTCTAGAATCTGCAAGGAGTATAAAAGAGAAGGTTTCAGTAGGGAAGGTTCTTTTGCTCTTCAAGTGCCACTTTGGGGTTAGTGTTTACCCATGTCCTGGTCTTATTTAAAATCCCCTATATTAACAAAAATCCTACTGCCATGATTTCTGAATCAAATAAGAGAAAGTCAGGAGAAATCCCCAGTGGGCCTGTGGCTCTGCAAAAATAGAAGTTATGTCAGTTCAGAAAACCTAGAGAACAAAGCCTTTCCTTTTTTTAGAACTAAACCACCAGTCGATCTGGCAGCAGCATATTCCAGCTAGAAATAAACACATTTATCTTTTATTGTGGAGATCAAGAAAGAAACCCTAGACTGCTGGAACTGGCTTTTCTCTCTCATCCCAGGATCTTACCACATAGGTTAATCTTCCCAGCATTTTTGAGGGTAGTGCTGGGCAAGGTGAGGATGTGAAGGTGACTCAATCCAGGTTAGTCTTGAAGGAGTTTTCTTCGTTCATGGCTTTGCTTTGTGTGTTTCCTTCACAACCTGGAGTTGGTGAGAGGGTGGTGTTGGTATCAAGTCAGTAGACCTCCTCTCTGCACGAAGAGTAAGTCTGTCATTTAGTGACTTTGGCCTTAAGGGAGTGGGACCACCAGAGTCATCAGAATATTGGCCTGAGCAACAGACTGAAGTAGGCTTCTATTCAGCCTTGTACATCTTTTCTTTCAGTGAACTAATTGTTCACTGTGATTCATACATTGTTACGACAAAATGGCAAATGGAAGGTGTGGGAAGTAATCAAAATAAGTGTGTGGTTTCAATTATTTTAATCTATTGCCCTGAGCTGAATGCCATTATGAGGGGGAGCCTGGAGAAGGGCTGCATTCAGGCATGGAGGACAAATAGTTTCTTGGTTTGTCTTTTATAACAAAAATTCAGCTTGGGGAAATGGCTGAAGAGAGAGGCTTGGAGCCTCTCTTGACAGTTCTTTCTCAGAACTTTAAGAAATCTTTGCCATTGGTTATCAGATTTTCTGGGGTATCATCTATATATATAAACTGATCAGGAAGGCTATAAATGAATTTATGTATGATTTGCATATAACAATGTAAGTTTTGCCTCTAGTTGAAATAAAATAACGTTGGGATGTTAGTCTTTTTTTTGACAAAGATTAAATCATTTATTCACTCTATAAAAGGAGATAACTTTCTCATTTTTGAAGAAGTAAAATTATAAATGGATAATAGCTTCAAGAATATGGAATGTTGGTCTTATAGCTATTCCTTATAAATATGACAGTAAATCTCTGAAATGATTTCCACAGACTAAACCTTTGTGAGATTAAATATTTGCCATTTCGAAAGTCTGGAAAATATTTTATTACAAATAACTTACATTTATAATTATTATAATGTAACAACACTTATCAAAGATATTTTAGAAAACAGAGACAACTGTAAAGAAAGGAGAAAGCTTCCTTTGCGTTCCCATTAGGCTGACCTAATTTCTGTGAATCTTCTGGTCTTTTTTCTTTTTAAAATTAATGTATAATGTGTGTCTGTGTGTTTATATGATTAGCTTTATGCTCTGCAGTGTTTTGTATCATGGTTTTTCTCATATCCATTTCACTGAAACTTTTAGAAACATTTTTAATGACTGCATAATATTTGATTTTTGTGTTTGGGTCATAATTTATCTAACCTACACATAGACATTTGGAGTTTTCTCACGTCTTTGGTGCAGAAACATTTGACTGCAGTGGATTCCTTAAAGTTCAGTTTCTGGGACAAAAGGTATGACACCATTCATCTTAAAACACTACTATGGTTCAAACAGATTTAAGCTGAGCAGTTGAATAGAAGCAAAGCTCATTTTTAGAGTCAGGGTATTATTTCTGGAGTGTTTTTCTTCTTTATTCTCTGATTTGGTTCTTATGGTGATAGAGTTCCTTGGTCTTTATTTTACTTATTTATTTATTTATGTTTTAATTTTTTGTCTTTTTGCCTTATCTAGGGCCGCACCCGCGGCATATGGAGGTTCCCAGGCAGGGGGTCTAACAGGAGCTGTAGCTGCCGGCCTTCGCCGCAGCCACAGCAACGCGGGATCCGAGCCGCGTCTGCAACCTACACCACAGCTCACGGCAACACTGGATCCTTAACCCACTGAGCAAGGCCAGGGATCGAACCCACAACCTCATGGTTCTTAGTCGGATTCGTTAACCACTGAGCCACGATGGGAACTTCTCCTTGGGGTCTTTAGAACCATGAAGACAAGGATTCAAATTCTAGCTCTGCTGTTTATTAGCTGCTCATTTTTGGTTGAATGACATAATTCCCTTATCAGCTGTCATCTATAACATAAGCGTAGTCATAAGCTTTCAGTGAAGATTAGTTTCCTGTCTCTTGCTGCAGGCTCAAGGAGTGCTTGTTCCTTTTTCAAGGAGTGTTCAGAGCTAATGAAGGTGTGAGGTCGGTTGGATGATGAAGGCAACAAAAATGCTTGTTGAGTCATATTTTGAGATACCTGCTTCACACCATTTAAATTTTACTCTAATTTGAGTAGGGGTCAAAATAGTATTTAGTTATTTGGGAAAAATGCAAAGAATTAAATTAGAAAACTCAGCTTACTGGTCAACACACCAGTTTACTTCATAGCGGTTGATTTCTTCCAGTGGGCAATTGAGTCTCTGGAGGTGATGACAAGCAGAATTGTATGAGGAGCAATCAGAATCCTGTCCTTTAGCCTGTTTGGCCATTGTTATGATAAGGCACACTTTAATGAATTGTATTATAAAATTATGAAACTGAGGGTAATACATTCAGAGAAGAGAAAGTGGTAGCTATGATTTCTGAAAGATCTCATTCTTTCATAATAAACACCAGCTATTTTGGAAGTTAGAAGTCACAAACCTGTTAACTGATAACTTGAGGATTAATTGAGAAAGTCCTACAAATCTATTAAAAATGCATAAAGAATAAGTAAAATGTATAATATTGCAAATATTGTTTCTGGTGATTCCTGTAATAAACTCTAGCCTAGATAATGAAGCACTTTTTCCCCCCTAATTAAGCTTCATAAACTTACTGTACAGACAAGGGACAAAGCCTTTTTTAAAGAAAAAAGAAAAGGCTTGGTAGTTAAAGGTTGAAGAAGTGTGGTATTTTTTACCTTTGACAGAGAGGTGACTATGGATGAGAAAAGGAATATCAGCATCAGACCTTTAGTTCTCAATCTATAACTTTCCTAATAACTTGAGTGTTTTTAAAAAGATAGTTTAAAAGTATAAATTAAATGTTATAAATACTGAATTGGGAGTTCCCGTCGTGGCGCAGTGGTTAACGAATCCGACTAGGAACCATGAGGTTGCGGGTTCGATCCCTGCCCTTGCTCAG
>PVHT021183693.1:16501894-16513753 GCA_004024745.2 Catagonus wagneri
GTTAAATCTGAGCTGCAGCTGTGACCTACACCACAGCTGTGGCAATGCTGGATCCTTTAACCCACTGCACCAGGTCGGGGATCAAAGTGGCATCTCCCCAGTGACCTGAGTGGCTGCAGCCAGATTCTTAACCCACTGTGCCACAGCAGGAACTTCTTTAAAAGTCTTCCAAGAGTGGCATGATGAGGTCTCACCTAGAGTAGCTACTTCAGCCCTAGAGTATGTATTATGGCTTAGTGTCACATTGACCAGTGTCTCTTCCTTAGTACTAAAATACAGGGCTCCAACCTTGGCTCCAGACTGGCCGATGTTTTCATCAATGTCTTAGGTAAAGCTGAACAAGGCAGACTTATTAAATTTAGAGAGAACATGAATTAAGAAGTATAACTAATGCTGAATTTAGACTGCAAATGACCTCAACTAACTGAATCTTAAGACTGATTCAGAAATTAAGTAAGCAGCAATGGATGGAGGTTCCTGAATTTAGATTTATTTAGTTCATTAGTTCATCAGCCCCCCCTTTTTTTTTTTTTTGGTCTTTTTGCCTTTTCAGGACTGCACCCGTGGCATATGGAGGTTCCCAGGCTAGGGGCTGAATCCAAGCTGTAGCCGCTGCCCGATACCACAGCCACAGTAATGCCAGATCTGAGCCGTGTCTGTGACCTACACCATAGCTCACAACAACGCCGGATCCTTAATCCACTGAGCAAGGCCACGGATTGAACCCGCAATCTCATGATTCCTAGTTGGATTTGTTTCTGCTGTGCCACGACGGGAACTCCAGTCATTTTTGAATCCCTAACATGGGCTAGATACCATTCCAGGTGCTAATCATACAGTGAGGAACAAACCTGCAAAGGTCTGTTTGGGAGCTTGGGCTAAAAAAAAAGAGACAAAGACCAAACTACCCAGTGCCTAGGTAGGAAAAGAAAAAAGATCCTCCAAGGTTCTTGGGAAACAAATCTGAAGTTTTTGATCATCAGGATCTTCAATGCCACAAACTTTCTGGATGTTTTAGGAACTGTACTAAAATTGTCACTCAGGCATGAGAGCCAATGAAAGCTTAGGATTTGTTGTCGTAAATGCAGTCAGTGTTCAGCACTTTGGGAGTTTTCTGGGCCTTTCAGACCGCCACAGAAGTTGTTCAGTGGCAGGGGTGAGGATTGGTGGGGAGGGATAACATATTTTGAAAGGGATATTGACAAACTAGAGTATACCTAGACAAGGGGAATCAGGATATCAAAAGATCTGGAAGTCATGTGTTTTAAGAAACAAGTGAAAGAACTGTAGAAAAATGTACACTAAAGTGAGACATACTAATTTTCTTAAAATAGTTTAAGTGCTGACAGGTAGATAGGGAAGGAAGCTTAGTTTTTGTTGCTTAACTTTGCAGAAATCAATAGAAATTTCAGAGGGAGAAACTTTTATTTCGGTATAGTAATGACACTTCTTAGATGTAGAAGCTGTCCAACGATGACACACATGGTGCCTGAGCTAGTTAAGCATCCTGCCTCTGGAATTATTTAACCAGAGTCAGGTTAATTGTTGGCCAGGGACAATATTACAGCATTCCTGCGTTTGATAAGAGGTAGAGGGACATGCCCTAGTGCTCTGTCTTCAGCTTCATGTCTCTGATTCTTGTGGTGTCTTAGCATGTGTTTATGTGGAACTGTAGATACTGTATAGGTTTTCTTTTCTCCCCAAAGGGAAAAAAACAATCTAAGGTGGACTTAAAGTGAAGGTTTCTTCCAGATGTTTGGACCAGTCTAAGTTAGAATTGGAGAGTCACTCCAAAATCGGGTATAGAAATACTAGGAATAAGGAGGAATGGGTAACAAGGCAGTTCCAACTGGCTTAGGGATAGGACCATAACCGGGAGCAGGCAAGGCACCAGTAGAAGAAGGTGAGGCTTTATTCTGATTATCACCCTTAGACCCTGGGGGGAATGGTAGGGTGCTAGTTAGGACTCTTGGTTGCAAGAGACAGGAACTCCAACTCAAAATACCTTAACTAAGGAGATTTATTGACTCATGTAACTAAAAAGTACAGGGGTCAGTCTGACTTTAGACATGGTTTAGTCCAGGTTCTCCAGCCATCTCCCTTTTGTTTTCCTTAGGTGTACGGCTTACACCTGCCATCTAGAAGGGTGCCTGACAGTGTAGGTATTTAACAAATATTTGCTGAAGGCGTACATGAATGAGCCCTCCAGCTTGGCAGCCCCAGGTAGAGTCACCATAGCCAAAGATGAACTTCAGTGTTTGACTTTAAACAATCACTGTCAAGTGGGGAGGATGAAATAAGCTGATTAGGCCATTAGGCTGGGCAGACTTGCAATCAGCAATACCTTGTTCCATGTTATTCTCCATCTTTTCTATGGGACCATTAAGGGAAGAGGGAAGGTCCTCTTACCTTTCTTTTGTATCCCCCATGGAAACTAGTTCTAAGTGCATCATTTTTAATCGACAAGCATGTATTCTTTTCTTATTTCCAGAATGGCTTTTAATAGGCAAGGATGCTGAAATAACTAAATGTGGCATCTCCTTTGAAAACTGCAACAAAAGATTTGAATGAGTACAGAGTTTGATATATTGCTTCCGAATAATTTTTATGTGCATAAATGTAAGTGGTAAATAGGAATTCTGAATTCATCCTAGTCACCACAGGTAGTTATTCTTTCAGTTTTTATCATGCAATTAAAATATTAAAATTGAGTATTTCCTGCAATAGGAATAATCTTCAGGGAAAGCTTGCTTATCTTTCTATCGGGGCTATCTGTTTTCTAGCCCTGGAGCAGAATTAAGGGGTTTTTCATTAAAAGAAATTATTTCTCCCAGATTTTAGCTCCTTTTTAATCAGGGCATGCCCCCAAGGGTAGTGCAGCCCTGTTCATCAAAATTGGGTTGTGTTGCACAGATACAAGAAGATGGTGCTGAAAATGAACTCAAAAAAGTAAGGGGAACTTTTCAAGTAGGCTCTTCTTTTTAAGTCCTTGGGGACAGAGCTGATTTTTTCGAACACTGAAATATTTCTGTTCATTTGGACTTGCAAGGATATAGTGGGCAATATCCTGATACAATATTTTGGGGACTGTTTTTCTAACAGCAAAAGGGGATGATTCTTCTTTCTCAGAGAGAATTCCTCCATTTTATACTTGAAGTAGCCTTGTAAAGGTGCAACAGAACCACAGTCTGTGTGAATTCTCTCTTCCTTTTCAGTCTAATTTAACAGAAACTAAAATATACTCATGTTTGGTAGAAATTAAGTATTTTCAGTATGTTGATCTTACCTGTTTGCGCTAGTTTTTTTGGAACCATGTTCTTTCCATGTATGTCATTATTACAGCGTTATTTCCTGAGAGATACTGTGTATAAGACATGATGATTCAAAACAAACATGAGAATGATACCTCAGCTGGAAGCAGGCCTGTCATTATTTTATAAACAGACCTGGTGTCTGAGCATCAACAGAGACTACCTTGATAAATACAAGTCTAGCATTCAGAGTGAAGAGATATTAAACATCATTTTACTTGTGTATATATTTATCTTTTAAGTCTTTTCTGTCAGCTTCTCAGAATTGAGATCAGATAACTGTTGGAGGTATTGAAAATGAAGATAATGTTTTATTGTGGCATAACCAGAACATGTTGGAAGAGTTTCGCAAATGTTGTTTTATTTATTCTCTGGATTTACATGATGGCTACAGATGTTCTCACCTATTTGTGGTAGAGCACATGTATATAATTGATTCCTTGCAATGTTGTATTTTGTTGGAAAAATTTCAACAGTTCTAAATATCTTATAATTTTCTATTTTAAAAGCCTAATTAGCCTAAGGACATCAGGACCACTACTCTCAAAAGACTAAACAGGTTAGGAGGCATGGCTAGTGACTACCTATTGATTCGACAAATAATCTTACCTTAAGGAGAAGAGAGGTCTGTCTAGGAGATTGACTGAACGAATTGCTTGTTCAAACCTTCCAGTTTTCTGCTTGTAGCATTTTGTAAGTGCCATCAAATGATACTTTCTACTTGAGAAAATCGTAGCTTAGTGCCTTCAGAGTCTCTACAATAACCACTTGGGTATTCAGATACTTTCCCTAGCTTGGGTTTTAAGCTTTAAGTGCAATAGGTGGAAAGAAGCAAATGGAACATTTTATAAGCTTTGAACATTTTTACCGACTAGCCTCTCTCTAAGGATTTTTATTGTAATTCTGAACATTAGATGTATCATGGAGAATTTTAGTTAAATATAAAACACTCTTTTGAACCGTAATTTTTGAATCAGATATCACCTTTCTCATATAGGCTATAATCCATACATCACCACTTGAAGCTTCAGTGATCTACTAAATTGTGCTAAACAATGAAAATTTAGCTGATATTCTTTAGCATTCCTTTTGCTTTGTAACCTGTATTCAGTTGTGGCTTTCTGATGTCAACCTGATGGATTTTGCATAATTTGGTTGCCTGTGCATCTTTTTAGAAGGAAGGCATGCTTTCCAGAATGTCTGAATATTGATTGTCATTCTGTTGTGGCCAGAGAGGTTAATGTTCACTTCTTAGAATTTCACGCAGTTTAGTTAGGGTCCTGGTTGACAGAGTTTGATTTATGTATAGACATTGTGGTTGATCTCTGGTAGATATGTGTATGTGTGTGTGTGGGGGGGGTGGTATTAGGAAAGCCCTGACCAGAAATCTTTCCCATTTCTAGAGTGCTTGAAATTCCACTTTATGATATTTACTATTTTGGGTTAAGCATTGTCTTTGGCTAATTCCCTTTTAAAACTGTAAACCTTAGTAGGAAGTAGTTTCTCCTCATTGTGTTTGTTCTGTGTTATGGAAGCACGAGTCATCTTGTTTTAGGATTGTAAAATGAAGAAAAAGTATATAAAATGAGTTATGTTGAAGGGAAATTCAGGTTCTTTCCAAGTTTTTGCTAATGGTCAATCTTGATGGATGAGAGATTTTTTTCAGTAACTCTGGCTTTCTTGTTTATCTTTTCCAGTTAGTTCTGTTTCTGATTAACCAATACAGTTATAACCAACAATAGGTTAAAAACAGTGAACATAAAACCAGCGTGATCCCAATTTTGCCAAGAAATAGGAAAATTAAAAAAAATAAAGCAGGTTAAAAATACTGTATATTAAAACAGATTGATCCTATTTCCCCCCCTTTTTTGAAAATAAAATAAAAACCTTATCTGGAACAAAGTTCTTAATTGAACTTTGAATTAATGGTATAGGACTAACAATAAAAAGTATATTAGGAAAAAATACTTGAAAGCATGCACTTGTTAGAAGACTTCTGTCTTTTGGAACAAGATAGTGGTCCAGTCACTCTATGATAGTAAATCAATTTCCTGGTAGAGAACAGTTGATGAAAATAACATTAATTAATGGCTTGACAGAGATGGTTATGAGTTGAGGATTGAGGCCCTGAGGGATAATGATGTTGTTATCCTTGGTGTGGAGTGAATAGAGGAGATTGACACTGTGGTGGGATCTTGATGGAGGCCGAGGTGATGGCAGGGTTCATGGGAGTGGTGACAGCTGTGGTCAGTGAAGAGAGACAGAATTATGCCTAATGCTGGCTTTTGTTGTCTGGCCCGTCTTGCTTGGTCCTTTAGAAATGTTAGAGGATGTTTTGCTCACTGATAAACTGATGCTGCACAGGCTTCGTTTGAAATAAGAAGAGATCAGCTACAAAATTGAGTAACAATGTAAGTTTATACAAGAGCAACTATAAATAGTATTCCCATTATTATTAATAACAATGTTAATAAATAACAGCAATAAATGTTTCAATTATTAATAATAAATACACCTCCTGTTAACTGGTTCTGAGTTTTTTCACTGTGATTTGGGATGACTTCCTTCTCTTGAGCCCTCTGTCATTGTTGCCCGCATGCCTAGAATAAGCACCAGAAGGTTTCCAGTGTTGTCTCCGGATAGAAGCATTATGGATGATTTCTATTTTTTTTCCTCTATTTTCCAAGCTTTCTATTGTGAATGTTAATTACTTTTGTAGTATGTGATATAAAATCATCACAGTGTTTTGATCTCAGGACATGAACATGTTGAATCTAATTCTGCCAGCTGAGGAGGCTGCTTCTTTTACACAAATTGAACTAGTTGGAAGACAGTTACATTTTTCATGAATGTGTTAAATCTCTCTCCACTACTCTAATTGCTTCCCTAAAGGACTGAAACTGTGAAATTATCGAATGCTTAATTTACTGCAGGGAGTAATTTACTTCGCATGTAGGATTATATCTAACAAACATGTCTTATAATTAGAAATAGAAGTCTGGCCCAGTTGTAAAAGACCACCTCACTGAAAGTCACATTTAAGATTTTAAACCAACAACCAAGAGGAAAATTTAAAAGGGGAGAGGGTTTCCATTGTGTTAAGAAATTTGACTCTTGAAATAAGTTAATACGTTAAGTTAGTTCTTAAAACCTTTTAAAAGATTGCTTTTAGCTCACTGTTAACATAAATGTTTGTGTAGTCTCTCAATTTTTAAAAATACAGATCAGGATGGGCATCATTAAAAAGTCTACAAATAACAAATGCTGGGGAGGATATGAAGAAAAGGGAACCTTCCTACACTGTTGGTGGGAATGTAAGTTAGTGCAGCTGCTATGGAGAACAGTATGAAGATTCCTCAGAAAACTATAGAACTACGATTTGATCCAGCAGACCCACTCCTGGGAATATATCTGGACAAAACTATAATTCAAAAAGATACGTGCACCCCTATGTTCATAACAGCACTATTCACAATAGTCAAGACATAGAAACAATCTCGATATCTATCAGCAGATGAAAGGATAAAGAAGATGTGGCACATATATACAGTGGAATATTTGCCATAAAAAAAATGAAATGATGCCGTTCACAGCAACATGTATGCAACTGGAGATTCTCATACTAAGTGAAGTAAATCAGAAAGAGAAAGACAAATACCTTGTGATATCACTTACATGTGGAATCTAAAATGAGGCACACATAAACCTATGTATGAAACAAAGAGACTCACAAAGAGAACAGACTCATGATTGCCAAGGGGGAGCAGATTGGGGAGGGGTAGAGTGGGAGGTTGGGGTTAGCACACATAAGCTATTACATATAGAATGGATAAACTGCAAGGTCCTACTGTATGCACATGGCACTATATTCAGTATCCTGGGATAAACCATAATGGAAAAGAATATAAAAACCAATATGTACATATAACTGAATCACTTTTGTACAGCAGAAATTAGCACAACATTCTAAATCAACTGTACCTGAGTAAAAAAAATATAGATCAATGTTTTGTTCTTGCTTAGGCAAGATTCTGCCAAATTTTATATAACTCTACACACACACACACACACACACACACACACACACACACACACACACAAACGAGCATATCTTTTAAATATCTTATTCATATCCTGCTTAATTTTAGAAAAGGATTTGATGCATCTTAGATCTACTTCCTATTGAAGGAAATGCGGTTGTTTTGCTTCTTCAAACAAAGCTGCAGTTAGCATATTCTTGTTCATATACACAGCTTTTATTTACTATTTTTAAGCATAAATAGCCAGAAGTAGGATTACTGGGTCAAATCATAGGCATATTGGGTTGAGTTGTGACTATTTCTGTTCTCACAGGAAAGGCTGTGTGTTCCTCTAAGCCTTGTGGTGCTTTCTGGGTGGTATTGCTTTTATAAGTTTGTGCCAATCTGACCGCTGAACAAGGGCATCTCAATCTCACTTTTACTTAATTTGCTTTTTCTTGACTAGTGACGAGGGTGAGCATCTTTTCTGTGACTGTTTATTTTGTTTGCCACTCCACTTGCCTAGTCATACATAGCTTTTCCCCATTTTTAGATCCATTGCTTTTTCTTCTTAACACGTAGGAACCTTATGTGTTTTATAAATAATAACCTTTCATTGGCCATTTGGATTATAGTCTTTTTGACTGCATGTAATTTGGTTTTTCAATGGTATCTTTTGCTAAACCAAATTGTTTAGTTCCTGTCATCAGGTATTTTCTTTTGTGGTTTTTAGATTTCCTGCCCAGCTTAGAAAGATCTCTTCTACTCCCAGTTTATAAAAATATTTTCCTATGTATTTTTAAGGTTTTAAGTGAATACATTATTTTTTATCTGGAAATGTTTAATTCATTTGTTTTTTTTTTAAGTGGTGTGAGATAGAAGTCCACCTTTTTTTTTCTCCCCAGGTGCATAACCAATTGTGCCAGCACCGTTTATAAATAAATCTCCTTTTCCTATTTAAATGCTACCATTATTCTACCTCAAGTGATCATGAATACTTGGAGAGATAATTAAAGCACGAATCCTGAAATATGTATTTTATACATCCAATTGGCTAATGCAGTTTAACGGCGTATGCGATATGCCTTTTTTTAAAACAGTGTTCAGTGTGCACATAGACACAGCGTCTGTATGACACCAGCTCTTTTTTTACTAATTGCCTTTGAAATTCATATAATGCGTATTGTTTGCTAGTTTTTATTCCTGTACTTTATGAGTACCAGGAAAGGTTTTTTTTTTGCCTTTTTGTCATTTTAGGGCCGACCCACGGCATATGGAGGTTCCCAGGCTAGGGGTCTAATCGGAGCTGTAGCCACTGGCCTACGCCGCAGCCACAGCAATGCAGGATCCGAGCCGCGTCTGCGACCTACACCACAGCTCACGGCAACGCCAGATCCTTAACCCACTGAGCAAGGCCAGGGATCGAACCCGCAACCTCATGGTTCCTAGTCGGATTCGTTAACCACTGCGCCACGACGGGAACTCCCCAGGAAAGGTATTTTTTACTAATAGACATTGTTAAGGATAATAGTAGCCCATGTAGCATTTTAATCATAAATTTTTGTGGGCCCTCTATGAATTGTAAACAACAAAATTCACCATCTAAACACAGTAAGGAAGGGAGATAGGTGTATACTTACTCTGTATGTATTTCTTTAGTTTAGTCTTATTCCAGTTCATCAGATATATTGTACACAACCAAATCACTTTTGATTTAATGCTGTTTCATGAGCTATGTCTGTGGTGGTTCAGGTAAATGAAGTTGGAATGACAACCTTTCCAGACATAAATATAACCAAAAGTCATGAGATTTTATAACTGATAAAGGTTTTTAAATGGCAGAACTCTTATTTAATGGAATCTTCTTTTTTTTTTTTTTTTTGTCTTTTTAGGGCCGCACCCATGGCATATGGAAATTCCCAGGCTAGGGGTCAAATTGGAGGTGTAGCTGCTGGCCTGTGCCACAGCCACAGCAGCTCAGGATCCCAGCCACATCTGCAACCTTCACCTTCACCACAGCTCATGGCAACACTGGATCCTTAACCTACTGGGCAAGGCCAGAAATTGAACCTGCACCCTCATGGATACTAATCAGATTCCTTTCCCCTGAGTCATGATGGGAACTCCTAATGGAATATTCTTGATCTCATTTAATAAGGTAAATTGATTTGAGATTATTATTTATACCACTGTAGTAATTGATTTAATGGACTGCTGTCCCACAGATTTATATATTTATATATCTTTAAAGAAATAATTCTAGAAACTACATAGGTACATATAGGATCTTTTTGCGATAACTTAAAAATTCTTAATTTTTTCTTTATTTTTATTTTGAAGATAGCTAACAAATAAAAGTGTAATTAAATTATTTTTGATTATTTTATCCTCAAGAACTCAGGAATAAACAAGATGAGAAGAATAGCTAAGACTCAAAGTAAACATAAATGGCTGTAGCTGGATTTGATTTTCCTCCTGGCATCACTGCTGCTTGAAGACAACCAGCTCTCCCTTTGCTGGACACATCCCAGGATCATTCCTCCTTGTCCCCATGAAATGAGGTGTTGTCTAGTTACTTGCTTTGGCCAATGAAATAAGAATGGAAGTAACATGTTTTTCTTTGGGCTAAGCAAGTGTGAGCTGTGTGAGACCACCACCATGTCCCTGTCCTCCTGCCTTTGACCAGAGGTGTTTCCAGAGCTCATTTCCAAGGCTAGAGGCACTGTCAGCCTGGTTCCCAGAGTTAGGATGACATGGAGAAGAGCCCTCTGCTGACCTGCAGTGGACATGGAGTGTGAATGGGAATGAAACCTCTGTTGTTTGAGGACCTTTGAAATTTGGAGGTTCTTGTTGTTACAGTATAGCCTAGTTCATCCTTAGATACAAATCTCTTACTGGAGTGGAGCAGCCCTGGAGGGCAGTAGGTACATATTTAGGTTTCTCTCAAGCTCATGGTGATACACCCTTCATACCCTGATCTCCACAGGAATGAGCACCAGTGTCCACATTTATACATGTGCAGGGAGCAGCAGGCAGGGAGACTGAGAGTGAGGGGCAGGGAGGGGAGAGGAAGAAGGAGGGGAGAGAGAATAATAGTCCGAAGAAGAGCTTGCTGCCTTGGTTTCTGATTGCTCTCGAGTTTCTGGCCCTTACCTCCCCAAGGATGTTGTGAGGAACATGTGTGCAATAGTAAGTCCTCTCCTCCCCATCCCCGCCCCCAACATGGTTTGAAGTGGGTTTCTTCGAAGTTAAAACCCAAATCCTTAGTTAACTTCAGATGCGGCAACTCAGCCCTCTTGCCAGTATTTCTAGGAGGGTACAAGGCAGCAATTTCCATTTTCCATTTGAAATGAAGTTGGGGTGAGGGTGTGCCGCTCTGCTACAGGTCTTCCTGGTGGAATGCACTAAAAGTCTGTTAATTGTCCAAACAAAACTAAAATAGGCTATTAATCATTTGAATTGGGAAGAAAATCGGGTGTGGTTGATGAAATACAGTGGAAGCAGTTGAGTTTTGTGACCTGTCTCAATAATATCTGGGAAAATCTGAGTCTGTGACATCAAAACCCAAAGGATTTTATTATTTCACTTATTTTGGAAGGCTCCCATTGTATATAGTGTTTCTCATTAAAGAGGAAGGTGTGTATGACATGTGTACCACATCCAACATAGAAGCACATAGTGGTGGGCTCCTTTAAGTTACTAAGGGGAAATTTGGGGGTTGGGTAGGAAGGGCTTTGCTACCCTTAAAGTTAATTTCCCTTTTTTTTAAATAAAAGTATTGCTGATTTGCAATGTTGTGCCAGTTTCTGCTGTATAGCAAAATGACCCGTGTATGTAGGTGTGTGTATATATATGTTTTTTTTTCATACTATCTTTCATCAGTAATTTCTATTAAAAAAGGCTAGAGGAATAGAAAAAGGTTGCAGCATTCAAGTTATGAAATAAATAATATCTTTTATTCAGTTATGATATACCCAAATTCCTAATTGCCTTTCCAGAGAAGGCAAAGAATGGAGGCTTTTGAGCATGGTGGCAATAAAGCTAAAAGTATATTTACATTAAAAAGTTATTAATTGCCAATATTAACAACTTCTGTTTTAAATTCTGGAGTAAAGGTGCACAACCTGGAAAGAGGGCAGGGTGGTGGAATATGAATGAAAGGGGCAGAGTGAGAATTGCACTTAGGCTTGATAGTTAGAGCTTTGTAAAACAACAACAATCATAACAAATAGAGATAATTCATAGAAGTTGGGAGGACTTCCCAACTGCGCCATAATGGGAACTCCTCTTAAGGTGTTTTTTTAGTTTACTTTTATTTTTTTATTTTTTTTTATTTTTGCATTATAGCTGGTTTACAGATTTCTGTCAGATTTTCCAACTGCACCATGTGGTGACCCGATTACATGTACATATATGGATTTGTCACATGTAATTAGATATAGTTCCCTGTGCATTACAGTTGGAGCTCCTTGCTATTCCATTGTTAAAGCAGTAGTTATCCCCACTCCCTCCCACCCTTCCCCCACCCC
>PVHT021183693.1:16513853-16606818 GCA_004024745.2 Catagonus wagneri
AGTTATAAGAGATTTCATAGTTTACTTTTAGAAGCAATGTTGAGTAGTTATGATGCAAGCAACACTGGAAGTCCAATATCTAGTCACTTATGATCGAGCATGATAATGTGAGAAAAAAGAATGTATACGTATATGTGTGACTGGGTCATCTTGCTGTACAGTACAAAATTGATAGAACACTGTAAACCAGCTATATTGGAAAAAATAAAAATCATTATAAAAATAATTTACCTTTTGATTTCCTCATTGACCTATGAGTGTTTTTTTTTTTTTTTTATAGCCTGTTGTTTAGTCTCCATGTGGTTGGTTTTTTTCTCCTTTTCCCATGGTTGATTTCTAGTTTCATGCCGTTGTGGTCAGAGAAGATGCTTGAAGTAATTTCTATGCTCTTAAATTTGAGGTTAGTTTTGTGCCCCAGTATGTGGATTGCTAGAGAATGTTCCCTGTGCACTTGAAAAGAATATATATTGTATTTTTTTGGATGTAATGTCCTGAAAATATCAATTAAGTCTAACTGTTCTACTGTGTCATTTAGGATCTCTGTTGCCTTGTTGATTTCCTGTCTAGAAGGTCTGTCCATTGATGTAAGGAGAGTGTTAGAGTCTCCTTTTATTATTGCATTCTTATTGGTTTCTCTGTTTATGTCTGTTAGTATTTGTATTATGTATTTGGATGCTCCTATATTGCGGGCATATATGTTGATGAGTGTAATATCCTCTTCTTGAGTTGATCCTTATAGTGTCCTTTTTTTATCTTTCTTTATGGCCTTTGATTTAAAGTCTATTTTGTCTGATATTATCTGTCACTTTCTTTTCATTTCCATTTGCATGAGATAGATATCTTTTTCTAGCTTCCCACTTTTGTCCTAAAGTGGGTCTCTTGTAGGCGTCATATTTTAGGCTCTCTCTCTCTTTTTTCCCCCCAGAAACCCTCTTTATTTTTTTCTTTTTAGTGCTGCCCCTGCAGCATATGGAAGTTCCCATGTTAGGGGTCAAATTGGAGCTGCAGCTGCCATCCTATGCCTCAGCTTGTGGCAATGCTGGATCCTTATCCTTAACCCACTGAGTGAGGCCAGGGATCAGCCCAGGTTCTCATGGATACTAGTCAGGTTCTTAACCCACTGAGCCTAACAGAAACTCTAGGAGACCCTCTTTTCTTTGAGACAGTTTTTCTCTTTCAAAGTTGGTTTATTTTTTCTCTTCCCACATCTTAAATACAAAGGGGTCCCCAAGATTCTGGCCTCAGTTGTTGTTTTTAACCTCTTTACATACTCTCTGTGGGTGATACCATTCAGTTTTGAGGTACTAACTGTTGTATAATTGGAAACAATTCCTCTGTCTTTATAATCCAGCAGACCTCTATCCTGACCCCTAGATTAAAAAATACAGCCCCTTCTGGGGCCCCACAGGTCTCCAAACACAGATGATGACTGGAACCATCATCTGCATTTACATTAGTTCCTTCTCCTTCATTCTCCATCTGACTTGGTAACTTCCTCTTTCATTCAGTTGCCAAGAAGGACTGCAAAGCAGAGGCCTTATTGCCACTTTTCTTTTTCTCTCCCTTATATCCAATGAAGCCCCAGCTTCTGGCAGTTTTAGTTCCCCTGTCTTTTATCTGTTCCCTCTCCTCTGCTATAGTTCAGGTCTTCAGCCACTCTTACCTGGACTGTTTTTTTCTTTTTTCTTTTTTTTTCTTTTTAGGGCCACACCTGTGGCATATGGAGTTCCCAGGCTCAGGATCGAATTGGAGCTTCAGCTCCTGGCCTATACCACAGCCACAGCAATGTCAGATCCGAGCCACATCTGTGACCCACACTGCAGTTGGCAGCAACACTGAATTCTTAACCTGCTGAGCGACGCCAGGAATTGAACCTGTATTTTCATGGATACTAGTTGGGTTCTTAACCTGCTGAGCCATAACAGGAACTCTTTACCTGGGCTCTTTTTAACTGAGCACTTTGATTCTGGTCAGACTCATTTTTCATTGAGTTCCCGGAAGTATCTTGTGAGAGTGTACAGTTGACCCTTGAACAACATGAGCTTAAATTGTAGGGGTTCACTTATATGCAGATATTTTTTCAATAGTAAATCTGTGGTACTATGTGGTCTGTGGTTTGTTGAATCCAAGGCTATGGAAGAACCAAGAGTACAAAGGGCCAACTGTAAGTTATACATGGATTAACGTGCTCCACATTATATTTTACTAGATCACTCCTCTTTTGTGGCTCCTTGTTGCTTGTGAGATAAGGCCAGTCTTTGGGTGGTATCACGAGACCCTCTAGTCTTACCTGCCTACCTCCCCACCTGCCTCCTGCTGCTCCTTCTCTGGCACTTTTTTTCACATTCAACAATGCTGTAGTTCTCTGGCCTCTATTTTTCTAGCCTTTGATCCTTTGTTCAGGTTGTCCCCTCAGACCATCCCCCCTCTGTCGTTGCATGAAGACATATTTTTTCTCTCTCCTAGGACAGCTTAGGTGTCACCCTCTGGGGAAAGTCTTGCTTTCGTTTAGGTAACCTTCATAGGAGATTTAAAATATTCAGCGCTTATGTCTATCATTGCATTTAGCCTATTTCTTCCCCCCCCCACTTCTAAATAGTGTTTAAACATCTCTTTCCCTATACTGGACTTAAGGGCAGGAATAAATATACATATTTTGTATCTCCTGTGCTGAACTCAGAACTTAACACATTTTAACTCAGTCAATAGTTATTGAATTAATCTTGAATGAATGAATGAATGATTGAAATTCAACAACTGTGTGTACATAGATAAGCACAGCATTGTTGATTTAGAAAATATCTCAGGAAGAATCTTTTATTAAACCAAATATAAATACAAATTCACATTCTTGTTTATACTGATTAAAGATCTGAAGCAGAGAATCTTGGAGAATTCTGCATTTTTCTGCCATTCTGTTTTTCCATCGGTCTGATTTTCTTTGAAAGTGTTGGAAAATGTTAAACAAACTTGAATCCTATTACTATGATGCTACTGAAAGGTTAAGAGATTAAGAGAGAAGTAGCGACAGGTGGTAGGGAAGAAGGGGGTAGACTGTGGGTTTAGGATGGAAATGTTCCAAAATTAGGTTATGATGATGGTTGTACAACTATAAATATAATAAAATTCATTGATTTATTTTTAAAAAAGAGAGGAAAATTAGTAAATGTAGATGGGCACATTGGAATGGCTTCTTTAAAATCTACTTTCAAAGCTGTTCTAAAACCATTTTAATAAAGAAAAGTTAACCAGTTCTTTTGAACCACCCAGGAGTCATAGATAGCTTACTCTACTTTCAGGTGATATTACTTGAAGGAAGGGACATAGCAGTTGTGGTACCTTTATGTGAATTTCTTTGTGGAGCAGTCATTCTATATATAGAGTGGCCCAGCTCTTGAATTAGTGTGTTACCGGTAGAGTCTCTTAAAGGACTATGTTTATTGGTTGACACTGTAATAATAGCAATGCAAGCCTGGTAGGTGATATACAGCCTTTGATCATTGTTCCATATTACTGAGCCTTCATCCACACTCAATCCATCGTCCAGCACAGTTACCTGCATTAGGAAATGAGGGCCAGATTTTGTTCAGCAATGCATATGATAAGTTCAGTCTTCTATGCCTGGAACCAGGTGATGATATGGTTAGTCTATATTCAAGTGGAGAATAATTTATTGTGAATTTTGGCATGCAATTTCACCCCTGCTGGTTTAGAAACTCATTACATGGTGGAGGTGATTGCTAATCAAGATTTCTTGGCCTTATTGTCTCCCTGATAAGTCTTCTCACCCCTCCCACTCTGTGTATTTTATCCCAATTTTCAGCTGCTATCAGCATGTTGCACATCTTGCCACAAGTAATAAAACATTAGGGAGGGTTGTGTGATATTTTAAAATATTAGGGAATAGTTGTAAATCATGTAAATGATTTTCCTTTGGGTTTTCTGATCATGACATCTCTGTAATGGGAATGTCTGAATCTGAGGCATTAGGGTATTAAAATAGTCCATTATCTGGAGACCCATCTTCTCATTGGTCTATAAAAACTTGAAAGGGGCCTTATCGTGCCTATTCCATTGCCATCCATTCTTGGAACTATGACAAAGGGGAGCAGGGTAGAGCTAGTTGGTATGGAATTGTGTTTGTAGCTGACATGGTATGGTGTAATTTCAGGGCATTGAGAAATGGGAGAGGAGGTTGATGAAATGGGACTTAAAGTGGAACCACATGGGAAGTGTGTTACATGTGTTTTTACTCTTAATTATTTCACAGTAATTACTAGAAAACAATTGCAATTTGGTGTGTAATTTTAATACTTAAATCCATTAACATGAAATTAATAAGTTAATTCATATTTCTCCCAAAACAATAGCATTTATACTTCTGTGTATTTTGCACAAATATTACTGCTTTTAGTATTATCTTAAATATTTATTTTGCAGATTTAAGAGTGTGACTCTTCTTTATCCTTGGAGGGTTTTGTTGTTGTTTTGATACCTATGATTTTAGCAAAGTGTTAGGGAACAATATTGTGTGTAAATAGTGGGTGCATGGTGTACTTTTTAAATATGTTAACAGTGTTGCAAAATGTAATATTAAATTTTCATAATTTATTTTTAAATACCTCCAGGGAAGGTTGCTATTTAAAGAAATCCTCAGGGAAGGATTTTGTAAAGCAAATTCCTACCACCTAATCACAATGTTTATATGTTGGGTTTGCTTAAAGCAATGGTTGCAGTTATATGTAAAACAGAGTTTTAGAGTCCAATTGAAAGTGTTTCTAGATTGTGGATAAATTCCATGGTAAGGTTATTTAGCTTTAATTCTCAATGAGATTTTATAGCACAAAGTGTTTTTTTTTTATCACACCTGAAACATAAAATATATACTGCTTGACCGCAATAAAAATAAAATAAATCTGAACTCGAAAGTCTATTTAGGTGAGAACACAGGAGGCCATTTCTCTGCTGAGAACACATCGCCCCTTTAGCCCTCCAGGCCAGGGCAGCGTTTCCCTTCCACACCAGCTGTGTGGCCTGTGCCCTGGGACTGAGCAGAGCCCCCTCTGGACGGGAGCCTGTGACTTACTGGGCCTCTCCTACCTCCAGGAGCAGCGCTCCCCAGTTGTGGCTGCTCCAAGTTGAAATTTGAAGTCATGAAATGTTCAGGATGTTTTTTTTTCTCAAATTAAAATGATGTTTGCTCCATGTCTTACCCAGCTTTGCAGAGCGATGTGCAGGTCAGAAGTCGAAGCTGTGTTCATCTTTACTCAGGATGACCTGTGCTGACCTGTACCATGTCCTCTGACTGGCACTTTGCTTGGTCTCATGCACTTCCTAAAATACTTTGATGTTTTGTGAATTTCTGGCTCCAAATTATACTTTAACAAATTAAAAAAACGAGGAAACTCAAAGCAGAACAAAAAACTCTCGCCAGGAGCCAGCTGCCAGTTCTGTCAGGTGTTTGTTACCTTAGTGAGTGGCTGATTCCACCTCGTTTGGCATTTGATAAAATGTCATCACATCTATGGCAGGCCAGCTGCCCTCAATATCAAGCTCATTGGTAGAGCTGCTGTTGGGGTAGGGTTAGGGTGGCCTTGCCCACTCTCTTTAGCTCCCTTATCCAGTCTTCACTGTGGCCACTTTTGGTAGAGTTTAGAAAAAGACTTTTTTTTTTTTGTGTATGTTTCTCAGCCCTATGGAGGTGAGAGAACCAGAGATACACAGATGTGTGCAAATTGACAATGTTTGATTGTCTTAGGATAAGGCAATATGATTTATATAATATAACTAATAAAAATGCTAATACTCATGTTACTAAGTTTTAATATTGCGTATATATACATATCATTTATAAAATAGGAAAAAAAACCACTATGACAAAACAGTGGACAATTTAAACTGAAAGAAAAATAATTTCAAGGCAGTGTAGTCCCCTTTCAGCAGACTTCATCAGGTGATATGGATGGCAGTGACCTAGGGCCCAGAGAGTTTGAACAGAACCTAGACATCCTGCCTAGATGAGGTCATTGCCCTCTAATTTTAGGTGCAAGGAGGAGACTGACCTCATGTTGACAAGTGGCAATTTGTTTAATAATCTAGGGAGAAATTTTCTAAAACAAGAGTTCCTGTTCTGGGTTTAAAGTTCATATATGGAACTGACCCTTGAAATCATATGCAAACTTTTGTTTGCATGTGTGAATATTTCTAGGGATAGGTTTGTGTGTGTGTACATTTTTCTGGGGATTGGGTCTATTTTGTGTGTGTGTGTGTGTGTGTGTGTGTGTGTGTGTGTTTCTTTTTAGGGCCACAGGTGTGACATATGGAAGTTCCCAGGCTAGGAGTTGAATCCAAGTTGCAGCTGCTGGCCTATGCCGCAACCATAGCAGCTCAGTATCTGAGCCTCATCTGTGACCTGCACCGCAGCTCACAGCGATGCTGGATCCTTAAACCACTGAGCAAGGCTCAATCCTGTATCCTCATGGATACTAGTCAAGTTCATTACTGCTGAGCCGTGACAGCACTCTTGGTTTTATATTTTTTATCATATTCTCAAAAGGATATGTAAATACTCACATGTCTTAAACCATTTAGGGTTTTAGATCATAGGGTTGGAAGCTTATACTATTATTCAAAACTTTTTACGCCACCTGATTGTTGGTCCCTTCCTGCAGGAGGTTTGGAGTCCCACTCCACTGGTATTGCAATTGGTCATGCAGTTTGCTTTGGCCAATGAGATGTGAGTGGAGGTGACACATGCTACTCCTGAGCAAAAGCTTTAAGAGCCATTGAGTGGTTCCATCATTACTTTTGTGCCTCTGGTGGAAGACTGACATGTCCCAGAGAGGGGCTATGCCTGCTGCCTGGCTGGGGATGGAGATTCCAGAGCTGAAGCTGATGACTGAACATGTTACATGCGGGAGAAACAGACTGTTGTTGTAAGTCATTGAGATTTGGAGGGTCTTTGCAGCTGGCAGTATAACTTAACCTGAACTGACTGATCCAACATGTGGCAGCCTGAATTACATTCAGAATCCAGCAGGGCACACTGGCAAGCCCTGGTGTAATGAGCTTCCTGTGGTCTGGCACATTTAAAAGTGACACATTTTCCTATGGATTCTTTGTGGTCCTTTAAGATTCCCCAATGGAGTCAGAAATGAGACCAGGCCTGTGGTTAGTTTATTAAGAGTCAGGGAGTTCATTTTGTTGGTTCAGAATCCTCTCTGGAGGAAGTCACTTCAGGCCTATTTCTCCTGTCTGCCTAGCGGCTAGTATGTGCAGGCAAGTATTACTGATATGAGGAGTGTCTGAGGTCAGGAATAGCTCTCTGAAGCATAACACAAACCACCTAACACACTAGGTGTGGACAGATTGAAAGATTATGAGGTGCATATCATTTGTGGTGCAAAGTACAGTACAGATTCATTTTCTAAAATGATCCCTTACTCCAGGCATAACAAGGGTGAAGAATAGGTGTTACCACAATAGAGCACAACGAAAGGCCACCCAAGAAAGTAAACAGATTTCAGAGGTGACTCATAAACAAAGCACTACCTTCCAGAAAATAAAAAAGTCATCTATTACCCACACAAAGTGCATAATAATAAGGACAAGCACTTTATCACTTCATGTTTAATGGCTAGAGTTCAGAATTCCCACAAGGGAAATACTGCAGAACCTCATACTTTAGTCAGAATGGGCTGCACGTGAATCAAAGAGTGGTTCTATCTTTAGAGAGATTTGATGTATTCTTAACTATTGCTTCCACTAAGCAGTTAACAGTTTTTAATAATCTTACCGTTTAAAAAATTGTACTAAGGTAATTGTCCGTATTGACTTAAAATGGGGAAAGTTGGTGGGCAGCTCAGAAAAGATCTGCCCTGAAGCTTTTTACTCAATGGAAAATGATTCTAGGAAACTGTCACTATAGTTACTAATACTCCAAGTGGATTAATAATTTCTTCCTAATCAAATACATGTTAAGAAAATGTTCAATTTCTCTTCATCACAGATTATAAGACTTCATTTACTTTATGGGATTTACTCGTTCATTCATTCATCCATTTAACATTTACTAATTGCCTGCTCTTTGCTAAGGACTATTCTTGGAACTGGAGCTCAGCAAGAATCTGCCCACAAGGTGGTTACATTCTAATGGGAGAATAAGACAAATTAAGTAGCAGCAACAAAAATAAATATGTAATATGTCAGATGGCGATACTCTGAAAATTATAAAGTGGAATAATAAGTAATAAAGAATTATGAGCATGAGATACTATTTTATACAGAGTGGTCAGACTGGCAGTTCTTACTGATTGGGGGCATTTGAAAGCCCTAAGTGAAGTGCAGGACTAGCCAACTAAATGCCTATTGGAGGAGTAAGGAATTGGTGTGGTATGTAAATTGAATTTTATTTTAATCATATTATGGAAACTTCTTAGAAATTTTTCCCCCTAAGTGAATCTCTCTCTAAAATGAAGAACCCATTGGTAAAATGAGCAATTATGCCTTAAAATAATCTGCATCATAAGTACAAGTTTCCACATTGAATTCATTTTAAGTAAGTATTTAGGGTAAGATGTTATAGATGAATGATGGACAAGAAGAAGAGTTAGAATGAATGAAAAGTCTTTGATGAATTTTTTTTAAAGATCTATTATTTTAAATTGCCTGTAATAAGCAAATCAACAGTGTTGCATGATTGAGGCTCTTATATTACCTTTTTGATTAATAATCAGAATGATTTATTATTGGCATGTGCAAATCACATAAATGCTTTCAAAATATCTGACAGCCCTTAAAAAGTGATTTCTCTAGTTAGATTAACATTCTCTTTGTACTTTTATGTGCTCTGAGGATGTGCTAGAAATATTTTTCAAAACGAATGAAGACATAACTCAGGCCTCAGGTAGGTTATCACAATTTCCAAATAAAGGTGTTTAAACCTGTAAGATTTGGTTTAATCTTATGCTCTTCCCTTTAGTTTAATCCTTCCTGGATTCAGTGATTGCTTTTAAAAGAAACAGATCAACAAAACCTGTTAACAGAATACATGAATTATCAAACTTGTTATCACCTTAAGTATCCCTTTTGTATAATAAACTTTGACTTTATAACAAAAATTGCATGATCGGGTGGTTGCAGTTCAAACCTTGGGGAACGTGAGCTTTCACAATTGCTATTTTAGAACATTTAGACCATCTGGTGGTTGTTAATTTGTCAAAGAGCACAGCCAATGTGAAGGTGAGCAATCAATATAAGAAATACTGTTCCTCGCTCCCTTCACTTCCTGCAACGTTCCCTTAGCCCCTTTCAGTAGGTACAATAAATGACAGATGTGGAAGAGGAAGAATTAGACCCTTCGTTTTAGCATTTATGACTAGGATTGGAGATTCGGGGGCAGTGCTTATGGGATACAGTCATTTCCTCCCCTCCCCACCATAGAATAACACTCAGTGAGTTATCCAGATTATTATACTTTCTGTGACAAGTTTACTCTTTACAGCCACCTTTCTTAGGGTTACCTGAGATGCTGTTTTTGCATGTGTTTTTTCTGTTGAGTTAAATAACACAGCTGTTACTTTTAATATGTAAAAAATTTGTCCTTCATGGTAGAATGGTATTTTATAAGCAAAACGCTTCACCTTTAATTTACAGGTGTAGCAGACCACACTCTTTGTCTTAAAACAATATCCCAGTCTGGTTTCTCTTTTCTGTGAAGTGTTTCTTGTCTGTATTGTCCCCCTCCAGAGCCTGTTTGTTCATATCTAGGGCTTGAAATAGGACTTGGCAGTATTACAAAATCAATGGATCCTCTGTAGAGCACCAAACACAATCCAAGTGGTGGAGATTGAGGGGTCAAGCTTTTCCTCCTGGTTCCAGAAAAGCTGGCAAGCTCTCTGTGTTCCTGCTTTCAGCCTCCTGGATGCTTGCTTTTAAAATGGGTTTTCTCCCTGCATTTTTGACTTTTATACTTGTTGTATTAGTTTCCTAGGGCTGCTATAACAAATTACTGTAAGTGGTGCAGCTTAAAACAGCAGATATTGATTCTCTCACATTTCTGGAGGTTAGAAGTCTGATATCAGGATGTCACCAGGGCCATGCTTTTTGACAAGGCTCCAGGGAAGAATCTTTCCTGGATGCGTCCAGCTTCTGGTGTTTTTCAGCAATCCTTGGGTTCCTGTGTTAAAGATGCGTTGCTTCAACCTCTGCCTATTATCACATGACATTCTCCCTGTGTGTCTTTGTTTTCACATGGTGTTCTTCTCTCTGGACCTCTGTCTGCATTTCTTTCTAAGGGCAACAGTCATTGGGTTAGGGCCCACCCGAAATCAGTATGATCTCATCTTACCTTAAAACATCTATAAAGACTCTATTTCCAATCAAGATCCCATACTGAGGTTCAGGATGGGCATAACTTTTGGGGGGATACTCTTCAACTTGCACATGTACAGAACTGTTTTTCCCAGAGCATTTACATGGCCAAATATAATCAATTTTAGTCTAAGCTTTTTCTTTTGGTAAATGTTTCAAATACATAGCATAATTTTCTTCTTTTTTCTTTTATAATTCTTTTTTGAGGTTTAACCTACTTGCAGATAGGTCCATAAATTGTGAGTAAATTTTTACGGAATGACCACAGCCATGTTACTACCACTCAGATCAAGAAATGGAGCATTACCAGCAACCCAGAAGCCTCCATGGTGCCGCTTCCCAGTCATTGTTCCCCATTCACCCAGAATGACATTTATTATGACTTCTATCAGCATAGATGAGTTTTGCTTGTTTTTGAACTTCATAGGTATGTATTCTTTTCTGTCTGGCTTTTTTGACCCACCTTTATGACTGTGAGTTTCATCCATGTTATAGTACATAGTTATAGTTTGTTCATTCTCTTTGTGAGACAATATTCCTTTCTATGAATGTGCTGCTACTGTTTTCCTTGCTATTGCTGTTAGACCTTTGAGTTACTTTTTTTTAAAACAGATTTTTGATTATGAATAACATTTAGTGAATATTTTTGAGTATGTTTTTGGATGCACATAGAAATGTGTCTGTGTTTGGTACATGTTTAAGGGTAGAATTGTCAGGTCACAGGGTGTGTGTTTACTTAGTATTAGCAGATACTCTTAAGTTTTCTAAAGTGGTGGCACTAGTTTACACTCATACGAACAGCATATAAGAGTTTCAGTTGGTCTGCATTTTTGCCAATACTTGAATTAAAAAAGATTTAGCCTTTTTGGTAAATATGTAATGATACTTCATTGTGTTTTTAATTTGCATTTCTCTGTTGACTAATGATGTTGAACAACTTTTAATGTGCTGATTTGCCCTTCAGATGTCATCTTTTGTGTAGTGTCTTTTAAGTCTTTTGCCCCTCATTTTATTGAATTTAGCTATCTTTTTATTATCAGTTTATAATGGCATTTTACATATTCTGGATATTATTTCTTGTCAGATGTATGTAGTTCAAAAATCTCTGAGGCTGTGTTAATGGTGTCTTTTGATTGAATGTAAGTTCATAACTTTCAGTCAGTTTATCAGTCTTTCCCTTTATCATGAGAGCTTTTTATAACTTGAAGAAATCTTTGCTTGCCCCAAGGTCATGAAGATATTATCATATGTTATCTTCTAGAAGAGTTATTTTTTACGTTTTACATTTAGGCCTGCAATCCGTTAGGGCTGATTTATATGTCTATGGGAAATAGAAGTCAAGGTTGTTTTTTTCCATGTGATATCTAATTGATCCAGCACCATTTATTGAAAAGATCATACTCTCTCACTTTTATTGAAAATAGGGTGACTGTGTATGTGTGGGCGAGTTCCTGGACTTTTTAGTCTGTTGTATTTGTTTAACTTTGTGCCAATACTATTTTGTTTTTATTACTATAGCTTTAAAATTAATCTTTATCTAGTAGTATAAAACTTCTAAGTTTGATATTCTTTTTAAATAGTGGTGGCTGTACTTGGCTTTTTACTTGCTATTATTTACGTGCTGTTATATACATCCTGCCTTATGTGCCTTTGAAGTGACCATCTCCTCTACCTTGAACACTCTTCAGATTTCCTCATATTTAACTCCTTCTAGTCTTTGGTGAAATGTTATCTTCTCAAGGTTGCCTCTCTGCTTTACGATTGAATGATTAAATCTAACCTCATCATCTTTTCTGCTTTAGCACTTCCAATCTGTTTTACCCTGCTCCATTTGTTTTCCTCCAACATTTATCAGCCTCTAACATCCTAGATATTAAATATTTACTATGTTTAGAATCTGTTACTTCTTTATCACTACAGTGTAAACTCTGCAGGGGCAGGGTTTGTTGTCTGTTTTGTTCACGGATGTATCCCCAGTTTCTACACTGGCTCTGGCACTTAGTAGGTCCATAATAAATATTTGTCGAATGTATGTTAATCTGATGTCATTCTTTTAAGTAAGGTGCTTTCGCTATTATCAAACAGCATATGGTAAAGCTCATACTCTTCGCAAAGCAGAATATATTCTTCATGAGCTCCTCCTCTTTCTTTTGTCCACCTTTTTAGCCTCTCCATCCCTCTGTTCCCTGAATCCCACCCATACTTAACTAGTAATTCCTGAAACATAACTGGCTTTCTCACATTTCTTGGCATCATCTTCGTCAGCACCCATTGCTTTGTAATCACTTTTAGGCATTAAAACAATTTCATATTCAGATGTGAACAACCCAGACTTTATTGTCTGATTCATTGTCAAGCTTCAGCCCCGTGCCCTGCTAAGGACATCAGGTCAGGGACCTAGAGTGGAGAAGGCAGTGTGGTTTACTGTTTCAGTCTCTGTCCTTCTCCTACCTGTGCTTCTGTTGTCTCCCAAGTCCAATGAAGAAGGAAAGAGAAAGGGTGGGGTCTATCATCAGCTGAGGTTGTGATTTAGCTGTTGGTGACTTCTCCGAGACAGATGCTCACATGCATGTCACACCCCATGCCTCCCTCATCCAAGAGCTCTGAGATGCACAGAATGCTGACATGGATAACATCTGCCCCACTTAGCACCTTTCTGCTGGGATATTCTTATATTGGCAAAGCCTTCTTGGGCAGGATTCTTTTAAGATGTCTTGAAAGAGATGCTTGGTGTAAATCTCATCTGCACAAAGACAGACCTGCCATCTAAGGTGTAATTGTCAATATAGTTTATTTTTACCTCTTCTCTTCTTATCCTGAACCATGAGGAAATGAGGTAGAATCTAAGGAATGATTTGAATCTGTGGACCTAACAGAGTAGTAGAAATGGTCTTAGGTGAGACTCAGTAAGTGACCTCTGGCTAGATACAAGTTTCCAAACCTTGGTCTTCTTAATGTTCAGATGAGCAAGTAAGTATATAAATAAATAGTCATTCTATCACTGGTTAGCTGTGTAAAGTAACAGTTACTTGATCTCTCTGGGATTCAAATTCATCATCCATAAAATGATATGATTAAATTTTTAAGTTAATGTTTAGCTTTAGTGGCCTGTGATTCCCTTTGATTCTCTGTCTATTTCTTGGATACGCCATGGAGATGGGGCTTTGCAAGTGCCTTTGTTTTACTCTTTCTACAATATGGCAGTTCTAGGACTCTGAACATTTTTTTTTTCCTTCCTTCCTTCCTCCCTCCCTTCCTTCCTTCCTTCCTTCCTTCCTTCCTTCCTTCCTTCCTTCCTTCCTTCCTTCCTTCCTTCCTTTTTAGGGCTGTACCCATGGCATATTGAAGTTCCCAGGCTTAGGGATCTAATGGAAGCTGCAGCTGCCGGCCTACACCACAGCAATGCCAGATCAGAGCTGTAGCCTAAAATGAAGCTCACAACAACCCAGGATCCTTAACTCGCTGAGCAAGGCCAGAGATTGAATCTGCATCCTGATGGATACTAGTCAGGTTTGTTACTGCTGAGCCACAATGGGAACCCCTGAAACATTGGTTTTGAAATTTACATTGAATCATTAATAAAATACTATTTGTGGAGAGTAAGTTAGGACATAGTGGGGAAACCTTGGAGTTCCTGTCGTAGCTCAGTGGAAATGAATCTGACTAGTATCCATGAGGGTGCAGGTTCAATCCCTGGACTCGCTCAGTGGGTTAAGGATCCAGCATTGCCGTGAGCTGTGGTGTAGGTTGCAGATGAAACTTGGATCCTACGTTGCTGTGGCTGTGGTGTAGGCCAACAGCTCTGATTCTACCCCTAGCCTGGGAACCTCCATATGCTGTTGGTGCAGCCCTAAAAATACAAAAAAAAAAAAAATGAAGACCTCAAATAGGGAGAAGTACATCCTTTTCTCTGCCAGTGGCAGGGTGGCCACTACGATGAAGAGAGTGGCTTGGCAGTGTGTGCCAGGCTTGCCTGCCATGGGTTTTAGAAAACGGGGACTGCTCACTAGAAGGGGGTGATATATCTTCCTGACAAAGTTCCTGCCAGAAGAGAACGTACATAACTCAGCCCTGAGCCTTTCTATGAGCTCTGCCAAATCCGACAGGCTGGTAACAAAACACTGAAAAGAAAGTAATGTCAGTCCAACCTAGCAATGGCCAATACTGCACCTTAATTATGCTACCTAGTGACAAAAGCTATTTATTAAGCTTGAAATAAAGTGGTTTTAAAGTCAGAAATTTATGTGCCAGCCAGTCAGAGAGGTTGTAATTTTGGGGGCATTGCTTTAAAGGGACGTAAACTAAAATGAAAACCAATTGGAGAGCTAAGCTACTTTATATATGCACAACAGCTCCATCGGTTTTGTGTTTGGTCCTTTCTGACTCCTCCACCATGCCCTCGCACATATTTCTAGCCAAGTACATCACATCATTTAAGCCAAGATCCCATCCTGGAGCCAAAAGGAAGACATCAGTATTAAGTCCTTTATTCCATTTATTCACCAAATATTTATTGTATTAAATCGAGTATTGTTGAAAAGAAGGCTGAGGAGATATGGAAGAATCACCTCATTTATTCAACAAATATACTGATCATCCATTGATTGCTGAGAGATAAGTCCTGATTCTGGTCTTAGATAATCCCTGTAAATCCTGACTTCCCTTCGAGACCCTAGTGAGCTTGGGTTGCACAATGTGACTTTTAAGCACAAAGCTGAGCATATTGCCTTCCAGAAAGAGGGCCTCTCTCTTGTTGGTACTTCTCATGTTGCCAGGCTAGGACTTGGGAACACTAGGCTCACAGATACCTCAGACACATGACTGGGTGGCTTGTCTATTCCTCAGGCCGGGGGGAAGGTGAGACACCCTGGAGCCAGGTACTGCCTTCTTACCACACACTTGGCTGGAGTGGAACTGGCTGGGGTGTGATAAAGTGTTCAAAGTAGTCACCCGAGGCAACTCAGATGAGCAGCAACATGGCAGGAAGGACAGAAGCAGAGGCAGCAGGAGGGAAGAGAAGGACAAAGCACTTGCTATACGCTGGAAGGAGCAATTTTTTCCTCAAAAAACCCAATGTGATACCTGATGTCTAGTTTCTTTCTCAGGTGGATCTGTTAAAAATTACATTAAACATGACCTAGCAATTCCATTTCTGGGAATTTATCCAAAGGAAGAGAAAATACTACAAAAGATAGGTGCACCTCCATGTTCATTGCAGCATTGTTTACAATAGCCAAGACATGGAAGCAACCTAAGTGTCCATCGATGGATGAGTGAATGAACATGTGGCATACACACATATACACACAATGGACTATAATTCAGCTGGAAAAGGAAGTTTTGCCATTTGCAACAACATAGATGGACCTTGAAGGCATTATGCTAAATGATACAAGACAGAGAAAGACAAATACTGAATGATCTCACTTATACATGGAATCTAAGGAAACAAAAAGCAGTAAAGCTCCTGAAATCATAAAGAGAATAGGCTGGTGGTTGCAAGAGTCAGGGGGTAGGGGAAATGGGTGAAGGTAGTCAGAAGGTCCATACTTTCGGTTATAAATAAGTCATGGAATGTAATCTGCAACATGGTGACTGTAGTTAATAGTACTGTATTGTATACTTGAAAGTTGCTAAGAGAGTAAATCTTAAAAAGTTCTCATCACAAGAAAAAAATTGTAACTGTATGATGAGCGATGTTAACTAGACTTATTGTGGCAATCATTTTGCATTATATATAAATACTAAACCATTATGTTGTACACCTAAAACTGATATAATGTTATATGTCAATTATTTCTCAATAAAAATCCCATTAAACTTATAAAGCATATAGAACTATAACTCTTCAGAACTGATAGGGCTGTTTGGGTTTCTGTGAACTGAACTGGGTATCTACTTACCAGCATTATCATAAAATTAGCCACCATTAATTATTTTACTATAAAAACATCAAGAAAGGGTCCCCCTGGTGGTA
Source organism: Catagonus wagneri (assembly GCA_004024745.2). Classification (NCBI taxonomy): domain Eukaryota; kingdom Metazoa; phylum Chordata; class Mammalia; order Artiodactyla; family Tayassuidae; genus Catagonus; species Catagonus wagneri. Next base: position 16,530,202 of record PVHT021183693.1, read on the forward strand.
TAGCAATAACGAACCCTACTGGTATCCATGAGGACTTGGATTCGATCCTTGCCCTTGCTCAGTGGGTTAAGGATCCAGCGTTGCCGCTAGCTGTGGGGCAAGTCACAGATTGAGCTTGGATCTGGCATTGCTATGGCTGTGGCTTAGGCTGGCAGCTGCAGCTCAGATTCGAGCCCTAGCTTGGGAACTTCCATATATCACCAGTTTGGCCCTAAAAAGAATAAAAAACATCAAAAAGTGTGCCAAAGAGTGTAAAATACGAAATTTTTTCCCTTATCTGTCCCCACCAATCCTACTTAATGGAGTATTTTGCTGTTAACAGTTTCTTATGTATCTCCTAGATATCATTTACATATGTATGTGTAATATGTGTTACATATATATGTTACATATATATGTGTAATATATTTACATATATATGTGTAATATATATGTGTAATACATATATATGTGTATATATGTGTTATGTATCTCCTAGATATCATTTACATATATATGTGTAATATATGTGTGCATATATATATATATATGCACACACACATATAATACATATATGTATATAGTACATGTAATGTAGGTACAGATTCTATGGGCATCATGGGGATGTAAGCATTTGAAGTCCCACTAAAGGAGGTGAGGAAGGGAGACAGATGTGGCGATCAGGAGGCATGTTGGGGAGCCGGTCAGGCCAAGGGACCAGCATGTGCAGAGTCCTGGGATGGGATTGTGCCTGGGGCGTTTAAGGAGCAGCAAAGAGGCCATGGGATTGGAGTGGAGGTGGAGTAGGGCAGAGAATACACTACACTTTGTGGGTTTTGGCAGGGATTTGGGCATTTACTCTGAATTAAATGAGCTCCGTGAGCAGAGGCATGACGTGACCTGACTTAAAGGGAGAATTGTGTAATGACCCAGGTGAGAGATGGTGGTAGCATGAACCTTAATGGTAGTGGAGTAGAAAAATTGTTGGATCCCGGACATATTTTAGAGAAATAGCTAACTAATGTGATTTGTTTTTGGCTTGCTTGTGGGGTGTGAGAGAATGAGCACATAGGGCAAATTCCAGATTTGGTGACTGAACAGTTGGAAGAACAGGGTTTTTGTTTTGTTTTGGCCATGCCAGTAGCATGTACAAGTTTCTGGGCCAGGGATTGAACCTGTGCTACAGTAGCTACCAAGCTGTTGCAGTAACAACATTGGGTCCTTAAACCACTGTGCCACAAGGGAACTCCACGGACAGGGTTTTAAATTCACAGCCGGGCCAATATTCAGAACCAAGTCTGCTGGGCTGCAGGGCTATGCTCCTTCCTCCACATCTTCCCTCCCGGGGACCACATAGCCATCCATAACAATGTGCGGTGGTAAAATTCTGTGCTCCAAGGAAAAGAACACGATTTCAGAATATTGCCTTTTATTAAGTTGGGGACTTTTTGGCCCAAATCGATTGTAGTGTCTGAGAGCATGTTAAGGGGCCATTTCTGGTATTTAAAAGGTGCTTATTAGAACGCGGTCTATTCATCCCTGGAACTCTGGACTCACTTGTTGGGAATGTCTGCACTGGACCATTAATCTAGAGTCTTGCATTTCTGCTTTGTGTGACCACATTCTCTGTGCCCTGAGTTTCACTATGCTTTCTTGTCTATCGACTGCTGTCTGTGTCTTATAATGAAAACACAGTGAAGACAAATGTGCTATTTATAATTTTCTTCCTGGAGCCATTTCAATTAAAAGTTAATTAAATGTCTTCACATCATAATTTTAAAGTATTCTTTCAGTAATAGTGAGACAGTGTGAGAGCTGTAAGAATCCCCGAGTCTAAAATAAACTTATGCAAATACTCTTTCAAAATGCCACTTTGTGTGTAGACAGCATTACTTAAACATGATTAGTACTTTTGTCTCTTTATTAATTTCATTAACTAAGGTATTGAAAGGATGAGCTCGTGATTAGGAGTGTTCAGATGAGGCATTCTTCGGGTGTTGGAGTACAGCGTTGGAGTGGGTTGTTGACCCTCATGCAGCTCTCTTTGCCTTAGAGCCGTGCTTCTCATGTTCTGGTGGCTCCAGGGAAACACCTGAATTGCCAAGGAGGAACACAGGCTTTTTGGAATAGGGCCTGGGACTTTTGCATTTTTATGAAGTTTCCCACGTGATTTTGATATCCACCAGAGTGTGAAAACCACTGCTTCAGAGCATCAAGCTGCATTACTGTTGCAGGTCAGGGATTCTGGACTTTAAAAAGAATTGATTTAAAAATTGAAAAAAACCTTTTATTAAAGTATAGTTGATTTACAACGTTCCTTTAATTTCTGTTCTACGGCAGAGTGATCCAGTCGTCCATATACATATATTCTTTTTTTTTCGTACTGTCTTCCATCATGTTCTAACTCAAGAAATTGGACATCGTTCCCTGTGCTGTACAGTAGGACCCCATTACTTATCCATTCTAAATGCAATAGTTTGCATTTATTAACACCAGACTATCAGTCTATCTCACTCCCTCCCCCTTCCCCTTGGTAACCTTGAGTCTGTTCTTCATGTCCGTGATCTGTTTCTGTTCTGTAGAGAGGTTCATCTGTGCCATATTTTAGATTCCACATGTAAGTGATATCTTATGGTATTTGTCTTTCTCTTTCTGATTGACTTTACTTAGTATGAGAATCTCTAGTTGCATCCATCATGCTGCGAGGGGGCAAATTTGCTGTGTGCTGCCCAAGGCCGCTCAGGTGCTTTAGGTGTGATATCTTATTCCTTGTATTCCATGAGCGTGGGAGTGTCATTTATGAAGTGACCGGCATCAGCAGGGGCCCCCAGAACTTCATGCCTAGTTCCCTCACACACTCTTTCCTTTGAGAATGAGCTGTGGAATTCTGGAGTTCCTTGATAAGAGTTGTGGAATTCTTTTTTTTTTGCCTTTTGTCATTTTATGGCCGCGGGTTTATGGCCGCACCTGCGGCATGTGGAGGTTCCCAGGCTAGGGGTCTAATCGGAGCTGTGGCCACTGGCCTGCGCCGCAGCCACAGCAATGCAGGATCCGAGCCGCGTCTGCAACCTACACCACAGCTCACGGCAACGCCGGATCGTTAACCCGCTGAGCAAGGGCAGGGATCGAACCCGCAACCTCATGGTTGCTAGTTGGACTCGTTAGCCACTGCGCCACGACGGGAACTCCAAGAGTTGTGGAATTCTGGAGTTCCTTTGATATGTGGATTTGTGCCATTGCAGTTCTCTCATTTCCCTGCTAAATGCATCTCCTGCTGTGGTAGCTCCCAAGTCTTTTTCTACCCAGGATCCCGTGATGGCTGTAAGTGGCAGGGGCCTGTGTAGAACAACTCAGGCTGCAGTCCCCCCAAATCCAAGGTGATGGGGGGATGCTAATCTACAGTCAGGGAGGATGGAGTTTTTGCAGGGTTTGGGCTTTTTAGGTCCATGTCTTATTTCCACTCTGGGGAAGAAAGATATTCTTGGGCTTCTCTGTAATAGCAACTGTTAGTGAGTGCCTAGTACTCTTCCAAGTGCTTTATATGTTATATCTTAATTAATCCTCACAAATTCCACTGAGAGCTTATTATTTTCCCTGTTTTTAAGGAGAAGGAAATGGGAGTACAGAAAACTTGCTCACAACCACCCCACCTAGTTGTGGGAGCTAGATTCAAACGCAGTCTGTCTGGCTCCAGAGTTTATCATTTTAACTGTTATGCTCTGCTCTCTCCCACTCTAGCGAGATTTATGCTCTCCCTTTCCATTATGCTGGCCTAGGAATCATCAGTGGGGCTGACATAGAGATGGATGCTCCAAGGGCAGCCCTGCAGAGAACTGAGGAGTCTGGTGGCAGGCAAGACAACTGGGAACTCCTGGGGACCTTCCCTCACCTAAGGAACCAGAGCTGGGCTTTCTAGAGGTGGTGGTGAGGGCGTGCAGGAAGCATTCAGGGGGAGACTGAGCTTCCTCGTTTTAGGTAGCAGTCATTCTGATCGGCAGTGCCATGGCATACCTGTCATTGAGTGTTTTGAATATTGCTCCTGGGTATGTGTTCCTCCCTGAGAGCCATGGCTGGCTTGGTGACATGCTCTTTGAATTACCATGGACTGTCTTCTAGGCCAGGAGAAGGAAAGGGGCACTTGTTCAACAGGACTGTTCAGATGCTGCTGGCAAGTAGCAAACTGTAGGCCACTAGGAAGCCCCTAGGTTACTGGGAGGGAATAGGTGGAGTGCAATGGAGGTGTGGTAAATAGGATGAGTGCTATGATCTAGAACAGGATTTCTAAAATTTGAGTAATATAAGGGTTCCTTTCCTGGGAAGATATTATAACATATCTCAAGGGTTCAAGGAAATTAGTCTTATTATAGTATTACTTAAATATGTTCAGGCAGAAAACTAATTATAAATTCCTCATATTTCTAGTTGTTGGGCAACTATAAAACCGAAACAATTTAGCAAAACCAAATAGAAACAAAAATTTGTGATAGAAATAGTATTGCACTTAGCAGCACTGATATAAAGTGATGGATATTGTTTTGCTGAAATAGGTATAACTGATTCTATATATGCGCTATTGACACTACAGGTTCTGTGGACATTGTGACCTCCCCTTCATGTGTCATGGAATGACTCAGTTATCCGTTACCCAGTAACATGTGTCTAGAGGAACAACATGGCTTTTGTTTTTAAGAGGCCTTGATGTCCTCTGGCCCCCATTGGGTGCAAAGATGTTATCGGCCTCTGCCCAACTTATTGGTGCCAACATAACTACAGTACCAAGCTTGAATATCAGTGTTGTATGGCACTTTTTGGTGATAAAACAATTGATTATACAGATGATAAAGACTATGCTCATTTTGATTTTTGTTGAGGCGATTTGGGATTGCACTCCACTGAAATGTAAGCTCGTCTCAAGAGCAGGGGCTTTGTTTTGCACTGTGCCAAATTCTGGCTGAGAGTAGAGCCAAGAACAGCTCTGTCCAATAGAAACATAATGTAGCCTGTGAATATGAACCACACAAGTAATTTAATGTTTTCTAGTAGCCACACTTAAAGTGAAAAGGAACAAGTGAAATTAATTTTAGTAATATATTTTATTTAACCCAGCATATTGAAAATATGATCATTTCAACATGTAATCAATATAAAATTACTAATGCAAGATTTTATATTTGCTTTTTGTGCTAAGTCTTCAAAATACTGTTATATTGTATATATTTTACATTTGCAGCATATCTCAGTTTAGACCAGCAAAATTTTCAGTTCTCAGTGGTCTCAAGTACCTAGAGGCTACTGTATTGGACAATGCAGGTATGGAAGATGATAGGTTCTAAATACACGGTTTTAAAAGAATATTGTTTGATGAACTAAAAAGATTTCAGACACTCAGGAGACGGTTTTCAGAAATGCTTGTGCTCCTTTTTATTTTATTTTATTCTTCTTGCTTTTTAGGGCTGCACCTGCAGCCTAAGGTTTCCAGACTAGGGGTTGAATGAGAGCTAGAGCTGCCGGCCTACACCACAGCTACAGCAACGCCAGATCCGAGCTGCATCTGTGACCTACACCACAGCTCATGGCAAAGCCGGATCCTTAACCCACTGAGCAAGGCCAAGGATCGAACCCACAGCCTCATGGATCCTAGTCAGATTTGTTAACCACTGAGCCTCCCTCTTACAATACAGTGAGGGGAAGAGAAGGAGATGGGGCTCTAAGCTGCTTACCTCTCACCTGAAGGAATCTGACATTCTCTTTCCTGGTCTCCCCATGTCCAGTCTTGCTCCTGGAATGGTGCTTCCCAGGACAGCCAGAGGAATTTTTCCTAAAATAAAAAGCTTACCAAGTCACTCTCTTGTTTAAAAACATTTTAGTGGCTCCTCTTAGACATTAAAATAAAGTACATGTTCCTTAGCATGGGTTTCAAGCCCTTGATGATCTGGGCCTAGCCCTTTTCTCCAAGGTGTCCTCTCCTGCTGCCCTCCTTGAGCTCGCTACCCTGGCCACACTGGGCTTCTTTCTGTCCTTCCACATGGCAGGTGGCCTTCACCTTTGTGTTGTTGCACACTCTACTTCCTATGCTTGGGACGGTCCTTCCCCCCCATCTCCTTCCCTTCCTCATTTCCTGTGTATCCGTCAGGTACAGGTTAAAATTGCACTTCCTCCAGGAAGTTCTCCTTGATCTCTCTGCAATGTCTGGCTCTCTGAGTCCTGCCATAGTTGAATATTCCTCACTCTCATCTCTTAGAGAGGAGCCTCCTTTCAGGAGCTGTGCCCTCTACCCTTTGAGACCTGGGATAACTTAGGGAAGAGGATGGCTGATATGGATCATGAAGGCCTGGGAGATTCTATTGTCATCACAAAGTGTGGCCAAAATTCTTGCGAGAAAAGGAACAGACATTTCCTGCCTGATTAAAAAATATGCATTATGGGCAAGGCTTCAATAAAATGTAGAAGTCCTGTTCCTCATGACAACATTAGGCAATCCCTTTCCTCTCATCACTGGGGATTATTCTAGGGGAGGATAGCCACCAAATGTGTCCTTCCCTCAATCAGGAGATGCTGGGTATTGGAAAACTTATGACTCATCTCTCCTTGAGTATTGAGGGTTCCTCCCAGGTCCTCCCCATCTTCAATTAAAATGACTCCCATAGTAATTTAGTGTACAGATCAGCTATATCAGTGGTTCTGAACCACAGGAGCTGTCTCAGAATCACTGGGGAGTTTTCCTAGAGTACAGCTATCTAATATCCGTCCTCCCTTAATTCCCTTCCAGAGCCATGAGTCAGAATCTCTCAGGATGAGGCTCAGGGATGCATATTTTAAACAGGCTTCTCAGCCAACTCTGATATTTCATCTCTGGTTAAGAATCACTGAACTGAGGTATAAGAAAGAAAAAGTAGTCTAAAACCAAAGCCATTGCAGGTTATGACGGTTTCTTCTTTAATGAGGCACTGTAGGAGGACTAAGGGAAGTGACATTTCCCACTCCAGGAGCAGAATCGGGGAGATCTATTAGCCAGGGCACAAACAGGCAGCCCATAGGAAAGGCGAGAGAATTCCATAGCTGAGTGATCAGCCTTTATTTGTTCCTTGTGCAGCTCATAATCTTAACTTTTTATTATTGCACAGCTGACAATTTGATTTTATAATGCAAATAAAAGTCTGATATGTTATGACACTTTGCATTTATTGTTCACCGTATCTATTAAGAGATGGAGTAGTTTATTAAAAATTGTTCTCAAACCACATCCAAATGCCTGCTGATAAGCAAGTTAACATAGTCACATCTTGTATTCCATCTGCCACTGGCCCTGGGACTATAGAGCTGAGGATAAAAAATAGTGCCTTTATATTTGGGGATGGTTTGGAGGAGATCCACAGTGATTGCTTGCTATCACAGTATTTTTAATTCATTCTGTATGTACCTATCGAAGCCCTATATCAGGTCCTGTTTCTAGCCGTAAAAAAAGATCCAAACCCCTACCCTATGGGGTTTACATTTCAGTGGAAGAGAGTCAAGTAAACAAAATAAATAAAAGTCTTAACTATATTGTGCTAGAGATTTGAGAAAAATAAAGCCCTAAAGGAGGATAAAAATTATTTTGTGTGGAGTGGTGATGGGCAGAGTTGGTGATGGTGACATTTGAGGGAAGACTTGAAGGAGAAAGGGCATGAATCGCGTGGGTAACTATCTGGTGGTCAAGTGTTCAATATGGAACAGTGAATGCAAAGGCCCTGAGGCAGGTAGGAGCATATATGGAGCGTATTCAGAATCACCTAACAGTGAGGCTAGCATGGAGAGAAGAGGGATAGCATGGAAGGAAATGAGGTTAGGGAGGTAGCAAGGGACTGTAGCAAGGAGTTTTTTTGCTCTTACTTTGAGTGAGAGAAAAAGCCACTGCTGACTACTGAGCTGAGATGTAGAAAATATGTCTTAATTTCAAAAGGATCACTCTGGTGGTGGATGGAAACTACCCTTTACAGGAACGGAGGTGGATCAGGAAGACTCTTTAAGATACTGTTGCAGGAATTCCCTGGTGTCACAGCCAGTTAAGGATCCAGTGTTGTCAGTGCTGGGGCTCGGGTCATTGCTGTGGTCTGGGTTCAATCTTACACCCACAGACCACTGGCGTGGCCAAAAACAGAGAAAAAAAGAAGCTGTTGCATTATCTGAGCTGAGTGAAAGCAGTGGCTTGGACCAAGGAGGTAGAAGCAGACATGGTGAGAAGGCATTAGATTTTCAATGTATTTAAGAGGTATGGCAAGCAGGATTTGCTGAGAATGGGTGTCGAGAGAGAAGTGTCAAGGCTGAGGTAGGTTTCTAACCTGAGCACCTGGAAGGATGGAGTGGCAGTTAACTGGGATGGGGAGGGTCATGGGGAAGCAGGGCAGGACAGTGCTTGGAAGTTTAGGAGTTTGGTTTAGGTCAGTTTACAAAAGCAAGTGGTGGTTGCCTTGCTGCACTGAGATTGTTGCTGCACAGAGTGGCGAATTCTGAAGTTTTTATGCTTTTTGTTACCTCGCTAGCTCATGTCAAATGACAGTTTTTGTTGGTCATCTTCTTGTGGAAAAGAAATGAAGATTATCCAAAATTTCATTTCCTGATCTGCAGTTATTCCTTAAAAATAAATGTCTTTTTTATGTTTTCTCTAAACTTTGTATAATGATTTTTTTTTCTTTTTTACGGCTGCACCTGTGGCATATGGAAGTTCTCGGGCTAGGGGTTGAATTGGAGCTGCTGCTGCTGGCCTATGCCACAGCCACAGCAATGCCAGATCCTTAACCCATGGAGCGAGGCCAGAGATCAAACTTGCATCCTCATGGACACTATGTTGGGTTCTTAATCCCGTGAGACACAATAGGAATTCCTATATGATTAATTTATTAACTCCTAATCTGGTTCTTTTCTTTGTGTCCAATTAAATAATTCATCTTCCCTTTGAAAGTTCCTGCTTTCAAGGAACCAGATTAATTTCCTATGTCATTGCTTTTTAAAGAGAGTAGTCCTATTCAGCTTCCTAAATTGTAAGAAACATATTCACTCATGCTACCCTTAGTGATAAGAGTTCATTGTAAGGATTCCATAGGATCACCTCTGGGGAGAGGCATTGGGGTGGGATATTTTTTGCTTGATTTATGATTGTATTTTTACATATATATATATCATAAAAGAATGTAAGATGTTTACATATGTAAACAAATGCAGGAGTTCATAGTGACACTAAAAGTAAAATAAAGAATAAAATTCAATGGTTACCATCAAAGAAGGGTGCTAGGGCACTGACTCAGTGTTCTGAAAACAATAACAAGGTAAAGAAAAACCATTCAGCATTTATTCTATCTTCCTTATATGCACTGTTTTTGAATTTAACCAAATGTTAAGGATTTGTTAAGGATTTCTTATAGAAGAATTTCACCTTAAATGCAGAAGGAATTAGGAAATCATAAATAAATGGATCTAGGCTTTGTGCATCCTGGATGGAAAACCACTGAGGGAAAGTCAGATATAGAACTTCATGATGGGTGGATCAGGCTGACAGCACCTGAACACCCTCATCAGTCAGTCTCAGCATCACTTGAGATTGGACAATAGGGGATAGATGTGGAGGGTTCAGTGTATTATTCTGTTCTTGTAATTTTTGAAACTTTGCATAAATATGTTTTTAAAATAAAAGTAGTTTATACATGCACTTTAAAAATTTTTAACTACAAATAGGACTGTATTCCATATATTGCTTTGCATTTTGCTTTTATCCACTGAACTGATTTTTGTGGGTTCAGTATTGCTCAGTTTGTGTCTGGAATTTTATATAGGGTAGCTTTGCTGAAAGTTTTTATTTATCGAGACTGGTAGTGAGTATAAGAGATGAAAGGATCAGGAACAGACAAACACATTTCTTCAGACAGGCTTGCAGACTACACTCTGGCAAGGAACTCTTGACTCCTAAGATGTTAAAAGGAACCTTTAGGTGAGCAATGTCAGGAAAACAGAAGTATTTAAAGCCATTTTCCTGAGCAGAGAAGGGATTCACAGACTGTTCATAATGCCATTTGGTGTCTGTAACCTTGGGAGCAGCTTAGAGGGTGGTGGGGCTGAGGCTGCCTCCTAACCTTGGACCTGAAGCCCCTGCCTCAGTATCTCCCACTGTGCTGTCAGTCAGTCAGTTTAAACCTCTTTTCCCTGAGTTCTGCCTCCAACCTCAGCAGTTCTTCCTAGCGAGTTTGAATCTTTGGATCTGGAACCTGATACCCCAGAGAGATAAATGTGGCCCAACACAGGGGCTTGGGCAGTAGATGGATGTCTAAAGAGGCGGCTCCGTTGGGCGATGTCCTGACAGGTACCTGGGGAGAGCAGCCTGGTATGTGTGGAAAGAAATGAACCTTGGGGTCAGGCGTAGATTTGAAAGGTGGTTCTCTGTCAGCTGTGTGTTGGTGGGCAAACTGTTTAATATCTCTGTGCTTCCCTTTCAGTCCTTTGTAAAATGCTGACAAAAAAATCCTCCTTCCTGTGGCTGGGTTGCTGTGTAACATGGCACTGTGTAATCTAAGCCTGTGATAGTGCCTTGCACTTGGCAGATACTTTACAAATGCTCAGTCTCCATTTCTTTCTTCTAAGATCAGAGCAGCTAGCTGTATCAGAAACCATGCTACAGAGATTGGAGCCTAAGAAATGAAAGTTGAGAATCCTGATTTGATCACTGAGAAACTGGGCTAGTGGACTGAAAAATGCTTTCTAAAGGAAACCAGTTCCAGGGCAAGACTTCTTAGAGCTGAGAACCCGGCTTCAGGGAAGGTCAGCATTTACCACCACCACCTGCCCTGTTGTGGGCTCAGCTGGGTCTGCCGGTCTTAGCCAGGGAGCTTAGAGGCCTGGAAGTCTCGTTCTCTGTGCTCTTCAGTGCCTCACATGCCACAGGGGCTTAATAACTACCTGCGCATGAGTGAATTAGTGTTTATGGAAGAAATTTTAGCAAATACAATCAGAAGAAGGAAACAACCTAACCCCCATATTAACATTAAGGGTTTATGCTTTCAGTCCTTTCTGTATGATCCATTATAATGTATACTTATAATGTACAAAACTGGGATCATACTATTTTTTTAATCTTCTTTGTGAAAGTATGTTTTGAACATATTTCCAAATTTTATGTATTTCCCTGTGTAAAATCATTGTAGTGACTACATTAATACTTTCGTGTGTACATACCACAGTTTTTGTAATGAATGAATTCCTTGTCTTTAGACATTTAGGTAGTTTGTGCAGAATTTTGCTGAAATAAACAGCATTGTAGTGAAAATCATTGCAATTAAATCCTTGACCAAATAACTGATTAGCTTCTCCATTTGAATACCAGTTTTTTTTATTCTTCTTTTTCTTGAGATAATTGTAGATGCACATGCATGTGTAAGAAATAATACAGAGATCCTTCATACCCTTTACCCAGTCTCCCCCAATGGTAAGATAACATATTGCATACTTGTTGAGCAATATCATAATCAGGAAATTGACCTTGATACAACCCTTCAATCCCTAATTTTAAGTTTTTCGGTCTACCTTGGGCAGACAGATGTTGTAGATACTGTTGGGAAGCTCTGGTCTTGCATTTTCAATCATATTTTTTTCTTCTCCTAGCAACCACCGTTTTCTGCTTTTTGCCTTCCTCAGCTGAGCCCTATCTGCTATTCAGCCTGCCCTGATGGCACTGTTCTGGCTGTTTTTGCATAGGTGGGAAACTTTTAGATTCTCAGAACTCCAAGTGCTGATGTTCTTCAGAGCTCCTGTGAAATGTGGTCAGAAACTATGTCTTTAGGTATGAATCTATAGCTGTCTGTTGGTTTCTACTCTTTGATATCAGTGCAGATAAAACCCAGAGCCAGTTGGCAGGTATAGTAGATACAGTATGCTGCTGATCAAATTCACTAATTAAAGCTGTGAGCCAGGCTGTAAAGTTACATTTCCTTTGTCCCCTCCTTTTTATTTTGGCTATGCCTGCAGCATGTGGAAGTTCCCAGGACAGGGATCAAACCTCTGCCACAGCAGCAACCCAAGCTGCTGCAACGACAATGCCCGAGTGGTGCCACAAGAGAACAACCCCTTGTTTCTTAATTCAAATTTTATGTGGTCACATTTTATATACATATGAGAGTATATCTATGAAATATTAATAAAATTTCACTTTATGCACACATAAAAAATACTCTGAAGACAAAATATCAAGAATTGTGAAATTTCAAAGGTAACATGGCAGCTTGAGTGAAATAGTAGCTTTTGCTTCATGCAGGCCCCAGGTTAACCCTGGAAATGGACAGGCGCACCATAGTTTGTCAGAACAGGAACTTCTGAAAGTGATGTTGGTTACCATTGTGCCTTTATTTGAAAATTCACTGTTGGTATAATTGTCTTTTTTGTAATCATAAAATAATGTCATATATGTATTCATTAATGGGTGGTGCTGGTGCTAGTTCTAAAAATATGCCTGAAAACGAGTAACTGGAAAGGGAGGTAGGTGTGATAAAACACTATTGAGACAAACACGTGCTATGATATACTATGCTTTTAATTTCAGAGGGAGCACTTCATGATATATAGATAATGCCAAGGAAAGAAAAGACTGCGTTATAGCAAAATATTCTACAGTAGTTGTAGATTTATGTACCAGCATCTTCATACATTATATTTATTCCAATGAAAAAATTAGTTGTGAATTATACAAGTTTTGATTTACTCAAGGTCTTGAGTAATTTATCCCCTACGTAAAGTTCATCCCCCCCCATACAGGATTTACTTTATACTTTGCTCATGATTCAAGTTGTGTGCACATTTAAGATGGGAGTTTGAAACTTAAGTTGTGCAATTGAATTTCTTTTTTATTTTTACAATTTATAAATGGGATTTTTCAGCTAGTTACTTGGAATTCAGGGGTGACATTTCTCAAAGAAACAGTCATTACATGAACACTCACATTTGTTGATTACCTACTATATATGTGTCTGCGTTTCACATATTAGTTCTGTTTTAATATAGTCCTTAGAACAAATCTTGGGTTTATCACCACCCTGAATTTGTGGAAGAGACTTTCAGAATGAGAGAAGTGAAGTCACAGGCCCCATAGAGAGAAGTCTAGGATTCAAATATACATATGTCTGATTCCAAAACCTGTGTTTGGTCTGGGGTTCCTTGGATGACTGGGAAGTCAATCTATGCTGTAAAATTACAGGCAAAATTTTGTTGGTCTGTGTATTCATTTTTCTGTGCAGAGGCAGATGGTTTTGATCAAACATCCAATAGGCTTGTCAACCTCGTCTAGTGTTGACCCAGAACAACACCAAAATCCCTCCTAAATGACCCGCAGAGCCTTACTTAACCCTAACCATATATAAACCGTTGCAGTCTGCTATATTAGGTTTTAATTAAGCCTGATATCTTTGGGAAAACATTTTACAGTGTGCAGCTACTCTGGAAACAGTTTCTCTTGGCTCTACACTTCCTGTCTACAAGTCTGAGGATGGATAAAATCTCTTGGCTGCAAGACAGAACTCATGATGATCCTCGAAACCCTTTTTGCACCCTTGGTTTTGATGGGGTCCCGACCTGTCCTAAACATTGCCCTAGGAATCCACGCAAATGTGCAAGACTACTCAAAGAAGAATCCATCAGGTTTCCTCTGCATTTGTTTCGCTCTCATGGCAATTTTTTCACGCATCGTGTTGTCTTAAAATGGTTATATTCATGCCGCATTTCCCCATTCAAGTTAGAAGGCTTGTGAAAGCAGCCTTTGTTTTGTTTTGTTTATTTTGGTGTTCCCCACACGCCCAGGATCACATATGACGGGGACAGAAAAACACCCAAGTATCAGATTCACAGCACGCTTTCTGTCCGGGTCCTGCTTTCTGTGGTATCCTCTTTGCTTGCTGCTGTGGCTCCTGCCTTTGAGGGGTAGCTGTGGTAATGGGTGGGAGGTACAGAACAGCAATGGTGGGGTAGCAGATCAACTTCAACTGCCTGTGAGAAAGAAAGGAAACAACCAAGGGACTGGCAGAAAGGTGGGGGTGTGGTGAAATGAGGCTGAGATTCAGTGCAGGCTGCTTATCTGAAAGGAGAGTGAGGAGATGGGAGTCACTCTTGACAAGGGGGCTCTGGGGAGAGAGATGGAGAAGAGGGTCATAGAAAATTATTCTATAAGCCTTGCATGCTCCCTGCTCTCCACTCTCATGCTTCTGTCTGTCTCCCAGAATTCCATTATTTTCAAGGCTTTGAGGACTAGGTTTCCTATTATATTTAAATGTGTGACTAGGCTCATCCACATTTAAGTTAATAACACATCTTTTAAGAGCAGAGTAAATATTGAACAGTTAAGCAAATTGATTAGGTTTGGTTTTAGTAAATATACTTGCATTTTTTTCAAATTTAAAAACTTAATTGTATAACAGTATTTTCATAAAATTTAAACAACGTTGAAGTATGTAAAATAACAAAGGTTCTCCTACTCTTCATCTCTCCCTCTCCTTTTACCATCTCAGATAACCTGGGCTAATAATTTGGATCTGGGCACTAAACCTCTCTTTACAGTATTTGTCTTTCTATGGACAAAGCCCCACAGAGTTTGGAGAAGAAAAAGAAATCTCTTCTGGTAATATGAAGTCTAAATAGTGACAGCCATAGAATTTCTTCATCCAGGTTGACCAGAAAATGTAATTGCTCCTTTTCTTCTGTCACACTCGAGAGACCACTTGTATCTTTCTTGCAAGAAACTGTCTGCATGAGTAGGTCTGAAGTTCGAAGGGAGTGAACTCGGAGCATCACTTAAGGAAATCTCTTAGGGTCTTTGTTGCCCTCTCCTGACCACACAAAAATTGCCTTTTCCCACTGCCTTTCATTTGTTTAAGCCACAGCTGCTCTTACAACTGTTCCCCCCCCCTTTTTTTTTGTTCGACAGTGTCCTTTCAGTCAAAATGTCTTAGCAAATACATTTCTTTGCTAAGCTTCCCAAGGCCGTGTCAGATAGAAACATCTGAAATAAAAACAGCATCTGTCACGGTGTTGATGCTGGCTGTAAATCAGTGCATTGGTGAGGTTTACAAACTATGGCTGACACTCATCAGGAGCTGCCCACATACTGGGTTACAGAGTTCTTTACCAAGTGGCATTCTTCATAGATTCCTAGCACTCTCCCAGAGGCTTTTGTGGAAGCGCTTGTTTGGGCTCTTGTTTCAACTCACCACCTGCATCCTGAAGGGGTCTTACTCTATGTTGTTGCCTTAGGTTCTTTAAATCAGTTGTGTCCTCCCGGGGATGCTCTTATCCTGCACTCTCTGTCCTCTACTTTCATACCCTTTTTGCAGGGCCCAGTTTAATGTAATTTCCTCAGGTCCCCCAGATCAGGTTAGCTGACTTTTCTGTCCCTCCTCCCCCCGTGGTATTTTGTATTTCATCCAACACTCTTCACACATAGACCCTCTTGGTTGATGTCTCTTTTCCTTGCTAGGTGTCAGCCTTGATGAGAGTAGGGACTGTGCCTGTCTCCATCACTGCTGCATGGCCAACATCTTGCCTAGAACTTGGCACAGAGAAGGTTCTCAAAAAGTAAGTTGTCACATAATGGAATGAAATAACTAGAGAAAGCTTGGTTGCAATACAGATTCCTGGGCTCTTCCATCTTGGAGATCCTGATAGCACGTGTAGGGTAGGGTCAAGAAATGTGTGTTTTTAGGGAGCTTCAGTCGTGGTGCAACAGAAACGAATCTGAGTAGGAACCATGAGGTTTCGGGTTTGATCCCTGGCCTTGATTAGTGGGTTAAGGCTCCGGTGTTCCTGTGAGCTGAGGTGTAGTTTGCAGACACAGCCTAGCCTGGGAACCTCCATGTGCCACAGGTGCTGCCCTAAAAAGACAATAAATAAATAAATAAATAAATAAATAAATAAATAAATAAATGTGTGTTTTTAACAGGAGCCCATTGTGATCCTATGATAAGGCTAACGGGAGACTGCTGACAGAACCTTGAGCAGGTGCAGAGAGAGCACTGGCCTGGGTATCTGCATGTCTGCCACTAACTGCCTTTGTGTGCTCTGGACCATGGAATACCGACCTTTACCTCCTTGTCCATAAACCTGGAGATGTGGCTGATCTTTGAAGTTCTTTCCAGCTCTGACAATTCCATTTCTAACACCTCTGATGGAACCTCCATAAACATACGTGAGCGTGTGTCTTCTCCCATCCCTGCCCTTTCATTTGGATCCAAGCAATGAACATGTGAGTGTGACATGTGACTTATAAAAATATAAGGCAGATATATAAGGTATCTCATAACTTGCATTATTCACTAAGTTGTAGAATCATTGGTCTGGGAGGAAGGAGAATGCTAATGCATTACTTTGATCTGTTATGGACAGACTTCAAGTTGCTTTCCTGCTTCTTGGTGTTGTACCCTTGCATAATCTCCCCTTCTTGAGTGTTGGTGGGACCTATGGTTTGCTTTTAACCAACAAAATTAGCAAAGATGATAGGGTGTCATTCCTGTGATGATGTTACGTTAAAATACTTAAATGTCTTTTAAAACACTTGTAGTAAGGTTACATCTTGCTAGCAGACTTGCTGTAGGGCCTTTCTCTTGTTGCTAGTTTTGGAGAAGCAAACTTCAAAAAATCCTATAGCTACAAGGGAATTAATTCCCTGAAGAAGCTGAGGGAGCTTGGAAGTTGACATTCTCTGATCATTCCTCTGATGGGAACCCAGCTTGTCTGATACCTTGATTACATAGTTGTTAGACTCAAAGCAGAGAACCCATCTAAGCCATGTCTGGATTTCTGATCCACAGAAACTGAGATAATAAATGCATGTTGTTTTAAGTGCTAAGTTTGTGGTAATTTGTTTTGTATCTTTGGAAACTAACATGGTCAGCAGTTGATGCAGCAGTACTGCATAACAAACAACCCCCAAATTCAGTGAAAATTTATAATGATAAGCATTTATTCTCATGCTCCTGAATCTGCAGATATATTCTGACATGGCTAATGTTGACTGGGCTCAGCTGTTGGCTGTGGGTTATGTTGAGGTCTCTTCCACGTATGTTGATTCAAGGTCATGGGCTGAGGGGCAGCCGGTTCTTATCATGGTGATCCACTGGTGCTCAGGAACCAAATCAGAATGTACAACTACTTCTAACACGTATACTTGTGGAGCTCCTGTTGGAGAACCTCAGTGATATAATCATTTTCCAGTATGTGGGTTACCAACACAGCAGATATGGGATTTGATTATATTGCAAAAGCACCTCTCCTACTGTCACCTTGTGGCTTCTTCTTTGTCTTTGGATATAGAATATCTTTTCTGCTAGGTTCCAGTCTTTTTTCTCTACGGTTGTTCAGTAGTTGGTTGTAGTTTTGATGTTTTCATAAGAGGTGAGCTCAGGTCCTTCTACTTTACTGTCTTGTCTCCTTCTCTTGCATTTGTTTGTATCTACTAAAAGTCTGGGTCAGCTGAAACTGCCCCTCCTTCCCTAACCACTCCCACCTGAAGGGGTCCCACCTTAATGCCTGTAGCATTGCTTTCTCTTTCTGGCACGTGGTTCCCCCCCCTTCTTTTTTTTCTTTTTAGGGCCGCATCTGCAGCATATGGAAGTTTCCAGGCCAGGGGTCAAATCGGAGCTGCAGCTCCCAGCCTACAGCACAGCCATAGCAGTGCCAGATCTGAGCTGTGTCTGCGACTTACACCACAGCTCATGGCAATGCCGGATCCTTAACCTACTGACTTAACCTACTGAGTGAGGCCAGGGATTGAACCGAGTCCTCATGGACACTAGTTGGGTTTGTTACCATTGAGCCATGATGGGAACTCTGCATGGTGCCTTTTAACTTTTGTTTTGTTATGTTTTGCTTTTTCTTCAGGAGCAGATAGAGCTAATCATATTCCTCGCACCCTGTGCTAATCATATTCCTCACATCCAAGGAATTGGGCCAAGTGAGACATTCTTTTGCTCTATTCCTTTTTATTCCTCTCTACCCCCGAGTAGTCATTTCCGTGTGTTTTTAGTGCATATCTTTTGTTTGTATATTCTTGCAGAATGTCTCTTGTGGTTCTGGGAACATATAATTTCCATTTGCATAAGTGATGCTGTGTTCTGTGTCTCATTCTGTTTCTTTCCTTTTCCCCAGGACTGAATTTTAATGCTCCATTCATTTTGCTGTGGTGTACTTCTAATTCATCACATTGACAGCTGCATACTATTCCATGCTGGGCATTCCTTACAGTTTACCTGTGTATTTTTCTATGTCAGATACCAGGGTGGTTCCAGCTCTCTTTGTCACAAATGATGCTGCAGTGAGCATCCCTAAGCATGTCCCCTTATGGCAGTACTGCTCAGCTGGGGGTGATTTTTGCATCTCCAGGTACTTTTAGTGATGTCTGGAGACTTATTTGGTTGTCACAACTAGGGGAAGATGCTACTGACTTCTAGTACGTAGTGCTACTAAACATCCAGCAATTCACAGGACAGGCCCCACAACAAATAATTATTTGGTCTCAGATGTCCTTAGGCATCTGAGGTTGAGAAACTCTGCTTTATGGACACCAGAGAGGATTTCTTAGGACAGATTCCCAGGATTAGGCTGGTGTTGTATGTGTATACTCGATTTGAGCAGGTGGAAATAGACTGAGGTGTCTGTATCAGTCAGTATTCCCACCACAGTTCACAGGCCTTCAACATTCTACATCCATGCCAAGGCTTGCATTATCCAGCTTTTATTTTTTTTTTTTATTTTTTATTTTTTTTGGCCATACTCGGGGCATATGAAAGTTCCCAGGCCAGGGATAGAATCTGAGCCACAGCTGTGACCTATGCTGCAACATCAGATCCTTAACCCATTGATCTGGGCTGGGGATAGGACCCCACAGAGACAACACTGGATCCTTAACCCACACTGCCACAGTGGAGCTTTGCAGCTCTTCAGTTTTTGCCATTTAATATGCTTAAAGTGAGATTCATTGTTTTAATCTACACTTCTCTGATTATTAAAGAGTTAGCATCCTTTTCATTATTTCTTGGGATGCCAAAATAACACATAATTGAAAAGCCGGGAGCCTGCCATTTTGCCTTTTATGAAAATTTTACCAATTATCTGATCTCTCTGGGCATCAGTTTTCTTATCTATAAAATCTGGAATAAAAATAGTAACCTGCTCATAGAGTTACTGTTATCCCATTATTATCTCATCATAATAATAAATGAGACAGTAAAAATTAAGCTATGCCTGGCACATAGTAGGCACTAAGTAAAAGCGCTATTATTTTAATGATAATATGATACCTTTCTTGCTTAAATTATATACCTCCCAGTACTTGGCGCATAAAAATGCTTCACACAGTGTTATTGAGTAAAGAGCCAAAGGCTGAACGAAGAAGGGAGGGAGGAGGAACAGGTCCTCTTATAACCTGGCCCACCTTAGAGCTGGTGATTTATTGTTTCCACAGATGCTGTACATCTCAGGGCAGCCAAATTCAAGGCTACAAGAGAGAACTCAATTCCTCTCATTTTCTGGTGATAAACAGTCACAAAGACAAGAGAGTTTGCATCTTAAGGGCACTTTCTATTTGCTTAAATAAATGCCTGCCCATTTCTGTGCATTTCACATACAAATATGTCATGCAGTCCCCATGACTGCTCTGTAAGGTAAATTTTTTTATCCCTACTTCACTGGAGCTTATGTAACTTGCCTAAGCTATGTCTCTTCATAAGTAGTGAACGATTTGAAGTTGGGAGTTTCTGATTCCACTTGGCCATGTTCTCTCTGGAAGAATTTAGGTGGGCTCTCAGAGAATATGCACTTTAGATGTGCAGTGGACTACACCACAGAGAACGTGGCTGGGGAGTCCCACATCTCAAATTCTTTCATTTATTTGCAAATTCGTCAGGTGTGTTTTACTCTCTGCAGGAAGTCTCTGGGGAACTTTGTACCCTGAAGCAAAGGTGTGAGAATCTTAGTGATGTGTTATGAACTCTAGTGGCTCCAGGCAAACAAAACACACCAACAACATGGTGTATATATGTATTAGAGGCAAGGTTCTCAACTCTGCTGTATTTTGTACAACCATGCATATGATTTCTGAGCATGGTGTTGAAGCATCTCAGATTCAGTGCAAATTCCATGAGCAGTTTAGAAATTGCGGTGAGTACTGTACAAGATTTGTATTCCTGATCTTCGAGTTCCCTTCACAATTGGATTTACAGAACACCTTCATAATTCTGGTTGTCTGATGGAAATACTGTATGCCTGATCTCCATAAAAATTGACTGCAGGAAAGGTTAATTCTGGGCTATGACAAGGGCTAAATCTTTTTCTTAACAAGCTTATTTCCTAACAAATGTAATGAGCTAATTAATAAACATGAGCTCAATTTGGCCACTCTTATGAAGCCGGGCAGAGTTTTACTTCTGAGAGGTACCGGAGGACAAGGAGAGCATCGTTATTAAGTACTAAGTGGAGTCACCTTCCTTTGTGCCTTGTTCCTTGTAACTGCTTCTCTTATTTAAAGGCCGCAAGCTCAAATCTGACATCTGGGAAGTTGGGAACTTGGAGACAATATGGAAAGGAAAAAGGGATACTTAATTATTTTCTTGCACCTGTCAGTTCCACAAGGAAGGCAGTCTGCAGGATAAGGACACGAAGACCCTGAAAATATGGTCTTTGTGCCTTCTTTGATAAGCTGTAAAATGCACTGACATGTTTCACTGCAAATTACTTCTTAAACCATTAACCATAACCTAATAAAGAGGCATTTTGGCAAAATAAAATGGGAGAGGTTATTTTTGTATAATGAAAAAACTTTTATGAGTTGATATAAAAATACAAGGTAAGTGGTAGAAGTTTGCTTTGGCATCCAGAATACATCAGGCAGGCCCCTCTTTAGAATGGATTCGGTGTTTTTGAATCTTTTGTGACTTGATCTAGGAGGCACCATAAGTTAGGTTTTGGTGCAGGTTTTTTTTTTTTTTGAAAGACCCAAGTAATAGGATGGCTCAAGATACGGGTAATGATGTGATAATGGAAACCTTCCCTACCTCAGAGGTGCTAAGGATGGGAGGACTTATAAGTTGGAGGTTTGGACGCACATGTTAGGGTGTCTCCATCAGGTTCTCAGCCCAGCCTGGACTCCCAAAGCCAGAGACATCAGATCCACCACTTTGACAACTGCTCTGCTTAGGCAGGGCTGTCCATGTGGAACCCTGGGCATGGGCCCCTGACTGTGTAAACAAATCTGTGTAAAACGTCTTACAAGATTCGTGGGTCCATGTGAAATAAGTGACTTAGACCAAGGAAGATTGAGAATAAAGGTGAGAGGTGGTACTGATTCAGGTACTGGTTTATGTGCCAGTGAAGACCCTGCATGGTGTCTAGGCACCATATCTTCCTGTTTACATAAAGAAACCATTTCTTTGCATCCTTTATTGTTAAATGCATTCTTCCAGGCTAATTGAATCTCTCCCACAATCAGGAGAAGGTAGCAATGTTATTATCACTCTCACTGCCATGGCTCATCACAGTCTGTCTATATAAAAACCACCATCAGTGGAGAGGCTAAGGGAGGGTCCAGTGGGCAGAGTGAGCAGAGGGGTGCATGTGCACAAGGAATGTCCATTCCTGGTCTGGCACAATTGCTGTGTTGGCAGGTTCAAGTGAAGATGTGGATTGGAAGGGCCTGGTAGCCTTGCAGAGTAATTGTCTTGAAATTATAGCCACATGGGAAGTTGTGCCCTGCAAGTAGTGTGGAGTCTGTGGGGATGGGGTTAGGAGAGTGGGATGGCCACCCTGCTAGGCAGCAATGGTGGTCACACATTATAGAAGACCCCTGCTGTCACCCTGCCATCCTTGGGTGCTATACCCTGGAGGTCACACTGTAGTCAGAATACAGACAGGCAAGAGCTGTAGCAGAGGCCTATGCATGCAGCTCATCTCAGGGCTGCTGTGATCCATCATAAGTGATGTGTCCAACATAAGTGCGAGTCATCTGTATGTCAGTACTTTTCACAGGCCGATCTTGTGTTATCCCAGGAAAGAAATACTCTGCTGGCCAGATCACACTCTGGGAACCGGAGCATCCCAAAGATGATTGGATTGCTGGAGCACTCTGAAATGTCTGGGCGACTTCCCTGTAAAGCCTTGGGGATACATGGTCTGAGAGTGTCCTGAGGGGGAGAAACAGGAACTGGGGCCATTGTGGCACTGATTCAAGTGCAAAGGATGGCACTGCTGGTCCTAGCAGGTCCCAGGCCACAGAAGAAGCAGCTTCTATTCACTGGAAGCCATGCAGGATATCATCCAGACCTAGGGTGTTCCCACAAAGCCTGGGGGAACCCTGAGGCCCAGGTCTAAGGTGTGATGGTAGAGGGAACACAGCTGGAAAGAGACTGAGCACTGGCGCCATTTGAGAAGCCTGAGATGGACAGGAGCAGAAGTGGGTGACCTTTTAGCCTGGATGTTCTTGACTCACTGGCTGCCCTGCTAAGCCCTGAGCTGCTTTGATGCTTGCATTGTTGCCCCCAGGGTGTCTTTTGACTATTCTCTGGTTCTGTATATTTGTTTTTGGTTTTCTTTTTCTAGCAAAATCTGAAGAAAAAAAAATTTTTTTTTTTGCTTCCTCCATTCACGTATGCTTAGTTTCATCCTTTTCCTTCTAAATAACCAGCTGTCTTCTCCAGCTCTTAGTCCACGTTGCTAGAGCAGGGTTCAGTAAACTTGTTCTGTAAAGGACAAGATAATAGTTGCAGCATGGTTTCTGTTGAAACTAATTGACTGTGTCATTGTAGGGTGGAAGCTGGAGTTCCTGCTGTGGCACATCGAGATGGGAGGTGCCTCTGGAGCACTGGGATGCAGGTTTGATCCCTGGCCCGGCACTGTGGGTTAAGAACATGGCATTGCCACAGCTGTGATGTAGGTTGCAACTGTAGCTTGGATCTAATTCCTGGCCCAGAAACTCTATACGCCTTGGGGCAACCAAAAAAGAAAAAAAATGTAGGGTGGAAGCAACCATAGACAGTACATAAATAATGGATATGGCTGTTCCCCAATAAAGATGAATTTACAAAAACAGACTAGGTTTGGTCTTTGGGCCATAGTTTGCTGACACTTGCCCTAGAATCTGGGGTCTAAAGCAGTGGCTTTCAAATGGTTTTGAATATGAACCACAGAAGGCAGTATAACTTACTGTCTAGTATAAATGCGTATACATATACACATACATATATATATATGTATATATATATATATATTTGAAATAAGTTTCATGAAACTTCTCTAATTTTGATATACTCTATTCTATTTTATTCTGTTCCATTCCATTCCCTTCTGTTCCATTCCATTCTGTCTCATATTTAAAACATGCTAGTCCTGACTGATTTTGTGACCCACTAAAAGTTGCAACTAACCAGTTTAAAAAAAAAAGTGCTCTAATGATTCTGACCCCACCGAACAGTCCAGGGGTGGGCATCTGGCAGTCAGCACATTCTGTTTCTTTCTACCCCTGGGCCCTTCTCCCATCCAGTCAACTAGGTATTCTCAGGTCATTTACTTGGGGAAGGAATGGTCTACTGATCTTTGAGGAAAGAGTCAGGTTTTGGCTTTTGGCATACAATCTAATTAAATGTAAGTTTTAAAAATAAGATCTGACCAGGAAAATGCCTTGCAGGGCCCAGTGCAAAATGAAATTGTGAGATCCTTTGTTAAAAAAATCAAGAATAGGAGTTCCCGCAGTGGAAATGAATCCGATTAGGAACCATGAGGTTGCAGGTTTGATCCCTGGCCTGGCTCAGTGGGTGTTGCCATGAGCTGTGGTGTAGGTCACAGATGTGGCTCAGATCCTGCGTTGCTGTGGCTGTGGAGTAGGCCAGCAGCTGTAACTCCGATTAGACCCCTAGCCCGGGACCCTCCATATGCCTCGAGTGCAGCCTTTAAAAAAAAATCAAGAATATCTTGAAGGCAACAGAGCCTTAAGCCAAGAGTGGGGCCCTTCTGAGCATTAGGCCCTGCTCTGGTCATATCCACATAAAGAGAGTCAGCCCTGGGTAGAAACAGCATGGTAAATTAGACAAAAACTCCTTGCCAGGCTGGGAGAAGGAAGTGAAAGGGAGGATGAGAGGGGGAATGAGGAGGAGATGAAGGGTCTGGGCATAGAGTAATGTTTGGATCTGTGTTTTTCACCTGATCTCTCCCAGCTTCCACTAGGCACCTCTGTGAGGGGAGCCTAAGTCAGGGCTCTGGGATCCAGTCTCCACCTGGGTGAACACCGTACTTTCCCTGCATGCTCAGCTGTGAGAGTTGCTGTTTCTGCACCTGGTTACTTCAAGAGAAAAGGGTAGAGACTTCCCTTTTGCAGTAACCAGATGTCACCGTTGGCCTTGGCCATGTAGTAGGAGAGGTGCCCACATGAGCTGGTAAGTGAGAGGGTCGGTTGTCTTCTCACTTACCACTTGTTGGCAATAGCCCTGTCAACATCCTTGGATGCCTGACATGAAGGAGGTATCCTGGTCCCCTAGAAGAATGGTGTCTATGTTTAGATGGGTGGGACTTGTATTAGTTTTCCAGGGTTGCTGTAAGAAGATACCACAGACTAGGTGGCTTGAATGACAGAAATGTATTGTCTAACAGTTCCGGATGCTACAAGCTCAAGGTCAAGATATTAACAGGCTTGGCTCCTTCTGAGGACTTTGAGGAAGAACCTGGTCCATATTGCTCTTCTGCCTTATGATGTTTTGCTGGCAGTCTTGGGCATTCCTTGACTTGTGCTGCTTCAGTCCCATCGTACCTTCATCTTCACATGATGTTCTCCCTGTATGCATGTCTGTCTCCAATTTCTTTTTATAAGGACACCAGTCATACTGGAGTAGGGACTTACTCTGCTTCAGTATGACCTCATCATTCTTTTTTGGTTGCCCCATACCCTATGGAGTTTCTGGATCAGGGATTGGGTCAAATCTGAGCCACAGTTGTGACTGCAGCAGCACCAGGTCCTTTAACTCACTGTGCCCATCCGTAGATTCAGCCTGTGTCATGGTTCTGCAGAGATGCTGCCAATCCTGTTGCACCACGGTGGGAACTCAGTAACTAATATTGCAGTGAGCCTATTTCTAAATATAGTTGTGTTCCAAGGTGCTGTGTACTAGGACGTCAGTGTATGAATTTTAGGGGGACACAATTCAGCTCATAAAAGGGCTGAAGGAAACCAGCTTCTCTTTCTCCTGAGTTCCTACAGTGGTGAAACATACCTCCATCAACACTTAGAGCAGTAACCTCAAGAGGGGCTGTGGCTATTGGTTGTGTGCCCAGCAGTTACTTGCAATACCCTTTTCCTTGCCCACTTCCCTGCAGAGGCTGGGAAAACCAAAAGTTACTCTAATTCTCAGCTTCCACTTGCAGATATGGGTGGTTATATGACCTAGTTCTGTCTAATGACGTGAGGGGTGGTCTCTGGGAAAGAGTTTTCCCAGGTGAATGGAGAGAGGTCATGGAGAGAGATTTGTTTTTCTACTCTTGGAATGTTGCTCTGTGAGACTGATTCTTGGTGCTGCTTTAGTTTTCTGCCACCATGAGGGAAATACCAGCAGAATAACAGCACTGTGACCTCCCTGAGCCCCAGGTCAAATAATGTGGAAAGTCTTCTACATCCCTCGATACGTGAGGTATTTGTATCTATATTGTTTATGATGTTGGCTAGGTATTAACTACTCTCAGCCAACAACATCCCAACTTTTATAGAAGTTCTGCAAAAAGCGGTTAAATGGATTAGAGAAATGTTGAATGTTATCATTTCTCTTAAAGGATTATAGTGCATAAAAGCAACTGAAAGGCACTATGAAGTTCTGTTAACCCCAGTTTCCTAAATATTTATAACAATGAGGCTTCTCTCATCCATCTATTTCTCTCTCTCCCTCTCCCAGTTATGACATCTATAGATGTAACCATTGTCTTATTTATTTATTTATTTTTTTTGTTTTTTAGGGCCACACCTGTGGCATGTGGAAGTTCCCAGGCTAGGGGTCGAATCAGAGCTACAGCTGCTGGCTTGCGCCACAGCTACCATAACGTGGGATCCAAGCTGCGTCTGCAACCTTCACCACAACTCATGGCAACACTGGATCCTTAACCCACTGAGCGAGGCCAGGGATCAAACCCACATCCTCATGGATACTAGTTAGGCTTGTTACTGCTGAGCCACAATGGGAACTTCAACTGTTGTCTTTTTTAGTATAACATCTCTTGATGGAGCTCATTTTGGTATCAGATATGCTCAAAGCACTTTGCTAAAGTCAGAGTTTCTGGTTTTTTACTGCCACCCACACTACCACCTCTAGCACACTCACCCCTCCTCTGAGAACAGTCGCCTCACTACCTCCCACCCCACTGTGCCTGGGGGAACTGGGCTGCACACATTGGCCCCCAGCTTTGGGAAGACCTCTGAGTTCCATTGAGGGGCTCCTCATGCCCCCTGAAGTGATTTTCCCAGATGAAGCAGTGAACTCTTACCAACTCCTTTACTACCTCTCTCTGCTTCTCTCAGAGACAAGCAGAAAAATGTTGGAGCCAGAAGCTGTGCTTAAACTGTCAGCTACAGAAGAACCATTGTCTCCCTGGAGCAAGCTGAGACTAAATTCAGGGAGAATGTATGTGCTTCCTCTCCGGGAGACAGAATGGAGCAGATGGCCTATTAGCCAGAAAGGAGTTTCATTAGCATCAGCTAAAACAACTACAAAGAAGCAGCTTTGGTGAAAACCACTTGCAGCTTCCAGGGGGACTTACTTGCTTGTATACAAAAAAACCCCACAATTTTTCTATCTTTTATTTTGTCGTTTCTAGGCTGGCATGGTAGAGAGTGAAGGCAGCTTATGCTGCTTTCTATTTGTATTATGTTCCATGTGTATAAAGTTATTTTCATCTGCTCCCTATAGAGAGTTGTCATTGTTATCCCCTTATCACAGAGAGGAAAATCTACCCTTTTTCATCTCCTAAACCTCCCAAGATTAGAATTAGCATCTTGTGAGTTGCTTAGTTCAATGAAGGGGTACCTTCGTAGAGCCAGAAACGCGGAATAAAATTCACACACCTAGCACGACGAGACTACACTGAGTAATGGTTAGTGGCTTTCAGTTTGAAATTAGGCCAACCAGGCACAAATGCCAAGCCTCTTACGTGTGATTTTTTAGGGAGTGACTTGACTTTTCTGAACTCCTAGGCATTGTTGTGTAGATTCCATTGAAAAGGCTGAGCTCCTCATCTTATTTATTCTTGTTTCTTCAGCATTGGACTTGTTCCCTGGCATGTGATAAATATTTAATAAATGAATGTTGAATGAAAGGATGAATTAATAAATAAGGGTTACTGTCTCCTACTGTATTTCTAAATATTATCCCTAGTATGTACAGAAGTTTGCTGTTATAGATGTAGCTGTTTGGTTTGTGAAATTACTTGTTTAGTATTTTTTTATAATGATTTTTATTTTTTCCATTATAGCTGATTTACAGTGTTCTGTCAGTTTTCTGCTACACAGCAAGGTGACCCAGTCACACATACATGCATACATTCTTTTTCTCACGTTATCCTGCTGCATCACAATTGACCAGACATAGTACCCAGTGCTATACAGCAGGATCCCATTGCTTATTCATTCCAAAGGCTATAGTTTGCATCTACAAACCCCAAATTCCCAGTCTCTCCTCCTTCCTTCCCCTTGTTTAGTATTTTGATTTGACCTTTGATTAACTATGAAGTGACATATAAATATAACAATAATAACAATGATAGTAATTTATTTCTTTTAATATAGATTATCCAGAATATCAATAATTAAAATAGAAGTTAAAAGATTTTATTTTATTTTTTGTTTTTTTAGGGCTGTGCCTGCGGCATGTGGAGGTCTCCAGGCTAGGGGTCTAATTGGAGCTGTAGTGGCCCACTTAATGCCACAGCCACGGCAGTGCCAGATCTGAGCTGCGTATGCGACCTACACCACAGCTAACGGTAACACTAGATCCTTAACCCACTGAGCAAGGCCAAGGATCAGACCCGCAACCTCATGGTTCCTAGTCAGATTCGTTTCCACTGCGCCATGACGGGAACGCCAAGTTAAAAGATTTTAGATTCCCTCTCTCATGTTGTTTGTAGTCAGAGGTTTGTCAGAATATACACCCAGACCAATTCTTGCCCTTTTCCCTCTCATATCCCTCTCTGTGTTCAATATATGGCACGTATGAAAACTTCTGGAGATTAGGTTTAGAAGATAGTAGAGATAACAGACTAACATCAGTTTTGTTTTTAAATTTAAGTATAGCCTATTTACAATGTTGAGCCAATTTCTGCTTATGTGGCAAAGTGACTCAGTTATACATATATGTACATTCTTTTTAATATTCTTTTCCATTATGTTCTGTCCCAAGAGATTGGATATAGTTCCCTGTGCTATGCAGTAGGACCTTGTTGTTTATATTTTGCATCTACTGACCCCAAATTTCCACTCCATCTCTTTTTCTCTCTCTCCTCCTTCTCCTCCCCCTTCAACCACAAGTCTGTTCTTGTTCTCTGTTTCCATGGATCTGTTTCTGTTTTATAGATAGATTCTTTTGTGCCGTGTTTTAGATTCCACATATAAGTGATATCATATGGTATTTGTCTTTCTCTTTTTGACTTACTTCACTTAGTATGAGAAGTTCTGGTTGCATCCATGTTGCTGTGAATGGCATTATTTCACTTTTTTTTGTGTGTGTGTCTTAGTCTCCCATTGTGTATATGTACCACCTCTTCTTCTTTTTTTTTTTTTTGTCATTTTAGCGTTGCATCCGCGGCATGTGGAGGTTCCCAGGCTAGGGGTCTAATCAGAGCTACAGCTGCTGGCCTACGCCACAGCCACGGGGGATCTGAGCTGCGTCTGCAACCTATACCACTGCTCACTGCAACACCGGATCCTTAACCCACTGAGTGAGGCCAGGGATCGAACCTGCAACCTCATGGTTCCTAGTTGGATTAGTTTCTGCTGTGCCACAACGGGAACTCCCTGTACCACATCTTCTTAACATGTTCATCTGTCGATGGACATTAAGGTTGCTTCTATGTCTTGGCTATTGTGAATAGTGCTGCTGTGAACATAGGGGTGCATGTATCTTTTTGAATTAGAGTTTTGTTTGAATATATGTCCAGGAGTGGGATTGATGGATCATATGGTAGTTCTCTTTTTAGTTTTCTGAGGAAGAAACCTCCATATTATACATCCCTACCAATACCTTTTCTCCACACCCTCTCCAGCATTTGTTATTTGTAGGCTTATTAATGATGGTCATTCTGATCAGTGTGAGGTGGTTGTAGTTTTGATTTGCATTTCTCTAATAATTAGTGATGTTGAGCATCTTTTCATGTGCCTAGTGGCCATCTGTATGTCTTCTTTGGAGAAATATCTTTTTAGGTCTTCTGCCCGTTTTTTTGGTTGGGTTTTTGATTTGTTGTCATTGTTGAGTTATTTGTATGTTTTGGAGATTAAGCCTTTGTTGGTTGCATCATTTGCTAATATTTTCTTCCATTCTGTAGGTTGCATTTTCATTTTTTTTTATGTTTTCCTTAGGTTGCATTTTCATTTTTTTTATGCTTTCCTTTGCTGTGCAAAAACTTCTAAGTTTGATTAGGTCCCATTTGTTTTTATCTCTGTTCTTTTGGGAGACTGACCTGTTAAAATATTTGTATGATTTATAACAGACTAACTTTTAGGATACATAACTTCGTACTTTTGAATATGAGAATAAGGGAGTGGCAGTATTTCTTATTGACATGAAGGTAGAGGTACTTGCTGTTTGTATGTTAAGAAATATACTGAGCAAATATATATACTGAGAATCTTCTATGCCAAGGCAATGTGCTAGATGCTGGGATGAGAAGAGTGAGCAGTACAGACACTCTTGTTTCCTCTAAAGCATAGAACCTAGTCGAGGGGATAAATACTGAACACATCTTCACAAAAACAAGTGTATACATATGAAGTATACATACATAATATGTATTTTATATTTTATCCAATGTACATATAATACGTATATGCTAGGAAGGATATTTTAAATGGTGTAATAAATTATAAGAGAAGGAGAGGTTTAGGTTGGGGGCAGAGAGGTCTTCTATGAAAGAGTAGAATAAACTGAGACCTAAAAGATGAATAGGTGTAGCAGGTAGAGAGGAGGGATAAGGGCGTGAAATTGCAAAGGCTCCGAGGTGGCCATGTGACCTGCAGCACTGAGAGCAGGTAGTGGTGGCGGAGGTAAGTCTGGAGAGGTGAGCAGAACCAGGTGATGCAGAACTTAGAATTAAAGTGAAAGATTTTAGTTTTTTTTAAACAAATTGACATATAACATTGTATAGTTTTAAGGTGTATGATGTGATGATTTGATACCATGTGTATAAAATGAAATGTGACCTCAGTAAGGTTAGTTAACACATCACCTCACATAATGACCATTTTTTTATGGTGAAAATATTTAAGATCTACTCTTCTAGCAACTTTTAAGCATATAATATAAAATTGTTAATTATAGTCACCATGCTATGCATTAGAGCCCTAGAACTTACTTGTCTTATATGTAGAAGTTTGAATACTTTGACCAGCATCACCCATTTCCCCCATACACTCAGAATTTGGTAACCACCATTCTATTCTGTTTCTGTGAGTTTGGCTTTTTTAGACTCCATATATAAGCTAAATAATGAAGTATTTGTCTTTATTTGTTTGACTTCTTTCACTTAGCATAGTGCCCTTAGGGTCCATTTATGTTGTCACAGATGTTAGGATTTCATTCTTTTTTATGGTTGAGTAATAGTCCGTTGTATATGTACCTATCACATTTTCTTTATCCATTTATTTACTGATAGACACTTGGGTTGTTTCCATGTCTTGGGTATTGTAAAGAATGCTGCAGTGAACACGGGAGTGTAGAAATCTCTTGGAAATACAAATTTCATTTCCTTTGGATATATACCCAGAACTGGGGTTACTGGATCATACGGTTCTTCTATTTTTAATATTTTAAAGAACCTTCATACTATTTTCCACAGTGGCTGCATGAACTTATATTCCCACCAACAGTGCACAATGGTTCTCTTTTCTCCACATCCTTACCAACACTTGTTATTTGTTGTCTTTCTGATAATAGCCCATCTAAAACATGTAAATTGATATCTCATTGTGGTTTTATCTTAACTACAATGAGAAGCTATTGAACAGTTTTCAACATGGAGTGAGATTTACATTTTTTTAAAGAGTATGTTGACTGATATTTGGAGAATGAATTGGGGTCCAGTGAAAATAAACAAGAGGCTATTTCTGTAAATCAGAAAAGGAATGGTGGTGTTTTGTATGAAACAGGTGAAGGTGGAGAAAAACGGAGGAATTTGAAACACTTTGGAGGAAGTATCTCTAAGACTGGTTGAGGAATTGGGCATTTGGACATCAGAGGAGATGATGGTTCATGGAGGACTACAGATTTTGGGGCCTGAGAAATTGGTTGGATGGAGGCTCTATTGGCTAAAATGGAGACTGTGGAGGAGAAGTGATTTGATGGGAAGATTTATAAATAGGAACTCAGGATAAACTTTGTTTCCTTTTTTAAAATTAAGATTGAATTTTTTAAATTTAATTTTATTGGAGTATAGTTGATTTACAATGTTGTATTAGCTTCAGGTGTACAGCAAAATGAATCAGTCATACCTATAAACATATCCATTCTTTTTTTCCATTTTAGGTTATTACAGGCTATTGAGTAGATACACCTGTCCTATACAGGTTCTCATTAACCATCTATTTTATACAGTAGTGTGTATGTGTTATTCCCACCCTCCCCGTTCTTCCCTTCCCCCAGTGGTCTCACCTA
This sequence comes from Catagonus wagneri, assembly GCA_004024745.2. Taxonomy (NCBI): domain Eukaryota; kingdom Metazoa; phylum Chordata; class Mammalia; order Artiodactyla; family Tayassuidae; genus Catagonus; species Catagonus wagneri. The sequence continues at coordinate 16,562,061 of PVHT021183693.1, forward strand.
TGGTAACCATAAGATGTTTCTGTTTTTTAAAATAAGTTCTTTTGTGTCATTTTAAATTAGATTCCACATATAAGTGATATCATAAGAGCTTTGTCTTTCTTTTACTTCATGCAGTATGGTAATCTCTAGGTCCATCCCTGTTCCTGCAAACGGCGTTATTTTATTCTTTTTCGTGGCTGAATATTCCATTGTGTATATGTATACCATATCTTTATTCTTCTGTCAGTGGACATTTTGGTTGCTTCCATGTCTTCGCTGTTGTAAATGGTGCTGTCTTGGCTATTGTAAGTAGTGCTGCAGTGAATGCAGTGGTACATGTCTTTTTGAATTAGAGTGTTCTCTGGATAGATGCCCATGAATGGGATTTTTGGATCATATGATAGTTCTATATTTAGTTTTTTTTAAGGAAACTCCATACTGTCCTCCATAGTGGTTGCACCAATTTAGGTTCCCAGCAAAATTTATGAGAAGGTACAGAGATTTCCCACATACTCCTGATGCCACACATACATAGCCTCCTCATTTTCCAACATCCTCTCCCAGGATGGTACATATGTTGCAGTCATAATCATCAAAAGCTCATAGTTTACATTAGGGTTCACTCTTGGTCTTGTACAGTTTCTGGGTTTGGGCAAATGTATAATGACTTATATCCATCATTATCCTACAGAGTATTTTCACTGACCTAAAAATCCTCTTTGTTCTGCCTATTTTTTGCCACCCTCCTTGCTACCCCCACCCCCACTGCCAACTCTACTGTTGTTTTTACTGTGTCTATACTTTTACTTTTTCTAGAATGTCAAATGGTGGGAATCATATAGTACGTAGCTTTTCAGATTGGCTTCTTTCACTTAGTAATATGAATTTAAGCTTCCTCCATGCTTTCTTCATGGATTGGTAATTCATTTCTTTTTAGCTCTTAATAATATTCTATTGTCTGGGTGTGCCAAAGTTTATTTATACATTCTCCTACTGAAGAACATCTTGGTTACCTCCCAGTTTTGGTAGTTATGAATAAAGCTGCTGTAAACATCCCATGTACATGTTTTTTGTGTGGATGTGTTTTCAACTCATTTGGGAAAAATACCAAGGAGTGTGATTGCTGGATCAGACTATGTTTAATTTTTTAAGAAATCACCAAACTTGTCTTCCAAAGTGGCTGTAGCATTTTGCATTCCCACCAGCAATGAGAGGATTCCTGTTGCTCTACGTGCTTGTCAGCATTTGGTGTTGTCAGTGTTCTGGATTTTGACCATTCTAATAGCTGTGTAGTGCTGTCTCATTGTTTTAATTTGCATTTCCCTGGTGACATAGAATATGGAGCATGTTTTTATATGCTTATTTTATATCTGTATGTCTTCTTTGGTGAGGTGTCAAAGTCTTTAAAGTCTTTGGCCTAATTTTTAATTTTTTTTTCTGATTGTTGAGTTTTAAGAGTTCCTTGTGTATTTTGGATAATAGTCCTTTATCAGAAATGTATTTTACAAATATATTCTCCCAGTCTGTGGCTTGTTTTCTTGTTCTCCTGACATTGCCATTTGCAGTGCAGAAGTTTTTACTTTTAATGAAATCCAGCTTATCAATTATTTATTGCATGGATCCTGCCATGACGTTTTATCTAAGTTATCACTATATACAAGATAATGTAGCTTTCTCCTGTGTTCACTTCTAGGAGCTTTACAGTTTTGCATTTTATATTTATGTTTGTGAACCATTTTGGGTTAATTTTTGTGAAGGGTGTGAGACCTGCGTTTATATTATTTTGCATGTGGATGTCCAGTTGTACCAGTACCATTTGTGGAAAAGACTGTCTTTATCTTTGCTGCTTTGCCCTCTGCTCCTTTGTCAAAGATCTGTTGATGATGTTAATGGGGATCTATATCTTGGCTCTTTGTTCTTTTCCATTGATCCGTCCATCTGTTCTTTCACCAGTTGCACACTTTCATGATTACTGTAGCTTTATAGTAAGATGACGTCAGGTAGTGTCAGTCTTCCATCTTTATTCTTCTTTAATATTGCATTGGCTACTCTGAGTCTTTTGCCTTCTTATATACATTTCAGAATAGGTTTGTCAATATCTGTAAAATAACTTGCAGGGATTTTGATTGGAATTGTATTGAATCTATAGATTCATTTGGGAAGAACTGACATTTTGATAGGTTGAGTCTTCCTATTCATGGGCATGGAACTATGTCCTTTGTTTGATATTTAGAAAAATGTATGGTTTGTTTTTTTGGATTAAACTTTCTATATTTTCTAAGCAGCTGCAGAATATATTTATTGAGCAGGGAAGTGAAATTTACATTTTAATCTTCATGTTTTGATTTTTAAAAACAAGCTTGTTATTGGTTGTGTTATGTTTCTTGGTACTTTTGATGCACATCTTGAGACAGATAGGACTGTATTAACTACCGCATGTTCATTCTAATGAACTGTGTCAAGAGAGGTGTGGAGAAGTCAGTTACACTTCGTAATGAAAGCAGGTCTACCTGGCATTATATGACAGAGATGCTGGTTAGATTTCTCAGGATGTAGGACATAAAGAACAATAAAGTGAAAATTTCTATTTACCCCTTCAGAAGGTAAGGAAGATCATTAAGAGCCAATTATTTTGGGAGATTTTTCGCAGTGAGAGGAAAGGCTGAAGGCAGATTAAATGTTCAAACTTGCCAGTGCTTTTTCTAGGTCTCTGTTGAGATTTCAGCAGGATCTTTCCATACTTGGCAGCATTAGGCAAATGCCAATGAGCTCCATTCATATAAGGAAATGGTACTTATTCCTTAGCCTTTGAAAGGGGCTCTGAGCCCACTAAAATGTTTCTACTCAAATGCTAAGTTTAATGAAAAATGTCTTATTTTAATTCTTAGGCCTATATATCAATGCTTATTCTCTTGGTAGAGATAAAATTCTTATGTCTCACAGGAAATTTAAAAGGGTTTTACTTAAACAAAGCCCATCTAACTGCTTATAGTTGGGGGCAAAGTGATAGATTCAAAAAATATTTTCAAGAGAATCTTATAACTGCATTTATTTGCACAAATTGATAATCTGAATCAAATAACATTGAGACACATTGCTAATCATACACTGAAATGCCAATATTGGATACCAGTCACCGGAAATTCCAGTATCAATATATTTTGAATCATTTAATGAGTATATTCCAGGGTTCCCATGTGTGGATTATATGTCGAAACACATAGTTAAAAATAATCCAACTTAAGATCTACTTTTTTTTTTTTTGTCTTTTTGCCTTTTGTAGGGCTGCACCTGCAGCATATGGAGGTTCCCGGGCTAGGGGTCTAATTGGAACTGTAGCCACCGGCCTATGCCAGAGCCACAGCAATGCCAGATCCAAGCCACATCTGCAGCCTACACCACAGCACATGGCAACACCAGATCGTTAACCCACTGAGCAAGGCCAGGGATCAAACTCACAACCTCGTGGTTCCTAGTCAGATTCATTAACTACTGAGTCACAACAGGAACTCCAAGATCTACTCTTACCTATCGTTTATGCAATGCAAAATTTAAATCATTTTGTAAAATATCACATTAACTTAATATCTGGTAGGAGGATGTTGAGAATGCCTTGCACATTTAAGATTCTTAAGTTATTTAACATATGAAAATCCATCTGTGTTACTGTTACATAAAAAAGCTTTTCCTAGTTCCTGGGTAGTAGCAACTAAGCTTTATTTTTCATGTCAAAGCTTAATAATTACAAAATATGGTGCATATACTCAGTAAATTTACTTGTGAAGAATACTGAGTCCTCCTTGGTAAATTAATTAGCTTAGAACCCTTCTTCACGGAACATAGAAATTTCAGATTAAAAAAAATTTTTTTTTAAATGGCCACACTTGTGGCACATGGAAGTTTCCAGGCTGGGGTTGAATTGGAGCCACAGCTGCTGGCCTACTCCACAGCCACGGCAATGCAGGATCCTTAACCCACTGAGTGAGGCAAGGGATAGAACCCGCATCCTCACAGAGCCACAACAGGAATTTCAGACTTATTAAAGACTATTTAAGAAATAGTAAGGTTCAGAGGAAGCGAAGACTACAGTTGTAGGACTTCAAAGCAAGGTTGAAAATAGTTTTGTAATTCACCAGTCCTTTATTGAGAGTAAGCAGAGGTCATTATACTTGGAAATGACAGACAATATTTCACTTATTGTCATTACCTGGATATATTTGTTTCCTAGAGTTGCTGTAACAAAGCACTGCGACTAGGTGTCAGAAATTTATTCTTCACAGTTTTGGAGGTCAGAAACCTTAAATCAAGGTGTTGGCAGGGTTGATTCCTTCCTGAAGACTCTAGGAGAGCATGTTTCCTTGCTTCTTCCAGTTTCTGGTGGATCCAGGTGTTCCTTGGCTTGTGGCAATAAAACTCAAATCTCTGCCTCTGTCTGTAAGTGGCTTCTCCCCTATGTTTCATCTCTTCTGTGTCTTTCTTTTTTACGGAGCACTTGCCATTGAATTTAGAGTCTACCTGGTTAATCCAGGATGACCTCAGCTTAAGATTCTTCACTGAAATACAGCTGGAAAGACCTTTTTTTTTTTTTCCCCCAAATGAGGTCACATTCATAGGTTCTGGGATTTCAGACTTGGATGTATCTTTTGGGGACTGTGACTCAACTCACTGCAATTAAGAGCATTGTATAAATGTTAATTTTTTGTTTTTGATAATCATGCTAAGATGCTTATATTAGAAAATCTTGGTGTATTATTTTTGTAACTTTCGAGTAAGTCTAAAATTATTTCAAAATGAAAGTTGAAAAAAAAAAAAGGAATGAAACTCCTGGAACCCTACTTCAGATTTACTGAATCCCAATCTCCAGGGGGAGGGGATGCATGTTTAATATTAATAAGCAATCCAGATAATTCTCAGAAATTATAATTCCCCTTTTAGAAGAAATAGAGTATACAATAAATGTCTTCTTTTTTTGTTGTTCAGCCTTGGTTACTGGAGATTTATGGGTCATAATTCAGTATGTGGCTTTTACAGATGAAAGCGGATGACTCCCCCACCAGATTTTTGGGTTTGTCTAAGAGCTTGTCTAAGACTAAAACTTCAATGCTGCTGCATATTTGAGTTTAACTCCTTTATAAATTTCTGTTATTTTAGCAGTGGTGGAACTTACTCCATAATCTGTTGTGCCGTGACTTGTATTTACTGTGTTTTATGTCATGACCATTGGTTGTTTTTGAGGTAGGAGTTCAACCATTATAAAGGGAAGTGTGATTCTACTTGACTGTACTTCCCTAATAGTAAAATTTTCAGTTCAGATGCTTTGCACTACACAGTGTCTGGTACTTAGTCCTTTCAACAATCTAATTCACTGATTATTGCCATAATTGCTTGTGCAAAAGTTCCTAGTTGGAAAGTCCATGAAAGAAAGCCAAAGAAAAGCATATAAATACTAAAAAGCTTCCAGTGCTACATCAGTGGATAAAGTGGAAGAAGGTAATAAAATAACATTGCCTGTGGAAGGATGTGTGGATATACTCTGCTTGGAGCATGAGTTTAATTTATAGCTAGAGTCTTACAAGTGAGGAGAATACATACAGTTAGAATAGTAAAGATGGAAGGGGATCTGGGAAAGAGAAGAAGAGAGAGGGAGAGAAATTAGGGTAAAAGAAAGCAAGGAAGAGATGAAATGTGAGTCAGCCTGAGATAAACTCAAGACCTTCAACTGTATAAATCTTTGAACACTGCTCTTAAATTTCAACTATAGGCTCATTACTTACGGATACATTTGATCTGTTTGATCACTTCTACTATCCCAGTTAGACATGTTAGTTGTTTTAAATTGCTAGAATACAAAGTTAAATCCCATGTTTGAAGAAAACCAGCAGAAGGCTTCATAATTCTTCTCCTGGTACTTAAATTCTAATCATGAATTCTACATTACAGCAAGATGAGAAGTGACAGTGTTTTACTCACATACAATATGTTGATGTTGAGCTTTCTTCCCTCCATGTCTGTGAGCCTGGAGTTGGTGGTATCAGTCTTTTCCATAGGACGTAGCCCAGGGTACTCTTGGGAGAGACTTATGGGGATGTCTGCTAAAAAACTCACTTTTTAATGCCCATTAAAAGTGTTGACATGTACTAATTTAGGACTGAAATTAAATTATGTTAGTGTTTTGTCTATGACTGTTGGCTTCTATAAAAATGATTACTTTTATATTTTGAATCACTTCACATTAGTCATTTTCCTGTTTATTCATTCTCATAGAATCCCTCCCCACCTCTCTACCTGTCACAGAACTTTGCATATGGTAGATGCTCAATAAATAAATACTGTTAAAAAAAAAGTGGTAATAGTGAATTTTTGAAGACTTTCACCTGTGACAAAAAAGGACATTTTAGTTAGATATTCATTTAACTAACTTTTACCATGACCTTATTACATTCCACATACTTTTCTAGGGAACCGGTGATGAATGGTACATGGCTGGAAGTATAGGCTATCACCAATTACAGTTTACTTACGTAGGTCTCTAGTTTGCTCAATTAGTGCGCTCTTCCCACTTCTTGGGATAAGTGACTCCATCACTAAGTGTGCAAGAGTTCCTGCCCCTGTGGCCTTATGGGTTTTCTAGAGTGTGGGGAGGTTTGATGGGATGAGAACCAAGTAGTGGCTGCTGGTGTGGGGCTACTGGACAGTCAGGGGTAAGGTGAGGGGAGGACATCCTCTCTGGTGTAGAAGAGAGTCAGATGGCGCAGACCCTGGACACAGGATGTGGGAAGCTCTCCTTGAAGATGCAAGCTGAGCTGACTTTGGGCAAAGCTCAGTTCCAGTGTGGTGATTCCGTGGGCTCTCAGGCCTCATAAATGCCAGCTCTTTCCATCCCCTTTGCCCAAGTTGCTACCCTTTCCCAGAGTCCTCGTGATTCCCGTCCTCCCCTCTGCCATACAAACTCTCCTCCGTTCTCTTCTCCCATAACAGGACTTACTGGCAAGACATCTCCTACCTTCCAGCTTTTTCCTAAAGTTTCCAGAGGTCAGGAATCAAACTGTTAAATGCCCCCAGATAATGAAGGAATGCATTTCCTGTCATTCCTCCCTGCAGCAGAAGATGGGAAGAAGATAAAATGTTTCCATCTCCATAATAAATCAAGTTAGCACATTGATAACTGCATACTTAGACCCAAATAGTTGTGATAAGAAGCCAGTAGAGGCAGATAGAACAGTGTGTGAGAGAAAAGAGGAGGAAGCCAGAGGTGAGTGCAGCCTTCCCTGGGGAAGTGATGTTGGAGCTGGGCCTTGGAAGACGTGTGGGATAGTGAGAAAGAATTCCAGGTGGTGCCACGGAGGAAAGAGCTTTGGTCAGGCTGGGGTGGATTCTGTATGAGGATGGTGGGTGTTGAGGCAGGGTGGCTGGGGAAGGGCCGGATTGTGATCAGCTGTGTAAGATGAGCTAAGGAGTTGGGTCTTGACCTTCCAGGCGATGGGGAACTATAACCTAAAACTCCCAGAGGCACCCTTTCCTGCTCTCCCTCTAAATCAGTCTAGATGTTAATAGCATTCCCAGGTCTCACAATAAATACAGGGTCGTCCTGCCAACTTGGGCTCACCCCAGGAAGCCAGTGAGCAGTTGTCATCTAATAAATGAACCACATGTTTGGCAGGAAAGGCTCTGCCTCCTCTCATTCCTTCCAGCCCATCTAGTTAATCAATACTTGTATATCAACAGAGAGTGGGAAAAAAAAGAAAGGAAGGTAAATTAAAGTTGTTGAGTAAGATGGAACCTTCAGATTCATGGAGGCCTTAGAGGGAAAAGCAAAGTCTAATCGGCATTTCTTATCTTCTTGGCTTGAACTCAGGTGATGAATGAAAATGGATTGATGGACACTGGTGACAAGGCCTGGTGCTCCTGGAGTGATGAACTCCTGCCACGCTTGTCCACTCACCTCCTTGGAAAGTGAGGAGTTGGCTTTACTTTTTCCTTTGTTTTCCTCTTGCTGACAGATAATGAAAAATTATTTAAAACATGGATTAAAGAGTTATCTCTTGTCATGCCATGCTGGTCAAATGAGTAAGTTTACATCCAAAAATCATTTTCAGATTTAAGTAATCCATTTAGAAGTAATGCCAAAAAGGTTAAAATTTACCAGGAAAGACACATAAACATTCAAGTTTTACCCTTTTCAGATATCACCATGGGGGATATTTATCCTTTCAGGTCTGCTTTATCTACACAATTTTCATCTTGAAACCGTCTTGGAGCCTTGCAGGCCTGACCTAGTGTATTTACTGTGGTGAAGCTTCTGTAAATCTCTCTCACTGATGGGTACAGCTAGCAACAGCCTGGGTGAATTATTATGGATGTGAGAGTGAAATGAACTACTCTCTTGAAGGGCACAAATGTTGGGAGTTACCTGAGGGCATTTCGAAAATGGCGAGTGTCTGTAACTGATTTCAAAAAGGACATCTCATGTAATTAAAGGCAGTAGGCATCACATTAAAATTGTAAATCATATGCTTGGAATTTCATTTAGAGTATTTCCCTGGACATTTGAATCTGGGTGAGCCCAGAGATGCCTCTGGACTTTATTTTTCAGGGCAGAAATTCAAACACTTCCATTGTAGTAACTCCTGAACTTTCTTGATTTACAAACTGTCCCCAACCTGCCCTCTCCTGCTGGTTTCTCTTTTTGGTGGCTGGGGGCCTGGTGCTGACAGTGCTAGGATGAAGGCAGACAGGTCCTCGGCTCATAGCCATCATTGGCGGGGGTGGTGGGAACGAAGCCCAGGGGTAAAGAAAGAGGTATTGCTGTTTCTTTTTCTTTTTTCCCCTTTGTCTTACATTTTCTTTCCTTTTTTTCTATTCTCTGCCACTTCATAAACAACATTTATCAAAAGGAAATAACAGAGACCTGATTCGTCATTCATGTAAATTCATAGTGGTTTTGTGGCCTTCGGAAGCTGAGGCTTGTAGACTGCACTGTTTTCTTACTTCAAAGGGTAGGAGGTTGCTCATGGGGTGTCATTGCAGGTCCTGCGCTCATTTAGAATTCTACAATCTTGGAATCCCACATGCCTGGGCTCATACTTGAGATTTGGCTTCAGTAATTTTGAGTGAGGGAGCCCAGAAATCTGACTGTTAAGCAGATATTCCAGGTGGTTATTTTTTTAATGGGATGTTTATTAAACTTTTTATTATTATAAAATTTTTCAAGGGACCACAAAAATAAAGTTAAGCGATGAACCTCCACGCATTCATCACCCAGTTCTACCAACTATCAATATTTTTGTTTTCATGTATGTACACATTAAAATGTTTCCCTATATATTTTAAAACCAATCAAGACATCAGGTTATTTCATGAGTAAATATTTAACTGTTCATCTCCATCAACTGTTTTTAGTTTTACATGTAACTATGGGGTGCGAGTCCCAACAAAATTAATAATTCTGTAATGTCAATTAATGATCCATTTTCAAATTTCTCTGTGTCCCAAATGCCTTTCTGTGGTTGGTTTGTTTAAATCTATTCAAACTGAGGTTATACATTGCAGTTGGGAGCTCTTTGTCATAAATCTCTTCTGTGTGACTCACCATTTTTTTTAAAAGACATTGATTTGTAGGGAGACCAGAACTTCTCCAGCTTTAATGTGCTTATGAATCAGCTGAGGATCTTGTTAAAATACTGAGCTGACTCGGCAGATCTGAGACAGGCCAGACGTTCTACGTTTCTAACCATCTTTCCAGGGTTGCTCCAGTGGCTGAGGACTGGGAAGATGGGGGGACCATTCTTGGGGTAGCAAGACTGTAAGAATGTTCCACATTCTGGATTAGGCTGAAATCATCACTTGGTGTTGTAGAATTTGTTCTAACCTCTGTGTTGCCTATAAATAGGAGTTAGATTTTAAATATAGAGTCTTGATTTACATTGTTTCATTTTTAAAGAATTTGGCAAGATATTTTAAAGTAATTGAAGTTATCTACTTCTTATTGTATTATATATTTTAATTATATAGAGAGACAAATAATGTTTTGTTATTCCATTTTTTATGCCAAGATTGATCAGTGGGTTAAATTCCAGGTGATTTTGCTTAAGAAATGAGAAACCACCTTAAAATAAGATCTGGTTAAAAATGGTGGGAATAGTGTGTTCTCTTATGGCACAGCGGGTTAAGGACCCAGTGTTGTCACTCAGTGGCTTGAGTGGCTACTGTGGTGCTGGTTCGATCCCTGGCCCAGGAACTTCCACATGCCTCAGACGTGGCCAAAAAAAAAAAAAAGTAAGAATAGCTTCCGTTTATTATGTGCTTATTATTTGTCAGTACTATTTTAAGTATTTAAATGTATTAAATTACTTAATTCTAACAATAATGCTAGGAGGTGGGTACTATTGTTGGTTCCTCATTTAAAATAGGGAAACTGAGTCTTAGAGATGTTAACTAGCCCAAGATCACATAGCTAGTAGCTGGCAGAGCAGGATTCAGACCTAAGTAGTTGGGTCCTGTTTACCACCTATCAATTAAAATACTAAAGTCTTGGGGGTGAGGGGTAAGTATTGTTTATACCACTTGGCCTGACTAGTTGGCCCATTTATATTCAGCAAACGTATCAATTTATACACATTCATATAAACAATTCCCCACATATTTTCCAGATTAGGTTTTAATAAGTGGGGAGGAGAAAGATGGCATTGAAATTGAAAGTGGAAGAATAAGTAGGGAGCGGTTAAACAGGAGGGTAGGAGAGGCAGAGAGGACAAGGGGATACCCAGTGCTAGGAAGGATAGGTCACATCTGCATATCCAGATCGGTCCATGGCTCAGACCATGCCCTGACCTGCTGTAGAAGATAGCCAACTGTTGAGGTAGAGGGAACAAAGTCCACATAACACTACTCTCACTTCTGGAATTAATTGTGAGTGGAGGGAGTTCCAAAATTACCTTCATGTTTGGTAACTTTCTAAAGGGACTCATGGTACTGAAACCGTACTCACGTGTATGTTTTATTCCGGAGAAGGTTACAGCTTAAAACTCAGCCAAGGGAGGAGATACATAGGGCGGAAAAGAACCCAACATGGAACTTCCAGCCATCCTCCTCTCCCTGTGGAGTCAGGATAGCGTTACTCTTGCTGGCATCCACGTGTAGTAATACACATGGAGCAGGGTTGCTCACATGAGTCTCAGTGTTCAGAATTCTGGGGGCTTCCATCATTGTAGGTGTGATTAATTGCTCACAGGGTTGATCTCATTCTCTGATAGCCCTCTTGGATGTTGACTGGAACCACTAATACCAAAGCCCTTACTCTAAAGCATACTGTTAAAACCTAATGTGGCCAGCCTCCACCCTGTGGCTCTCTGGTATGGCCAGCACTTACTCAGAATCACATAGTTAGGCTCTTCTGCATGACCCCAGACCAAGGCAAACAAAGATACTGCTATAGACGTGACATTCTAAGGGATTAGATATTATATCTGAGAAGCCAAGGGCAAAGGCCAGACCTTTTTAACCTCTTTTTGAGCAAAGTTAAGTGTTCTACTACACACTTAACCATTATAGCAGTAGGGGAAGCCATAAGCTGCTCACCAAGGGCACCACTGTGGTTCCTCAGGGAGTCAGAGCATCCGTCCTCAGTGGGTGAGAGACCATTACTGAGCCTCTTCCAGAGTCAGCCCAACACATGGGGAGAAGATGAGCCCTATGAGAGGAGGGATTTCTCTTCTTTGTTTCCGCCTTCTGTCAGCACATTGGGCAAGTGTTGTTTATAAACATTGGAATGAACATTGCAAATTCCATTTAATAAATTAATTTTTCTCAGGGGCCCGTGATATATTATACTAAATAAAACCAATGCCATACTTGATCTTAGCAAAAATGATGAAAAGCAATTACACTGTGGGAATTGATTAGACTTGAGTTGAGAGATTAAAAAATAAATGGACATTGCAGAACCTTAGTTTCCTTCTGAACCTTCAGAAAAGTGGTGATGCTGATTTTACAACTGGAATTAAAAAGAACTCAAAGTCACTTAACTCTTCCCCTTGCATACTAGGACTTCACTTAATCATCTCAGGCAGACGTCAACCTCTCATAATTGCAGAAACTCTCAGGAGAATGTTAGATGGGGTTCTTTGTCACTCTATCAGAGATAACTGTAAAAATGTACATTAACCATAAGCCATTGAGCATATACCCTACTGCCTGCTAAAGTAGTAGCATTTTGACACCCAGATGGAAAGGTTTGTCCTGGCCTTTGGCCAGAGAGGGGAGCTTTGAAGATGGATCCTTACCAGCCCAAACCTTGTTTTACTCATCTGTATTCTCAGTGCCCAGCTCAGGGCTTGGCAACCTGTAGGCATTGCCTGCAAGCCTTCAGAAGGAACCCTGAAAGTAATAGTTTCTATGTAAAGACCTGTTGTGTCTATCTTAACGTTAATTTAGAAAACTTTTTTAAAGCCTATTTTATTAGTTTCTGCAATAATACAGACTATGCAGAAAAAACAAATGGACACAATTAAAACAAATCAGGAAACCTGTCATAGGGTAAAATATTGGGGAATAATAGTTTTTATTTGTTCTCAAGATGTTAAAGCACCATTGAAATAATAGTGAATTGAGGGGCTGATGGGAAGAATAAGAAGAGAAAATGAAAAAATAATAATATAGTAAACATAAAAATGATTAATAAAACTTATCAACTTAAAATAACTATTTTTGGTTTTATGAAAACTATTAAGTGATGAAGCATTCTAGCCTTCTTGGTCCTTTTATTTTTAAAAACATTTATTGAAATATTTCACATGTAAATGAAATCATATGGTATTTGTCTTTCTTGGTCTGGCAATTCACATAGCATAATACCCTCTAGATCCATTTATGTTGTTCCAAATAGCAATGTTTTTTTTTTATGGCTTAGTAGTATTCAATTGTGTATGTGTGTATATCATATCATATATCATACCATATCATATCATATTATATCTTCTTTATCCATTTGTCTGTCTATGGGCACTTAAGTTGCTTCCATATCTTGACTGTTGGAAATAATGCTGCAGTGAAACACTGGAATGCATATATCTTTTTGAATTGGTGTTTTTTGTTTTCTTTGGGTAAATGCCCAAGATAGAATTGAAGGATAATATGGTAGTTCTATTTTTAATTTTTTGAGCAACATCCGTACAATTTTCCGCAGTGGCTCTACTCATTTACATTCCCACCAACAGTGCACAAGTTTCTATTTTCTCCACATCTAGCCAGCACTTATGTTTTGTCTTTTTTTTAATCTTTTTACAGCTGTACCTGTAGCATATCGAAGTTCCCATCAGAACTGCAGCTGCTGGCCTATGCCACAGCAACACTAAATCCAAGCCGCATCTGCGACCTATGTTGCAGCCTGCAGCAGTACTCAACATCAATCCTTTTTGATGTTGAGAGAGACCAGGGATTGAACCTGAATGCTCAGAGACAACTTTGGTTCCTTAACCCGCTGAGCCGCCATGGGAACTCCTGTTTTTTTTAATCTTTTTGACCGTGATCGTTCTAAAAGGTATGGGGTGATACCTCATTGTGGTTTTGATTTGTATCTCTCATGATTAATGATGTTGAGACTCTTTTCATGTATCTGTTGGCCATATGTATATCTTCTTTGGAAAAATGTCTGTTCAGATCCCCGGCTCATTTTTATCTTTTTAGGGCCACACCCACAGCACGTGGAGGTTCCCAGGCTAGGGGTCGAATCAGAGCTGTAGCTGCTGGCCTACACCATAGCCACAGCAATGCTAGATCCTTAACCCACTGAGCAAGGTCAGGGACCGACCTGTGTCCTCATGGATGCTAGTTAGATTCATGCTGAGCCACAATGGGAACTCCCCCCTGCCCATTTTTAAATTGGATTGCTCAATTTTTTGATGTTGAGTTGTGTGAGTTCTTTTTATATTTTAGATATCAGCCTCTTTTTGGACATATTGTTCAGAAGTATCTTCTCCAGTTCAGTAGGCTGCCTTTTCATTTTGTGGATCATTTCCTTTGCTTGCAAAAGCTTTTTAGTTTTATATAGTCTCATTTGCTTATTAGTTTTTTAAAATACAGTTTTATTAAGATACAACTCATAGGCCACACAATCCACACTTTAAAGTGTTCACTGTTTTTTTGATATATTTATAGATATATATAACCGTCATCACAGTTTTAGAATATTTTCGTCACCTCAGACATATTCTGTACCCTTTTATTATCATTTCCTCATCTTTCCATGCCTTCTCCAGCCCTAAGCAACCACTGATCTCTTTTCTGTCTCTGTGTATTTCCCTGTTTTGGACATTTCATATGATTGGAATGATGTAATATGTGGTGTTCTGTGTCTAGGTTTTTAACATTTAGCATAAAGTCTTTAACATTTATCTGTGTTGTAGCATGTATCAATACTCCATTTATATGGTTGCATAGTATTCTAGCACAACACATTTGTATACACATTTTGTTTTTTTGTTTATCATCAGTTGATGGGTATTTAGGTTTTTTTTTTTCATTGTTATAGTTGATTTACAGTGTTTATTCAATTTCTGTTGTACAGCAAAGTAACCCAGCCATACACAGTTCCCTGTGCTGTACATTAGGGCCCCATTGCTTGTCATTCCAAATATAAGAGTTTGCAGCCAAAAACCCTGAACTCCCCATCCATCCCACTCCCTTCCCCCATCCCCTGGGAACCACAGGTCTGCTCTCCTTGGCCATGATCTCTTTCTGTTTTGTAGATTGGATCATCTGTGCCATATTTTAGTTTCCACAAATAAGTGATATCATATAGTGTTTGTCTTTTTATTTCTGGGTTACTTCGCTAAGTACGAGAATCTCTGTTTCCATCCATGTTGCTGCAAATGGCATTAGCTTATCTTTTTTTACTGCTGAGTAGTATTCCATTGTATATATGTACCACACCTTCTTAATCCATTCATCTGTTGATGGACATTTAGGTTTCCATGTTTTGGCTATTATAAATAACATCACTGAAAACATTCTTGTACAGGTTTTTGTGTGGACATGTGATTTCATTTCTCTTGGGTATATACCTGGGAATGGAATTGCTGGATCTTATGGTAACTGTTTGACCGTTTGAGGAACAACCAGACTGTTTTCCAGAATGGCTGTACCATTTTACATGCCCACTAGTGTATGAAGATTTTGATTTCTCCATAGACTTGCCAAAACTTATTTTCCATTAAATTTTTTTTTTATTATAGCTATCCAAGTGGATGTGAAGTAATCTCTTACTGTGGTTTTGATTCTCATTTTCTCCATGACCACTGAAGTGGGGCATCTTTTCATGTGCTTATTGGCCATTTGTATATCTTCCTTGAAGAAGTGTCTATTGTTTCTCATTTTTAATATTTGATTCTCCTTATCTGAAAAATGAAGTTTTAATGCCTAGTTGTTGATAGAACAAAGTGAAATGGCACATATAAACATTTAGATTGTGTCCAGGTCTTAATTAATGATTCTAATTATTGTCAAGCATCTCTGAACCTCTGTTTTTTTATCTCTATCGTTCTGGAAATCTGTGATTTTTTCCCTGCTATACCACAGTTATGATATAAAGTAATCACCAGTATTTAACATTAAATCATGTTCTGTGCTAAATCCTAGTTGATAAAATGATTTGATTCCTGCCAACTACACTCTTGATATCCGATATTGACCCTCCCTTACTTGAAACATTAATGAGAGTGAAATGGAGGACATCTGAGAATTCATTTGGAGGCCCAGTGTATAAACTAAAAGTCCTGTAACTGGAATGTCACACCAAGAGTTAAGTAGAACTATGGTCCATACTTATGGATGGAATGACACTGTCTGGCATAGCTTTTGTAATAATAAGAACAATCATTTGCATAGCACTTACTATGTTCCATGCCCTGTTATAAGCTATATATAACACACTTGTTTAACCTTTACACAAAATGTAGAATAAATGAACAAATACTTAATGAGTAATGAGTACCTCCCATGTGCCTGGTCTTGTGCTAGATGCTGGCAAACCAAATAGTGAGCCAAAAGGACAAATTTTCTCTCTTTAGGACTGCAGTGTAGAGAGAGAAATTACATGGCTCGAATAATCCCACCAGTGAATGTGAATTACACTGAGGTAGAAGCCATGAAAGAATGGACGTGGTGCCATGCAGATGCTGGAGGGAGATTGCTTTTCTGTGGAAGTAATAGCTGAGAGATGAAAAGAGTGCATTGGCTGGGATAAAGGAATGTGATGCCAGATGCCAGAGCAGGAACAAATGTCCTTTTGCTGGAGGAAGCAAGGTGAAGTTGGGAAACTGAAGGGTCAGAGAGGTTGGAAGACAGGAAGCAAGGTCATCATGCTATGAGGTGGGCAGGAGCCTCAAGAAGGATTTTGGTCTTTATTCTAAGAGCAATAGGAAGTGATTAAAAGATTGTAATTTGGGAGATAACACGATCAGATTTCTGTTACTGTGTGGTGTGAGAAACAAAAGGGAAGAGGTCTGAGGAGACCAGTGTAGACAAAGACTTAAGTGAGCAAGCTGAAGAGGTCCAAGTTAATAAGGCTCAAGTGTTTGTCTTCCCAGTCATGCTGTGGCCTGTCTTCCAAGTGTCAGCTAGCATCTGACAGGAAAAATCAATTTTCCGGATACTTACGCATATGATCCACAGACAGAACATGTAAAGACTGAGCTCATCCAGGATGCTATTCTGTTATAGATCTCAGAATTCCTGAGATACAGCTCCTCTCTTGGTACCTTTTTAGCCCTAGGCATCCTGTAGGACCTATCTTTAAGTCCATCTTTCCTTGATTTCTTTTTCCCAGCTCTCTGCACCCCTTGATCTCTCCTTCTCTGAACTTCTGTTGGATTTTGTAATCTGTTTCTAGTTTGGGTTTGGCAAGGTCAGGGCTTAGAGTCTTTACTGCAGTTGAACCTCCTGCTGTCCCTAGGTGAATACACCTTTTTATGACCTCATTTTCCAACAGCTGGGTTCTCCACAAGGAAAGTTAACAGCAAGGAATAGCAACATCCATTTCCACTAACTGATATCCAAGGATAATAAGCATTAGAATTACTTTTATTAAAATTAACCAACATATATACCAGCTTATATGAATAGTCATTGAATGTAAATAGATAATTACTACTACCATTGAGATAGAGGCTTTTCCCCCATTTTGGTCTGTTCTCAATTCTGTAATCTGAATACCTAGGGAAGTATCTGACACATAGTTGCTCAGTAGATGTCAGATGAATGAATGAATGAGTGAATGAATAGATAAATGAGTGAATGGAGAACTTTCTACATAGTTCTAGATGCTTAACTTGAATAATTCCCCTTAATCTTTGTAGCAACCTAGGAACTGAGTTTATTACTGTCCCTCTAAAGCAGTGCTGTCCAACAGAAATATAACATGAGCCATGTATGGAATTTCAAATTTTGTGGTAAAGCTACATTTTAAAGAGTTTAAAAAGGTAAAATAAATTTTAGAGAATATTTAATATATCTAAGATATTATTTAGCATGCAATCAATATAAAATGTTAATAAGATTTTTTACATTTTTTGTGCTAAGTCTTTGAAACCCGGTGGGTATTTCACAATTACATAGCATCTCCGTTCAGAGTGGCCACATTTTTAGACCTTAGGATGGTTAATATGCCTGAAGTCCCAGGTTAGCGAGTGGCAGACTGGACATCAAATCTAGGCCACTTGGCTCTAGAACTGTGGTCTTAACCACATAGATACTGCTTCCTAATGAGCTAGAGTCTAGGGCAGACTTAAGAAACACCTAATATAATATAGGTAATAATAATATAATGATATAATTAGGCAACTTATTAATCCTTAATCATTGTCATATTTCAGTCAGTATAACCTGGTAATTCTCCGAGGCATAATACAAGGTATTTTTCTAGTTTCCATGGAATCTTTTCTCTAGTTGGCCTCCTCTGGGGCTGGCTGTCTCATTCAGGACTTGAGGCCAGCTTGGCATCAAAGCCCTTCCAAAGGGATGCCTCAGGCTGGATTTCTTTCTGTGATAGGTACCAGTGGTACCACCGGTCTGTTCACTTTGCTTAGACCGTTGGGAGAAAAGGAAAGCGTGACCTTTCTCCTGCCTGGTCCTGCCCAGTTCTGACCACTGGATCCCTGCCTGATTCTCCTTGGCTCCCTGGCTGTTTCTTGTACATTATGATTGAACTGGAAAGGGAAGAAAACTACACAGTTACCTTGTGAGTGCCTTTTCCACCAGAAAGAAGTATTTTCCTATCATTTTGAGTTTAGAGTTGTGTCATTTCCAAATTTCAGCTGAATGATTTGTTGTCAGTCATTATAGCCCTGGATGCCATACTTTAGTTTGGACAAAGACTGCTTTTGAAAAGGGGGAATCTTATTTTTTTAATTTTTCTGTTACAAATTAGTGCTTATATTTTGCAAATATGAGAAGTAACTACCATTTTTACATTTAGCACTTGGTCATGGTTCAGCTTTCTATTGCTATGAAACCAACACCCCCCAGATTTAGGGACTTAAAACATTTGTTTTATTTAGTTCATGATTTTGTTGGTCAGAAATTTCAGAGGGGTTCAACTGGATGCTTCATCTCATGGATGGGGTAAGATCTACTTCAGGAGAGCATCTTCACTCACATGTTTGGTGCTTCAGTGCTTCTTAACCTCTCTTTCTTTCCACATGGCAGGCATCTCCTTCTCCAGGGTTTTTCCAACATAGCTTGGGCTTCCTTGAAGAGTGGTTTCGTGGTGATTGCTATTCTTACATGTGACTGGCTTCTAAGAGGTAGAATATGGAAGCATCGAGGTCAGTTGAGGGCTGTGCTTGGAACGAAACAGTATTGCTTCTGCCATATTCTTTTAGTCTGAACAGTCACCAGGCCGAACCAGATTAAGGAGGGTGGAGAAGTAGACTCTACCTCTTTTTTTTTTTTTTTTTTTTTTTGTCTTTTTTGTCCTTTTATGGCCGCACCCGCAGCATATGGAGGTTCCCAGGCTAGGGGTCTAACAGGAGCTGTAGCTGCCGGCCTTCGCCACAGCCACAGCAACGCGGGATCCGAGCCGCGTCTGCAACCTACACCACAGCTCATGGCAACGCTGGATCCTTAACCCACTGAGCAAGGCCAGGGATTGAACCCGCAGCCTCATAGTTCCTAAACAGATTCGTTAACCACTGAGCCATGATGGGAACTCCTAGACTCTACCTCTTGATGTGGATGTGTTGAAGTCATATCACACAAGAGCGTGTGGGGTAGGAAATATTGCTGCAGCCCCGTGTTTGGAAAACGCAACCTGCCAGTTATGTCATGATGGACGGTGTCCATTTGTCTCATATTTGTCTCTTTTCTTCACATGCCTTCTTTTCTCTTGTTTTCTATAGAGGCCAATAGCCCCTTAATAAATGCTGTTTATTATTGATTTGCTGATAAATCATCCAAAGATAAATTAATATTTGGCATTTTAGAAAAAATATTAATACCTATTACATGAAAACTAGTTTTAGCCAAATTGTTTACTTGGTTTCCCAAATTTATTTTGTTTTTCCCTTACTGTGCCTGCCCTTCTCATTCCTTCCTAAATTATCCTTCTGGACTCGTATGATAGCCATCTCCTCAGTGAAGTCTTCTCCAATTAACTCAGCCTGTGTGACTTATCCATTATCTCTACCCTAGCCTTTTGTGTTGATAGTGAAGCTATTTTTCTCTCAGCTACAAACCCACCCTCCTCTATAGCCTGCTCTGTGATATTGAGCTGGACATTCTGCAAACTAGATTTTTCTTTTGTAACTGTCTTCTTACTAGGTTCCACCCACTCGAAGACGATGGAGGGCGATTGCAAGGTGGGAATGGGAGGGAATGGACTTGTTTCTTTCTGTTTGCTTGCTCTTCCTGCCCAGTCCTCAGCAATGGTTGTTCACCCTGGCAATCGCTAGTTCTAATTTCCAGGTCAGATACTCACAGTGTGGCCCCTCAGAGGCACAGCATCCTCTTCTTGGGAATCCTCTGAACTCCTACTAGCAGCCCCAGCAGGTAGTGCTACCCTTCCAGGCATCTAGGTCTCGGCTCTGTGTGTCCTCTTCTCCAAAGTAACTGATAGCCCAACTTCTTGTTCCCCAGCCCTGGGGTGATAGATGCTTCCTGCAATTACTATCTCTGTGTTACATTGGCATTCCTTTTTTGTTTTCACCACCCTAAAATGCCAGTCTCTCTCTCTCTTTTAAAACTGTGTGATCATATTTTTATGAAAATTAAAGACATGCAGAATTAAAAAGGTCAACTAGGAATAGATATTTAAGATTAGGACACTAAATGAAAGCAAAGAAATTGTAAACACGAAACAAGATACCAGTTACCTCTGACAGCAGGCAAGGGTATAGAATCAGAGCAGGTTCTATTTTTTTTAACCCCAATAGGGACACAATGTTGATATTTTTTTGACATTTAAGTTACATTGTTTACTTAAAATGAAATGTAGAACACATACAGAAGAAATAAGCAGAACACAGGGCAAAAACGTAAATAAATCCCAGTGAATTGTCACAAAGTGCACACCGGCATTATCACTACGTAAACTAATAAAATATTCGGCACCCCAGAAATTATGTCCTCCCTGACCTCCAAATGTAACCACCGTCCTTATAGATTTATTATCTGTGAATGCTTCCATAAACCCTATTGGTTTCTTTGTTCCTGTTTTTTTTTTTTTTAATTTAACAGTTAATTCTTTTGTGTCTGACATCTTTGGTCAACATTATATAACCAAATTCATACATTTTATGTATATTGTTGAATATCTATAGTTCTTTCATTTTCTTTGTATATTTTTGTATTGCATGAATACATCACAGTATCTCTATCCATTTCATTGTTAATGGACATGTAGGTTGTTTCTAGTTTGGGGCAATTATAAATAATGATGCTATACAGTTTTGTCTGTGTTTCTTGATATATAACATTGATGATACTAAAAAGACTAAAGATATGGTTTATATATTACTTTGTATGTATTACACATGACAAAATAAAATAATGTAAGAAATTGTCTTTACTAAATTAGTAGTTAGTGAATGGTATTTTTATCATTTTACTTTTTGATTTCCACTGGCCAACACCAATCTCTTGTATTAAATTCTTTCTATTGAAATACTTAGAGTAGTCTCTGTGTTCCTGAATGGCCCCTGATTGGTACACTGTCCATGCTCCTGATTTGGTAATTGTGTACTGCTTTGTGATGTGTTCTCTTGCTGTCTTGAATGGTTATTTACATTTTCATTTACTGTTTTCCCATATATATATATATATATATTTTTTTGTCATTTTATGGCCGCACCCGCGGCATGTGCAGGTTCCCAGGCTAGGGGTCTAACAGGAGCTGTAGCCGCCGGCCTGCGCCACAGCCACAGCAACGCAGGATCCGAGCCACGTCTGCAACCTACACCACAGCTCACGGCAACGCCGGATCGTTAACCCGCTGAGCAAGGGCAGGGATCGAACCCACAACCTCATGGTTCCTAGTCGGATTCGTTAACCACTGCACCACCACGGGAACTCCCTGTTTTCCCATATTGTTCTTTATATTTTAAACTCCTTGATGTAAGAGGCCGTGTCTCTTGATTCTTTGTATTTTACCGAACATGTTTGTTCTTAGTGAGTGTCCCTGGCTCTTAGAAACTATGTAATACATGTTTACCAACTTTTTGAGTGGAGTTGGCAATCCAGGATAGGAGATGTGGAGTCCAAGGCAATGATCAGGACAAATTGATAGCTTCTAGGCCGGAGATGTTTCCCAGCCAAGCTGTCATGAATTGTGAGCTCCCCGTGGTTGTCCCAGGGTTGTGAGTTTGGGAGGTCACATTCTGTGTCAGCTGAAACCCTTTAAACTGGTATTTGAAAACACCGGTATCCTTGAAGTAATTTCCCCCTCCACTTGAGGCATTTCTGGTAGACAAGCTCCTAGGTTACTGAAGTCTCTTGTTTTATTTATTCAAGTTAGTTTTGAAACAGCTTATTTTGAGTATACCCCTTACTTAGGTTGTAAAAATTGAACTTATTTAAGTAAATTTAGATATTTAAATTTGGACTACTAAAGTGGATGTGGGATAACTTTTGCTTTGATGTTAGTGACATTGTTCTTATATAAACTTAAAGAATAAGGAAAAAATTCTTTTTTTTTTTTTTTTTTTTGCTTTTAGGGCAACACCCATGCATGTGGAGGGTCCCAGGCTGGGGGGTCAAATCGGAGCTGTAGCTACATCACAGCCACAGCAATGCAGGATCCGAGCGATGTCTGCTACCTACACCATAGCTCATGGCAACGCCAGATCCTTAACCCACTGAGCAAGGCCAAGGATCAAACCTGTGTCCTCATGGATGCTAGTCAGATTCCTTAACTGCTGAGCCACAATGGGAACTCCCAGAAAAAATTCTTTATACTTGTATTTAATAGGCTTCTTTCTAGACAACATCAGTCATTGTTTATGCTTCAACATTTTATGGTAAAGTGGAAATTAGTTTGTTAAACTGGTTTCCATCTTTCCCCCAAGCAATCTGAATCTTTTGTTTTTTCAGCTTAACTTTTCCATAATATAATTTTCCTGTGTTGAAATTCCAAAGTCTTTTTTTTTTTCTTTTTGCAGCCGCACCTGTGGCATAGGGAAGTTCCCAGGCT
Organism: Catagonus wagneri; assembly: GCA_004024745.2. Taxonomy (NCBI): domain Eukaryota; kingdom Metazoa; phylum Chordata; class Mammalia; order Artiodactyla; family Tayassuidae; genus Catagonus; species Catagonus wagneri. The sequence continues at coordinate 16,584,718 of PVHT021183693.1, forward strand.
AGGGGGACAAATTGGACCTGCACCTGAGGCCTCCACCACCGCCACAGCAACAGTGGATCCAAGCTGCATCTGCAATCCTCACTGCAACTTGTGACAACACTGGATCCTTAACCCACTGAATGAGACCAGGAATCGAACCTATATCCTAATGGAGACTATGATGGTTTCTTAACCTGGTGGGCCACAATGGGCGCTTCCAAAAAGCCTACTTTTTTTGTCCACCCCCCCCCTCCCAGTTTCTCCTAGGCTTTCATATATTTATTGGAGTTGACTTAACAGGTAAGAACTACCTGATTCTTTGCTTTGCTCACCTTGACGTGAGCTTTAGTAAAATAATGTAATTAATCAAGTGTGAGTATTTGGATAATGGAGATTTCCATAATATATTTTATTTTCTTTTTGGTCAGATGGATGTACTGATTAATCTGTGACATTTGATCACAAGATAGAAGCTGTCAGAACAAGCCTTTCTATTTCTTTCTTGTTAATGGTTCCCATCTAGACATATGTGTTATTTGGAGAAGGATTAATGGTCACATGAGCATCAATGTTAATTGTAAGCCTAGTCACCTGATGAAGTGCTTCTCTGCTAAGTATCAGAATAAGCAGGTAAAATTGAAAACTAACCCACATGGCTTTCTTGGTATTAAAATGTACAAATTTAATCATCTATTTCTTAAATTTGGCACTAATTAAGGACCATAAGTTGTTTGTTTCATTTTGTTTTAATTAGAATTTAACTTGAGGAACTATGTCTGTGAAATAAAACTGATCCCAGTTGTCATTTTGCAATGTTATGCAGTTGACAACACAGCCATCCCAACCCCTCTTCTTTCGGCCTGGAAAACAGATTCATTTTTTTTGTGTTCATAAATAATTTCAGTACTTTAATAATGTTTGGTGCTTTTTGATTTTAGGATCTGATTTAAAATAAATCTAATTTATTAAATATTTAGAGTGCTTCCACAGTTGTTTGTGAATCAGGAATTAGTAGCATATCCGTGGAGGAATAAATCAAGGCATGGAAGGAAAGTCTGTGGGCTGTTTTAAAGTTAAGAAGAGATGCCTTTATAGCTTTCAAAAGTGTTTGAAAATTAAATGTTTGATTTATAAGGGCCGCGTACACACAGGGCTCAAATTATTCATGTATCATTTGGAAAATGTAAAATGCTTAATGTTCTGACATTATGTGATAATTGCTATTCTAATATATAGTGTCTACTAAATCTTTCTGGAAGCGGGTAAGGGTGGCATTGATATACAGGAGCACATGCTTTGTGTGCTAGTAAATCATTCTTCCATTGAATTAAGGCCAAGGAGGGAGCAGTGAGTGGAACTTAAAGTGATATTACAGTATCTGGTACTGTTCTAATCAAGAAATATGCAGCAGTGCTAGTGAAAAATGGATAGAAAAACAAAAATCCACTAAGGAGAAAATGTAATCAGATTTATCAATGATGCTTTCTGCAAGGTTTCCAGGAATCGTAGTCATTATTCAGATGACCAAAGAGTTGCTTTTCAAGGTTGATGCCATCTCTGTTGTCTTTTGTATCGGTACCCCTCTGATGACATGCATTAGAATCACTTCTCTCTGTGGGTGCTTATTCATTAACGAGTTAGAGTCCTCCTGGCTCCATCACCAACCAGCTGGGTGAACTTGAATGTGTGGGTCCACTCTCTAAGCTTCTATAATAGTTGTAGCTACTTTGTAGCATTACTACAAGTAAATGAGATAATTCATGCTCAGCATCTAGCAGGGGGCCTGGCACACAGTTGTTACTTGACGTTATTGCTGTCACTGTTTACCTTCTGCAGATACCTGCTCACAGTTATTTTGACAAAGAGTGACAAGGTACGTTGTAAAGAGGACTAGGGAAAGAATTAAGGAAGGACTATACAATTGGTGACTTTATCGCCACAAAGCCCACATAGCAAAAGGGAACTCTCCTAGCGGGCCTAAGCATGTAAAAGGCCCAAACCTAATGTGTTTAGGAACTGGTTTGCTAACTTCAGTTTTTCTTTTTGAGTTGTTGAAAGGAGTTCCAGATACACTTTTTTAAAAATGTATTCTGGCCTGTATTGGGAAACTCAGGTTCTGTCCTTGACATCGCTATACAGGGAAGAGGGAAGTGCTCCTTAGCTATGATCACTCTCTTTTCTTTCCAGGGAATCAGAAGTCACAGAGACGGGCAGTACATCTCAGTTGAGGAAGGTGATATATGAATGTGTATTGGTGTAAAGGTGAGGAATGAGGGGACAAATTAGGCTGGATACTCTGTGTCAGTGTTAGGGTAATGAATTCATTAAGCATCTTCAAAAGCCAACTCCATAAAGAGCATTTATTATTTGCAATACAGGCAAAAACCCAGGGATGAAAAAAAAGTCATGGATTCCTCGTTTTTGGATCTCATTATCTAATGGCAGTAAGCTCTGAGGGGTTTCAGAAGAGAGGCCATCACACACACACACACACACACACACACACACACACACACACACGGGAAATAACCTACCTCTGTATGGGGAAGGTTGTGACACCACCACTCACATCCATCTAGATTTCTTTGTGCTCCTTGCCTCTTCTTTGTCACCAGGACTGTTGAAGCCCTGGCTTGTTGGTCTGTGCTGCTGCCGAGGGAGAGAGACCTCAGACTCCGGTGGAGCTAAGGTCACTAGCAGATCTCTTGAAACAGTGGTTCTCAAACTTTTTATCCTCGGGACCCATTTTCACTCTTAAAAATTGTTGAGGACCTTGGAGAGCTCTTGTTTATGTGTTGTGTCTATTGAGATTTACCTTGTTATAAATTAAAATTTATTCACTTCAAATAGCACCCATAAATTTGTACTTATTAACATTATTAACATATTTTAACAAAATAATTATATTTTTTGAAACAGAATTAGAAGACTGGCATTGCTTCACTTCTTTTTCAAATCTCTTTTAATGTCGGTCTTAGTAGAACACAACTGAGTTTTCATCAGCTTCTGAACTCAGTCCATTGTAATCTCACACATTAAGTTGGCTCTGGAAGGCTCCATTATACACTAATGAGAGAATGTGAATGCAAAAGGCAAATAACATCTTGGTGCATCTTGGTGTTAACATGAAAATAGTTTTGATCTCACAGACCCCCCTGCCCCTGTGATAAAGGCTAGAAAAACACTCCTTTAGCTAATTTCAAAGGAAAGGAGAAAGGGGTTTATCACTTCCTAGTTTGGGTATCAATAGAAAGTTGGCAGACAGTGTCAGGGATTGGAAGTAGGGTTTAGATTCACTGCCCTGATTCTGCCACTTACTACCCATGTGACCTTGGAGCCCTTATGCCTCAGTTTTTCCATCTTTAAACTGGAATTTGTCATGGGACCTATACCTGTAATGGCTATCGTGAACCTTAGTGATATAATGTAAGTGGTGTTTAGCTAATAGTTTAAGTGCTCAATGTTAGCTTCATTTCTTTGGTTTTTATTACTCTTAAGGGGCTAATCCGTTATGAACCTGTTTCTGCATCTGCCAAGTGAGGCTGGTCTGCCCAGGCCCAAATGTCTTGTCTAGCTCTACATTCTGTGACTTTGCTCCAAAGCCTTACTTTCCCATGTTAAGGGTGAGAAGTAGTGTGTGTGTGTACGCCCAATGTATACAATTCTACTGGTAAGAAAAGGACTTAGTTTTCCATTGTTGCTTATAATTAACCATCCTTCCCTCTCTTCTTTTTCCTGCTTATAAATCTATTAAAATCATTCAAGGGCTTTTGGAATAAAACTTGGAGAAAAAATTGTTTGCTTGGGAAAAATTAAATTTAGTCCTTTCAATTGGAGCCAATAAAGATAACAGAGCAAACAGAAATTTAAAAATTTGTTTCCAGGTCCCATGGTGTTTTCAGGTCAAAGTCATAATAAGGTTTATCTCATGTCTAAATTTAATTGAAAGGTAAATGAAACGATGCTGAGAGATCTTGCTGACTCCTCAGTTTACAAAAATACACAGAGTAGGTAATAGACTTTTAATGGAAGAGGAAGGGAAGGAGCCTGGATTCATAGAACGGGGCAGAGGAGAGAAAACGGGTGAAAAAGCATTTTTAAAAGGCAAACGTTAGGCCTGCAGTTTGATTGAAGACCCAGATCAAAAGAAATCAATACAAATGCTTTGGTTTATTTTTTCCCCCTCCGTTTTCACTTAAGTACTAGTCTCTAATACAATGAAAAGCAGGCGCAAAGCATATTAGAAAGGAGATAAGACGAATGGTCTCAGAAGTAGTAGAAAGTAGAGCATGTGTTGCGTGCTGCTTAGTTTAAATTTACCAGAGCCTTGCTACAGAGCCCTCAGGGAGGGCATGAAGATTTGCATGTAAGGACTTTATTAAAGGGGGATTTTTAGAAGAAATCTTGAGAACGTCACAGCTAAAGCACTTTTGCTTGCCTTAGGCTTGCAGGGACGGTACAATAGCAAGGCTTGACTTTGGTGTGAAAAATGTGCTAGAATTCAAATCGTGGAAACCTGTGTTCATAGCTAGAATTAACATCATGATGACAGACATCATGGAATAATGCTAATATTTTCCCCTTAGAGGTGACTGTCAGGATAGCAGCTGTAGAGTTTATAGATAGAATTGTTTACCTGATATGAAATGATATTGGTAATTTTGATACTACTGATATTAGTAGAGCGAGGCTTAATGTCAACTTTTCCATCAAAAGCCATTTGATACAATAATGGAAAGCATGGGGTCTTGCAGGGTGAGAAACGAGTTCAGATTGAACCAGCAAACTGCTTCTGACAAAGAGGGATATGTTTGTGCTCAAAGGAGAAAGATAATAGCTATTGTCAGAAAGATTTGGAGCTCTTTTACTTGTGATAATCACTGGAAATATGAATAATATTTTTTAAAAATACGTAGATCAGAAGGAGCCAAATCTGGTTTGTTGCCATTTGCAACCTGAAAAAAATTATCACTTGACCTTAATTCCATACGGAACTAGAAGGCATCCACTTGCAATTTATTTTGTCATCAAAGCTGTTACCTGCCTGAGTCTCTCATCTGTCCTGGAAAGTATATGGAAAAAGTCCTAACATAGCAGAGGGGTACAGATACACTCCATGCATCCCTTTTGTGCTGAGCAAATATGTTCCCAATTCTGGCCCTAGATAGTTCCTGAATTGGAGATACTAAATCTCTGGCTGAGGCTTTCAGAGAGCTGGGATGTGGTTCTGTGGTTACCTGATGCTATGGCAGGTAAGTGCCCTGAGGGCTGTGTCTGGGATCTGGCATCCAGGCGGGGGCCCATTCAAAACGGCAAGGGGGATGATGGCAAGAAATGCAGGAGCTACTTTTTTCTCTGAAAGACTGTGTGAGTTGACATGTAGGGCAGACAGACTTCTGCTGATGCAATTAGAAGGTGCATAGCAGAGTTCCCATTATGGCTCAGCAGTTTAAGAATCTGATGTAGTCTCTATGAGGATGTGGGTTAGATCCCTGGCCTCACTCAGTGGGTTAAGGATCTGGTGTTGCCACAAACTGCACGTAAGTCACAGATGCAGTTTAGATCTGCTGTTGCCATGGCTGTAGCATGGGCCTTAGGCTGGGAACTTCCATATGCCATAGGCACAAAAAAAAAAAAAGGTGCCTAGCATTCTGGGTACATAGTAGGTGCTCAAGTAACAGTTTGCTCAATGTCCTCAGATGGTACAACTGAGCAGGACACACCTGTGTAATATGTTCTACTGATGATGAATTCAGAGAAAAGGTTGCAAACCAGTTTCTTTTCTCTGTTTACACGTTAGGCAATCTGCTTCAGAAAGAAAACGATGACATTTAAATTCTAGTACTGTCTGTCCTTTGCAGTAACTGACACTTTAGCAAAACCCTGCTGAAATAGGAAGGACTGTAAGGGTGCTCACCTCCTTGTGATTGGTGGAGAAAACTGAGAGAGGAGAGTTCACAGTACTGACTTCAGCCTGGATTTGTGAAAGGAGTTTGACTTCTCTGTCCTTACTTTTTATCATTCAGAAATGAGATGCTTCTCTGTGGGAGATACTGCTAATGCTCAGCTCACCCATATCTAGTTTTTTTTTTTTTCTTCACCTTTTGGATATGTAAGAATTTTGCACTTCCTAACCCACTTTGAAGTTTGTGGAACCATGATGCCGATATTGGCCAGTGAGTCATGGCAGAAGTAATACGTGTGCCCTTTTCCAATAAGAGCATTTCATTGCTAATGGGAGAATTAGCTTTGCCTTGTCCATGCTGCTGCAACTAGGGATGTTCCAGATTGTGGTGCCTTCATCAGCCTGGGTCCCAGCAAGAAGATAAGGAGCAGAGCTCTCTCCCCACCTTCACCTCTACCACCGTGATCAGTGCATGCTGGACATACACTGTGAACAAGAATTAAGTTTGGCTTCAAGTCTCTGAGATATGAAGGCCAGTTTTCACCACAGCATAACTTAACTTGTTCTGACTAATACATGCCTGTTACTTGATTCTTCAACTTTAGAATTATTTAATTAGTTTTTATTCCCCTTTCAATATACAGGCATCCGGTTCTTAGGTTTTAGAGTAAATCATAATCCTATCATGCTCAAAAAACCTCAAGAGTTTTTACATAATTCTGATTCAGGAGGGAAGACCACACTTTAAGAAATGTTATGAATCTGTGTCATGCTATAAAGACTCTGGCTATTATTTCTCAAGCTCTCTTAGACAGACATGTTCAGATATTAGCAAAAGGTTAAAGGCATTTAGGGCAGGAATAAGTGTTATGAATATAAAGTTCACCAGCTCTGTTTCAAGGCTGCGTAAAGCAGAGATAAAGTGAAGACACAGAGGTGGTGATTAATAGACCTGACCACATTCTAAAATGAGAATTCTAAAGATTGTAAATCATTTGGAAATTGAAGTGATGACCTGGAAAACAAGTCAGAATTAAGAAATACCAAGTCAGAAATAGATGTGAAGAAGTAAAAGTAGAAAACATTGAGACATTTGCCTCACAGCTGATTTGGGAGGGAGGAGGTAGAGAGTGGGTGCCATGGGGACCTTAGTGCAGGGGAAGGAGGAAGCTGGGTTGAACTCTGCTTGTGCGCTCGTTCTAGATCTAGAGCTCTGGGGTTGACTCAGCATCTCTGTATAGCACTGCCATTTACAAAGATTATTGTTTTCTGTGGATCCAGAGGAGGTGTTTTTTGACCCTCTGGAGGTGGGTTTTACTGAGTTCACAGGAGGAATTTTCTCCTCTGAATTTTGAAATTAAAGACTTTTTGTTAAGATAATGATTTTATTCCTTCCAACCACCCCCAGCTATCTATCACTTCTCATAGTACTAGAGAGATTGAGGACCTGTAAAGTTGGTGGCACTGCACCAAATCCATAGAATCATTTATGGGTTCTTTATCTTGCCATTTATCATGGGCAGTGGGTGAGTGCTCACAACACCTGGAAGCAGCAGTGGAGACAGAGCAGGCAGCAGCACAGTGTCTCCAAGCAGTGTAGTCCATCTGAACCTGTGGGGTCTACTTGCTTCAGAATTGTGTGTCTAGACAACAACCAACTGCCCATAGTAGAACGATCCATAAGAAGTGGAGAGGGGGTGTTCCCCTTGTGGCTCCGTAGTAACGAACCTGGCTAGTATCCATGAGGATTCAGGTTTGATCCCTGGCCTTGCTCAGTAGATTAAGGATCTGACATTGCTGTGAGCTGTGGTGTAGATAGCAGACGGGGCTCAAATGTGGTGTTGCTGTGGCTGTGGTGGCTGCAATTCAACCCCTAGCCAGGGAACTTCCATATGGCCGTGGATGCAGCCCTAAAAAAAAAAAAAAAAGGGAAGAGGGGCTTTTTAGGGTTTGGGTAGAGGAGAGCTGGGATAGTACCCATCTAGGGCATTAAATCAAGGATACAGCCTAGCAACGGTGGAAGTGGTTCTGCCAGGTGATATTTGGAGTATCCTGAAATCATGGTCTTAACCATTGAGCGGCTTATCTTTCTCACTTGGGGCCACCTTCAGGGAAAAATCACAAGCTCCACCTGTTCCTGCTAATACGGATGTGCTGCTCAGTCTGCCCTTGAGTGATTTCTTTTCCCCTGCAAGGTTGTCTTTGCTAGTCCTTGTGAACAAATGTTACTTGTGTAATCATTTGAGGAAGAGGGAGTAGCAACAATGGGCAGCATAATTTGCTTTGGTTCTGTGCTGAGTGTTGGCCCAGGTCCTCACTCTGCACTCACACCTCTACCCTGAAGGGGTTCAGAGTATGCCAAAATATACCACTCTGGCATGGGACTGTTTTGAGCTGAAGGCACCTGAGGAAAAACAGTCACAAAACGAGTCCTCTGCTTTCCCCCATCTGTTTGAGAGCAGAACTTAAACTACCCTGGTGAACATGTCTCCGCCCACCCCCATCTCTCATACCAGGAAGGGACAACCACCTTAACACTGGAGATGGATGACATTGAAAAAGAGTCTACATAAACTTTATTAAATAGCCCTTATCTTCTATCAGTTTCCCCATGTATTTGACTTCCCATAATTTGCTGCCCCTAGAGGCTCAAAGTCCTTCTTGCCACTTCTCTAAAAAATTACTGTTCTTTGCTAAGAAGCTATATAAACCCAAGTTCTAACCACCCCTTTGAGTTACTCATCACCGAGTGCAGTGCGCCTGTGTGGATACAGAATGCACATACTAATAAACTTCTGTTCCTTTTCTCTTGTTAATCTGTTTTGTGTCGGTGTAATTTACAGGGTCTCAGCCTGAGAATCTAAGATAGGTAGAGGAAATATATTTTTTTCTCCTATAACCCTGTATCCTATTTGTCATGCCATAATTACCATGATTTTTAACTCACTGTAATTTAGAAGGAAGATTTTTGTTGCAAGGGAGAGAAAGCCAAATCAAACAAGCTTATGAGGGAAAAAAAGTGTGAGTGTACACGTTTGGTGTAGGTGCATGTGTGTGTATGTATCATGTACCTGAATAGTGCAGGGGTATTTGTGTTCACCCTGTCTGGATCTGCATACTCAAATGATGTTGCCAGGAACGTGGCTGAACTTTTCTCTGTCCTACTCTCTCTGTGTTGTCTTTATTCTAGATCAGATTCTCCTTAAGTGCTGGCAATATTCTGTCGACCTGCTTTCTTCTAGATCAGCAAGGTCAGTGGAAGAAGAGTACCTATTCCTCTGGAATTCCAGCAGAAGTTCTAGGGCTGATATCTGATGACTCTGACTGGCTTGTCTTGAGTCATAACCCATCCTTGAACCAGTTACTGTCCATGTTCAGCTAGACTGTGCTAATTGGCCAGGTCTTTGCTGCTTTCTCACCCGTGGACATTGCAGGTGGGTTTTACCCCACCTGAACCATGTGAAAGAATCAAGAGGAGTGGTTACCCAAAGGAAAATCAGACTGTCCTTACCAGAGAGGGCAGAAATAGCTGCTGGAGGCCAACACTCAAAACCGTAGTAGAGGGTATGTTGATGTCTCCTGGCTAACAGTGAAATTTGAAAGTTTTAGGTTTCAATAAACAGCTGAAAGAGTGAGAATTGTATTTATTTCCTTCTCTTTCACTTTATCAACCACTCGGAATATGAAATGATGAAATCTCATTTTCAGAAGATTCTTTGTTTGACCTGTTTTAGGAACCATGAGGGAATTTGCATAATAGGATTAATGCTGCTTCTTATTATTGCCACATATTCTAAAGCTGCGCAGGATTTCTATTATAAACATCCATTTTACTCTAATATCCAAACTTGTCATTTTTGTCAACGACGGGGGTATATTGTCACATGCACAGTGCATCACACATTTCATTATTTTGTATTTGGTGCAAGACTTTACTGCTTTTTATTTAATTTTTTATTTTTCAAAGTTTTATTGAAGTATAGTTCCTTTATAGTATTGTGATAATTTCTGCTGTACAATAAAGTGATTCAGTTATACATACATATCCATTCTTACTCAGATTCATTTTCCCATATAGATTATCACAGAACATTGGGCAGAGTTCCCTGTGCTATACAGCTGGTCCCTGTTGGCCAAACATTCCATATACCACATTGTACATATGCCAGTCCCAAGCCCCCAATCCATCTCTCCCCTCTCCTTCTGTCCATTTTGGTAAACAGGGATTTGTTTTCAAAGTCTGTGAGTCTGTTTCTTTTTTGCAAAGAAGTTCATTTCTATCCTTTTCTTTTTTTAGATTCCACAAAGAAGTTATAAGATGTGTTCAGTGCTTTTTTATAATGAAAGTCAGTTGTCATGCCTAAAAATGTGAAGCAAAGTTCACCTTGATATTGAGAGGATTTTACTGGAAATAAAAATTCCATGGAGTTTTTCTGTGACAGAATTCTTTGCTTCTTTTTTTTTTTTTTTTGTCTTTTTGCCTTATTTGGGCCACACCCATGGCATATGGAGGTTCCCAGGCTAGGAGTCTAACAGGAGCTGTAGCTGCCAGCCTTCGCCACAGGCACAGCAAAGTGGGATCCGAGCCGCGTCTGCAGCCTACACCACAGCTCACAGCAACGCTGGATCCTAAACCCACTAGGCAAGGCCAGGGATCGAACCCGCAACCTCATGGTTTCTAGTCGGATTCGTTAACCACTGAGCCACGACGGGAACTCCTTTACTTTCTTAATTTTAGTTTGATTAGAGATGGCCTTTGGTTAAAACCCTAGATACCCCCTGAAGGAGCGGGATCACCTTGGGCAAGTTGTTTAGCTTCATCTTAGAACAGGATAAGAAGAGAACCTCTCTCTCTGTGTTGTGTGAGGATAAAGTGACCACCTGTGAAGTCCTTAGGACAGTGCCTGGCACATCCTTAGGGTTCAGTAGGTGTTACCTCTTCTAAGCTTTTAGATGTAAACAACCTGAATTGTTATTTTGTTTTACCCAAGTTTAAAAAAAGTTTTTTTCTCCCTTTAAAAAAATTGAAGTATAGTTGATTTACGATGTCGTGTTGGTTTCAGGTGTACGGCAAAGTAACTGAGTTATACATACAGATATATCTATTTTTTCAGATTCTTTGCCTTTATTGGTTATTAAAAAATGTTGAGTATAGTTCCATGTGCTATAAGTAGGTCTTTGTTGGTTACCTATTTTATATATAGTAGTCACACATGTTCTTTACAGGACAATTTTATGTGCAGGTTGGAGGTAGGAGCTGGTGGTTTGGGATTTGCAGGCTGAATATTTCTTACACTATTCTTTATAAAAATTTCCAAACTGAGATGAAGTTTTAAATGAAGGAAACTCTAAATTCTGAATAGTTATAGTTACCATGAAGAAAAGAAAAATAATTATGAAAATTGTGAAGAAATCAAAATTAATTCTCCATTATTGACAGAAATGAAAACCTAGGCATTTAAACACTTAAGCAGTTGGAGAAACTGATTAATAAACATTTTTAAGATATAAAATATTCAAAAGTATACCTATCATATAAATAACTATACACTGTGAAGGGGGCAAGTTGGGTGAGGAAGTGATACGAGGATGCTCATTTGGGGCCTGGTTAAATCTATGCTGCTTTGTTTGCTTCATTCCAGATTCTGCTCTGGTATTTTTGATCCCAGTTTTGTGATCTGACTTACCTCCTTAGTGACTCCCTTTTCTAACTTTGTGATGCTGAGCTGCTTCTGAGCCTTCCTGACTCTGACATAATACCTTGGGCATGCACCTGAAAGTGGGTGTTTCAGCCCAGGATCCAGCCCTGCCGAAACAATGAGCATGTTTGGTCTATTCGGAGAGGAGAAAAAAAAATTCCTTCTCAAGTTGTTTAACTAAATTGGGCTTTTAATCTAAGAGAACAGTAGGCCTGGTATTTCTGTTAGGACATAATCTTATGTGACCAATAGACCAGTAAAAATACTGTGGTTTAAGAATTCTTCTGAGGAGTTCCTGTCATGGCGCAGTGGTTAACGAATCTGACTAGGAACCATGAGGTTGTGGGTTTGATCCCTGGCCTCGCTCAGTGGGTTAAGGATCCAGCATTGTCATGAGCTGTGGTGTAGGTCAAAGACGTGGCTCGGATCCTGCGTTGCTGTGGCTGTGGTGTAGGCCGGCGGCTGTAGCTCTGATTCAGCCCCTAGCCTGGGAACCTCCATATGCCATGGGTGCAGCCCTAAAAAAAAAAAAAAGCAAATTAAAATAAAAAATAAAACACTCCATTGAGAGTTCCCCTTGTGATGCAGTGCGTTAAGAACCTGACTGCAGTGGCTTGGGTCGCTGTGGAGGCTTGAGGATGATCTCTGGCCCAGTGCAGTGGATTAAGGATTCTGCATTGCCGCAACTGTGGTGTAGGTCAAAACTGTGGCTCAGATTCAGTCCCTGACCCAGGAACTTCCATATGCCATGGGTGCAGCAGAGGGGTGGGGGAGAAAAAGAGCACTCCGTTAATCCCCTGTTCTACCAAATAATCACCATTGGCATTTTTATCTATTCATTTACAGCCTTCTTTTTTATATTTATTTTATATTTTTAAAATTTATTTATTTATTTTAGCCACACTCATGGCATAAAGAAGATTCTGGGCCAGGGATCGAATCCAAACTGCAGCTACAACCTGTGCTGCAGCTGTGGCAACGCTGGATCCTTAACCCTCTGTGCCAGACTGGGTGTTGAACCCCTAGCTCTGAAGCTACCCAAGTCACTTCAGTTATATCCTTAACCCACTGCACCATGGCAGGAACTCCAGCCTCCTTTTTTAAAGAGGAAAATCTGGAACACTTTCCTTCTTTTCCATTTTGTTTTTTTTTGTGGGGTGGGGGTTGGGGAGAGCACCCTGGCATATGGAGTTTCCCAGGCTAGGGGTCAAATCAGAGCTATAGCTGCTGGCCTACACCATAGCCACAGAAACATGGGATCTGACCCGTGTCTTCGACCTACACCACAGCTTATGGCAGCACTGGATCCTTAACCCACTGAGTGAAGCCAGGGCTTGAACCTGCGTCCTCATGGATGCTCGTCAGATTAGTTTCCATTGAGCCATGACGGAAACCATTGGAACACTTTCAGTTTGGTTTTCTGAAGGACAAAAAGGCATAAACTTATTCATGACAACTTGAAATTTGTGAGCCTGCACAGTCAACAAAAGCTGCATTGTTCTATTACCTGATTTCACCCCTTCCTAATTTACTACCTCCCCGCTTCTTTCTGTCTTCCTGCAGAAATCTGAGCCGAAGTGAAATTTTTAGGGACAAATGGAAATATGGTCCAGATCTCATGAGAAGGACCTGAGGGGTGATAATGGTATGTGGTGATGTCAGTATTTGAAGGTCATTTATTTAGCACATGGTTATTAACCACTGAATTTATTAATTGATACAGTTTATTAATTCTGCAGTTATTTATTGAGAAACAGCTATGTGCTAAGCACTGAACAAGTAGAGAGACTAGGAGGAGATTAAGAATTCTGTAATTGGTTGATTATAAATATTTATTGTGTGTTTGACATATGCTTAGTCCTCTAACTTGCAATTTGTTTATTTTAAATAAAATATATATATTTTTTGGCTATGCTCATGGCATGTGGAAGTTCCCAGGCCAGGGACTGAACCCATGCCACAGTAGCAAGCTGAGCTGCTTTAGTGACAATGCTAGATCCTTAACCTGCTGTACTATATGGGAACTCTTTATTATTGTTATTTTGGAATTTTTAGAGGTAAATTATTTGGGAGTAAAGTGAATATGAAGCGTGTCTTCTTGCCAGGGTGTAGACTTTTCTGCTGGAGGAGTTTCTTTCTGAATTCTGAAACACTTCAGTTTATAGGTGGGCCAAAAGAATTCTCTTTTAAAGGCTATGTGGAATTTTACCTTTGCTTTAACTGTGAAGAAAGGTTTAGGTAAGAAAAATTAACCTGTACTCAAGGTTGTAAGTGAATGTTTAAATCTATTTAAGGATATTTTCAGGCATCTTTTCACTTTTTTTTTAACTGTGCAAAAATCTTCATGACATAAAATTATAATTTTAACCATTTAAATGCTATATATTTAAGTGACATTGAGTACATTCACATTGTGGTGAAACTATCACAACCATCCATCACCAGAAATTTTTCATCTTCCCAAATGAATTGCATACTAACTCAAAAAAAAAATGTCCCATTCCCCTTTCTCCTCAGCCTGTGTCAATCATCATTTCACTGTCATGTATCCATGAATTTGACAATCCTAGCGCTATAGACTAAAGTTTGTGTTCCCCTCCCCCCAAATTCATATGTTGAAACCCAGTCTTCATTGTTATGGTGTTTGGAGGTGGGGGTCTTTGGGAGGTGATTAGATCATGAGGGTGGAGCCTTCATGAATAGGATCAGTGCCCTTGTGTAAAAGACAAGTCCCAGAGAAAGAGACTTGCAAGGACACAGTGAAAAGATGGCTGTTTATGAACCAGGGAATGGGATCTTATCAAAGCCAAGTCAGCCAGTGCTTTGATCTTGGGCTTCCCAGCCTCCACAGCTGTGAGTATTCCAAAGAATGGTGCTGTTTATAAGCTATCAAGTCTATAGTATTTTGTTATAGTACCTAAAACTAAGATACCATGGTATCTTATGTAAGTGGAATCATTCATATAATATTTGTCTTTTGTGACTGGCTTGTTTCTCTTAGCAAAATGTCTTCAAGTTTCACTCATGTTGCAGCATGAGTCAGAATTTCCTTCCTTTTACAGACTGAATAATACGCTATGTTGTATATATAGTATATACTCCATTTTGTTTATTCATATGTTGATGGATACTTGATTGCATTCACCTTTTGACTTTTGTGAATAATTTGGTTGCTTTGAACATGGGTATACACATGTCTGTTTGAGTGCCCGTTTTCAATTTTGAGGGGTATATACCCAGAACAGGAATTGCTGGATCATGTAGTAATTCTATGTTTAATTTTTTGAGGAACCACCGTATCATTTTTTCATAGGGACTGCACCATTTTACATTCCCACCAGCAATGCACAACCTGCATCTTTGCCAATACTTAAAAAAAAAAATACTACAGCCATCTTAATGGGTTTGAGGTGGTATTTCAATGTGCTTTTAATTTGCATTTCCTTAATGATTAGTGGTATTGAGTATCTTTTCCTGTCCTTGTTGGACGTTTGCATATTTTATTTGGAGAAACAAAGTCTTTTAAGTCTTTCATTGATCTTTAAATCAGAGTGATTGGGTTTTGTTGTTGTTATTGAATTGTAGAAGTTCTTTATTCTGGATATTAATCCCTTAAACAGATATATGATCTGAAAACATTTTCTCCCATTCTTGTGGGTTGCCTTTTCATTTGCACATCTTTCCAGCATCTTTAGTGCAGCTTAGGAACATGTATTTACATGGAAGTACTCAACATTCGTTGAGGCTTATAGGCAGTAGAAAAGGGACTTTGTTCTGCATCTTCTCATAATCAAATTGGGGGAGGAGGTAAATAAACAGGTCATTAGAAAACAATGAAATTTATGGAAAACTAAAGGCCAGGAGAGCACAGAGTTGAAAACTTTTATGCAGTAGGTGTAAAGTATTTTATAGCAGTTCTTTAAAGCAATTCCCCCAAAGACATCCACTGGGTTTCTCCTCCACCCCAGGGTATCAAATAAATACCTATATGTGGATGACTCCCAGGTGCCTAAAAGGAAGATGAGAACCCAGTTTGTACTTCTAGACTGAACGTCTCTTCCTGGATGTCTTGCAGGTATTTCGTAATTTTTTTCTGATCAGTTCATATATTTAAAAAGAAAATGTATGTGTGTTATTCTGTCAGAAAGTATAATGAGCTACCTCTTCATCAAATTCCGAGTTTACTTTCTTAAAAAAAAAAATCACTGGATTTTGGAGTTCCTGTTGTGGTGCAGCAGAAATGAATCCGACTAGTACCCAAGAGGATGCAGGTTCAGTCTCTTCGCTCACTCAGTGTGTTAAGGATCAAATGTTCCCATGAGCTGTGGTGTAGGTCACAGACATGGCTTGGATTTTGTGTTGCTGTGGCTGTGGTGTAGGTTGGCAGCTACAGCTCCAATTTGACCCCTGGCCTGGGAGCTTCCATATGCCACCGGTGTGGCCCTAAAAAGCAAAAAAATCAAAAACTGAAAAACAAAAACCACACTATGTTTTCAATTTTAAGGTCATTTTTGTACCTATTTGATGGTTAGGTAATACAAAATGAATAAAAAGAAGTAATTTTCAGCCCACTTTGTCATTGCTATATTTTTAAAATTTGGTTGAATGTGAAATATTATTCATAGATGATATTTAGAATTTCTGCAAGAAAGTTGGTCTAAATTTCCTGTGACTTAGGGAGATCTCTTTTAATATCCAGAAAGATTTTGATAGAGTAAATGTTTTACTGTTTTAAAAGCTGGCAAGAGCCATTGATCATAAAGAAAACAATATATGTAACCCTGTGATTTGAAAGTTAGACTAAAATTTTTACCTTATTTTAGGTATTGAACATTCATTTTGCTCATCCACTTAATAATTGATTTTGTATAGTGTCATTCTTCCAAGGAGACTAAAACAGAACAGATAAGTCAGATTCTTCCAGTACATAAATTCTTTCCTATGAATATATTAGATGTTCAGAATCTATACAAATGCTTTCTATAAAGCTGCTTATTATTCACAGATGATAAAAATGATGACTAACAATTATGTGTTTTTTATGGTGCTTTTGCATATATTATTTCACTTTGTCTTCATAGAAGCTTGGTGAAATAGGCATTACTTTTATCATTTCCACTTTATAAGTGAGGACATAAAGGCAGGGAGAGTTTAAGTGATTTGCCCAAGGTCACTGAGCAAGAGCTTGGACCCATCCCTAGCCTCCTAACTTCAAATTGTGTATCCTTTCATCAGTTGTCACATCTCCTCTCTTGTGTTTTTTGACATGAGTTTGATTTTCTTTAAAATCTTCAGGAGTCACTACTGACCTGCAGAAATCACTTATGATAGTTTTCAAAAATGTCTCATGAAGAAGTTGATTCATGTCATTCACAGGAGAAATTTTGTTATTATCATAGTAATGCATTCTCAATCCACCAACTAAAATACTTCATTTCTAATTCATGGTCCCATGTTGCCTAATGTTTCTTAATGGGAAGTGCTTAATCAGTCAGGATACATCTGTTCCCATGCTTTGTCAATCAGTTCACATTATCTTCCATCACCACCCTTCTCATGGCTAATTTGAAGTTTCCAGAGACTTTGCAGAGTCAGGGCATCTGGGGAAAGTGAGGGAAACATTAGGTCTCTGGGCTTCCTTTGTCCAGGCTTGCATCTGCTCAATAGTACTTCATCCCATCTGGTCCCTGAGCATCATCTCTTCCTCTCAGCATCTGCTGAGATGTGGGAGCCCCCAGCTGGCTTCTGGTAATCAGCCTCCTCTGCCATCTGCTGTGGTGTCCTTCTTGTTCTTACAACAAAGCTGCTTAGGTCTACTTGCCTTCAAGGCCATGTCTTCCTGACTCTTGGCTACAAGGGGCAAAGGTCTTCTGCTCCTTAGGTCTTGCTCAGAGGCTGTGAACCTTGGGGGCTCTCTGCGGACATTGCTGTGCAACTGTTCATCAGTTCTGCAAGGCAGGGGAGCTTATCTACAAGGCTTTCTCCTCCCCGAGTTGCACCTGGAAAGGGTGTTGCCTTACCATGATCTCTTCCCTTCTCTCCACTATGGGCTCTGTCTGAGTGTGGGTAGTGTTGGGGTCCTTCCTAGGAACACGTATCATTGGCCATCTTTATTGCTTCCCTAAGACTCTATTCCATTTTCCAGCCGAAGGATTTCTTTTTCATATATATGATTCCATTGAATATTTAATTTATCACTTAACAATTATTAATTACTTATAGACTAAATTGCTTAGTGGACGATTTCCTTTTACCCCCATGGCCTCCTCCCTTCTCCTTACTTGTAGCCATTTCAGCTTGTTTAGTCTGTATATTTTTGTTTGCATATCTTCTTAAAAACGCATATTGTTTTGTGTGCACACACTTAATTTACATGAATTAACATTATTCACGTAACAATACATAGTAATAATAATTAATGGCATCACAGCTAATATTAAAATATTATCCTTTTTTTTTTGTCCCATCAGCAGGTTGGTGCTAGTGGGATATTGGCACAAGGAGCAGACTGTTTCCAGTTTTGTGTGAACATTTGAAATAGTTTTGCCTATTTGGAAAAAAATTCCTTTTTAATCAAATACGAGAACTTCCTATTAGCTGGTCAATGACAGAATAATAAATGCAGTCTCGGCTTTTAGCAGCTTTGATCTTGAGGGCTTTAGTTTAGGTGTGTTTCATGTTGACTGTGTGAGAAAAGCCACATTGCCTGCCTCAAATCCCATTTCCAGAGGCTCAAATGGAGTCAGGATGGTCTGACTTAACTTAGGATGAGATGAGATGCCCTCCCTGCAGGATCTGCAGACCACGTCATGCAGGGCCCCTGCAAGTCATTTGATTGTCGGTATCACTGCTGCTGCCAGGCAAGGAAGCCCACGAGTCCTGGAGTGACTCAATCCTGGCTTAAGTGAAAGAAAAATATTCTAAGCATCAGCCAGAAATCTAAAAGGATGTATTGTTGATGAAAATTCTTCACCATACTTAAGCTTCGTACATGCTAAGCCCTGAACTGGAAATCCATGCACTTCTGGGTTGAGTGTGTTCTCTTTCCTACTTCTGGGAATGATACTCCAAGGCCAAATGTGAGTGTGAGGTTATTTAAGCACTGTGGTGATTAACCATTTTAGCCTTCTTTTCTGGATGCCAGTACCGTGGGGGTCAACATATGGCTCTTCTGTCTCCATTAACATTAACCTTCAGCACAAGGATGGCCAGACCAGAGAGTCAGAGAGGATGAATTCCTGTAAAAACCAAATGTACACACAACCTCATAAGACTGAGGAATGGGATGGGAACAAAGGTCCGTACAGGGGTGGGGAAGGTGATGCTAAAGAGAAGTGAAGATTGGCAAGAAGTGACTTATCTGAAGTCATTATTCCTTATCCTTGCTTCCTGTGTACTCTCACACCATGTGACTCTCTGCTCTCCTCAGTATGTACTTTCATTTAGGTAATGCTCAAACACAAATGGTAGACTATACCATATAAAAACATATTAATTCTCTCCTTCATGGATTTTTTGCATTGTTACCTTAGGAAATAGGGATGCAGAGGTAGTCTGTGGTGATTTGATTTGCATAAAACTCAGTCACTTAGACATTTCTCAGTGATTATGCTCTGGTGAAAAAGTATAGTCTCTATTTGGGAATGCAGTGTGGTTCCTGTAATAAGTTTCTGAATTTCTTCAGAAATTCAATTGTGTGGCCATCTGGTTCAGAGGTTTATGTCCTTGTCTTGAGATAACTTTGTTATCTATACATCAGCAGCAATGTCCTTCTTAGCTAACTGAGTCATCCCACTATTTCTGAAAATATTTTGGTTCGACCTTTATTTTTGATCAGAATACTGAGTGGTACCACGCTATCAAAGGATGGTCACAAAAAAGATTGAATATAATATTTTTCTGGTTTAATTTCTTACGTAGAACTAAGGTGGATTTCTTTTGCTTTTGTTATTCTTTCTCTTCCCCAACCGTAGTCCTGTAGGAAAATTTTCTAGGATGTAGTGTAAATGCAAACTGGTAAATAGTGACAATAGGCAAAATTATCGTTTAAAACTTATAGTTGAGCATAGTGATGGGGAAAAAGCTAGAAGAATGTAAGGGGATTTGCAATTGAGGCAATAAAAAAAAAGAGAGTCAAACATATGCATGTGTGCTGCGGTGGCAGAATGACTCACGGTAAACAGACCTGGATAATGGAGAAGTAAAGTACAGCAGGGGGGTGAATAAGGAAAGGACATTTAGGAAGTGAGAGTGAAAATGAGGAGCATCTAAAACATAAGGGAAAAGCACCCTATAGCAGTTAAAATATAATCCACATTTCAAATCAGTATTTGTAATTAAAAGCAGTGACTTAACATAAAGGAAAGAAAGGAATGAGTTTGGGAAGGAAATCAACTGGAGAAGAATAAGTCACCACAGTGATAGTCTGCTTATTCATTTATTTTCTTTTGGAAACACTGCTGTGGGCCTGGCTGATATGAAAACCAGTGACTTAGATCTAAAGTCACTGTATCCCCTTGCCAGTTTTTTTTAGTCATCTTAGAGAAAATTTGAAGGGCAAATGAACACGATCCAGAAGAGCCTGAAACTATGAATTGAATGGGGAACTGGATGAGAAATCTGACTGGTTCAAATGAAAAAGTACATACCTAGTATGTTTTTCTCCCAGAAGTTTCATATTTGGTGGGAGAAATGTGAGTGGTGTCCGGATAAATCGTTTTAGTAATGATTCTGAGTTCTGTTCTCCTCCATAATTTCAAAGACTTATCTTTTCACTCTTCTTCCGCTACTCCTTCTGTTTTGAAGTTTAAGTTTTGCAGACGTTATCTATACAGTTTTCAGCAGTTTCTTCTCTAGGATTGTATCTTATGGATAGATTCACACATGCAGGCAAATATGTATGTCCATCCTTGTGATGTTATCTGTAATTGCAAAAGGAAAAATAAAAGCATGTAAATGTCCATCATCTGGGTAGCATCTCTAAATAAAAGAAGTAACATTTAGAAAATTGTAACTGTCCTTGGTGTACCTGTCATGGCTCAGCGGGTTAAGAACCCAGTATAGTCCTCATGAGGATGTGGGTTCTATCCCTGGCCTTACTTAGTGGGTTAGAGAGCCTTAGATTGCTGTGGCTGTGGTGTAGGCCTGCAGCTGCAGCTCTGATTCAATCCCTAGCCTGGGAACTTCCATATGCTACTGTTGTGGCTGTAAAAAGAAGAAAAGAAAAGAAAATTATCACTGTGCCTGTGCTTTTTTCTCCTTTTTCTTTGTGAGCCCATGAGAGTTTTTGGTCAGTTGGAGAAGCCCATCAGCCTGGGAAGGGAGCATAACCAGTTTCTGACATGCAAAGTCAGATTATCGAGTAAAGTAGTAGCTTGGAAATCCGGGCTGCTGTGTGAAAAGGATTTTGCAAATATTACTGTTTCCCTCCTTTGACATAGGAAGGACCAGAGATGATACTCTTGACTATGATAGCAAAGTCATCGGCCTTTCTTCCATATCTTTAGTGGTATAAGGAGCCTCTCAAGCAAGGGCAATAAGAGAAAAGATTGGCCCTTTTCTACCCTGGGAGATTTGGGGAAGAAGAAAGAAAGTCACTGGAATAAAATATGTGTGTCCCCATGTTCCTGCTTCCTGGTTTTTGCACATAGGAGTGGGGCATTACGTGAGGGAGGAAGCTCTGCCTCCCCTCCCCAGGTGGGATCTGGAGATGTCCTGTGGGGCCATGCCCTGATGCACCCCGGGGAAGCCACCCATTTTGATGGCACAGCTTCAAATTCTACGTGGTTCCAGCAAACGGGGCAAAAATAATTGGATTTTTTTTTTCTTTAAGAATTCCTTATTAAATGCAGAGTTTGACGCTATCATGCCTATTTAAAAGCATTGTGCCCCATTGGATTAAGATGGTGGAATAGAAGGACTGGAGCTCAACTTCTCTCCCGAAAAACAGCAAAACTACAACCAAATGCCGAGCAGCCTTCAACCAAATGGACTATAAACTTCCAAAAAAGATATTCTACTCCAGAAGACAAAGAGGAGACCACATCAAGAGCTAGGAGGGGTGATTACACGATAGAAGCAACCCCATACCTCCCGGATGGGAAGCCCCACAGACTGGAAAGTAACTGCAGCACAGAGACTCAGCTACAGGACTGAGAGTTCTGAGCCTCACGTCAAATCCCCATGCCTGGGGATCGGGCACAGGGAGAAAGAGCCCCGGAGCATCTGACATTGAAGGCCAGTGGGACTGCGTGCAGGAGCTCCACAGGACTGGGGGAATCAGAGACCCCATCCTTGAAAAGCACACACAGACTTTCACGTGCACTGGGTCCCAGGGCAAAGCAGTCTCCATAGGAATCCAGGTGGAATCTGACTGCAATTCTTGGAGGATCTCCTGGGAAAATAGGGTTGACTGTGGCTTATTGTGGGGAAGGACATTGGAGGTGAAGCTCTCGGGAACATTCATCAGCCTGCATTTCTCTGGAGGTGGCCATTTCTGGGAAAATCTGGTCCCTCCCA